>VZRZ01001532.1:18783-259316 GCA_013398175.1 Climacteris rufus | reverse complement strand
CGTACGGCGGCGGTGGGCGTGGCCTGTGGCGGTCACGTGACGCGCGCTGCCGCCTGCCATTGGCCGTTAGCGCCGCCCCGGAAGCGCGGGGCGGTTCCGGTGCGGGCGCGGTGAGTGCGGAGCTCCGGCGGCCCCGGGAGCAGCGGGAGCGGCGGGAGCCGGGAATGAGCCCTTCCCCGCATCCCCCTCACCCGGCCCCCCGCATCCCGCCGCCGCTCCGCGCCTGTCCGGCGCCGCCGGTAACGGGGAGCGCACGGGCGGTACCGGCCCCCGCGGCCCTGGCAGCGGAGAACGGCGGCGCCTGGCATCAGGCACCCTGCTGGTCTGGCTCGTCCTTTATGGACAGCGGGGAAAAACCCGAACTTTTGTCCGGGTAGCCCTGGCGTGCCGAGGTTTGCCTGTCAGCCCTGCTGGGCCCGGGACCCGCACGATAACCCGGCAGGTAAAATCTGATCACCTTTTCGCTCTTTTCCCTTTTTCCCTTTTCTTTTTGCCAACCAGGAGGCGGAGCATCACCAAGGCACAGAAGGCATTGATCAGGACGGTGTTTCGCCCTAATTCCAGAGCATCGCTGGTGCATCTGGCAGAGGTACGGATGATTTTTGGTCAGGAACCTTGGCACGAAGCGGCTGCAGAGACACAACACGACATGTGCTGTTTCCCTAGGAGAGAGCATGGAGGGACAGAACACAGGGAATGGCTTCCCACTGCCGGAGGCCAGGGTTAGATAGGGTATTGGGAAGGAATTCTTTCTTGTGAGGGTGGTGAGGCCCTGGCACAGGTTGCCCAGAGAAGCTGTGGCTGCCCCTGGATCCCTGGAAGTGTCCAAGGCCAGGTTGGATGGGGCTTGGAGCAGCCTGGGATAGTGGGAGGTGTCCCTGCCCATGGCAGGGGGTGGAATGAGATGGTCTTTCAGGTTCCTTCCAACCCAAACCATTCTGTAACTGTGATGATTCTGCAGCCTGGGGTGTTTCTTCCAGCCACTTTCTCCAGTTGTTGGATGAATCAACAACATCTTTCTGGAACTGTAATACTTAGGAGGTTCTAGTAAAGAGAGTATCCTAATTATTTTTTAATAGCTTTAAAGGATTAACTCATTTGTGTTGTCTCGGTATAAGATTCCTCTCAGAGTAGATTTAAACTATTTGAAGCAGCCAGGACAGAATCTGGAAGTAGTCAGCTGGAAATTGGTATTCTATTTTTCCACAATGTAAAAAAACCCTTGGGATAGATTAATAAAAAAAAAAAGAAACTGGTCCCTGGTGAAGTGTGCACATCTGCCTCTTCGTTCTCCATCTTGGAAAGCTTTTGTTTTGCTTCTTGGTGTAAGAATTGAGATGTCAGCAGCCTAGAGACGGGGACTGTGAAGGGCAAAGTTGTGTGGCAGCAGGGTGTGTCTAATGTATTGCTCGTCAGCGCTGGCAGGGACAGCTCTAGGCCTGATTAACTGCTTCCTCTCCCAGTTGTACTTCTCTGCCCCTCTGTTTGGCTTTTTTGCTTTTTTTTTTTTAGCATAGACTCCAGGCTGCCAATTTTGAAGACTTCCCCCTGGGTTTCAGGGGGAAGGGATGGTTCATTTTCTAGCAATTAACTGTGTGGGACTGCTGTGGGATCAAGTGAGGGCAGGAGGAAGAAAGTAACCCATATTCTGTTTCTCTTGAATCCTGACTGGCATTCTCCTCCTGTCTCCCACTGTCCTGCCCTTCAGTGCTAGCAAACCATTGGGTGGATTGAATTTTTGCTGTTTTAATTTCTCCTTAAGTAAAAATGGATTAAGCAAATCAAACCCTTTGAACTCTTAATATAGCAAGGACTATGCTAATATCTGCAGCTTGCTGCTTGAACTGCTTTTGTGTGGTTTAAACAAAAAATCATATCTCCTGAATTTGTTTTTTGTAGTTGCAGCTGTAGGACTGATGAATTCATAGCAAATTGCTTGGGGATTTTTTTGTTAAAATGGCAAGAATGTTCCCTTTGTTGGAGATTTTACAATGTTGGAATGTGGCTTTTTTTAGAGTTTAACAGCTGATTCATAATTAAAGAATAATCTGTGCTTGAGTGTCAACTGTGCTCTTTGTTCATTATGTAAAGGCCGCCTTCTTAGCTTGTGGCATGCAAACACTGCCACCCTAAGCTGTTTTCTCCCCTCACCAGGTTTGTCACAAGAGGAAGCCATGGTGTGCATCCCCTGCATTGTGATCCCTGTTCTGCTGTGGGTTTACAAGAAGTTCCTGGAGCCCTACATCTACCCCATGGTCGCCCCCATCATCAAGCACCTGTGGCCCAAGAAGGCCGTGCAGGAGCCAGCAGGCAGCACTGGGGATCCTCAGGGACCTTCAGCCGTGAAAAGAGACCAGGAGGACGGATCTGGAAGTCACAGAGTAAGATTAATTCCCCCAGCTAAGCAGGGAAACTCCAGGGTCAGGGTGGGCTCCACAGGAGGCTGTATTTACAGACCTTTTTGTGGCTCTTTTCTTACAAACAGCAGTTACCACTACTGAGTCAGCTAGAAATAGTTGCTTCAAGACACCTTCTGGTCTTGGAGGGATAGGAATTGCACACATATCCTGGAAACAGCTTAATTAATTATTACCTTTTTTTTAATGACGGCCTGTTCTTTCAGAGACTAGAGAAAAGTCAAATTTTTGGTAAATCACAACAGATGTACGAAGCAGAGTTAAAAATAACCTCTCTCTTCAGCCAGCTCTGCCGCTTGTAATGGGGGAAGATGCTTAGTGTGTTTAAATTATGCATTTATTATTTACCTCGTGTATCAAAATGCAAGAGTAATGTAAAAAATGCAGGATTAAAAAAAATTGTAAGTGTTGTTGCTGCCCTCATTCCTCCCTTCCCCCTGAAACAATAATTACTTGTAACTCTACACAGACACCACCACTTTTGGTGGTTCTTTCTGCATATTTCTTCATAGAACTTCACTGGCCTTGCTTCTAAAAGCCATTTTTGTCACTGTTACTGTTTTAGATGTGAACTTCTAATTTGACATCTTATTAATGACACTGTCTTTTATTTGCAGTCTGAAAGCAATGGTGTTGCAAATGGAATTGCTGCAAAGAGGTCCACAGCAGTTCCTGACAAGAAAACAAATTAAAGGAGTTGATTCCTAAGGATTTTATTCCCTTATGTCCAGTATGAACTGCTGATATTCCTCTCACTTTGACACTTTTTTCTTTGCACATTTTAGCTGAATAAAAACCTTTATTGCTTGCAGGAGAGAGTATTTTTTGCTACTAAAATGGCAGCTGGCTCATTTGTTAATTTAAAATATTTGAAAGCTGAAGTTCTTGTATTTTTCTTGCTGGAACTACTTTTCATCTACCATCTATTTGGTGTGATTAGAGTTTAGGTTAAATAACATGAATAAATCTGTCTATGGAAGGTAAATGTATCTTGGCATCTTAACTTCACTGAGTGCTAGTGCAATACTTGAGGCTTTCACCTTAAAAGCTTTATCTGTTCTTGCTAAAGAACTGTGGACTGCATTGTGGCAACAAAAGCTCATTGTTTGTCTATGAAGAGTTTAGATTTTTCAGGTCAAATCTATGGATGAGCTAAAGGAGTTATGCTATATACAGAATTTACTTAGCTTACTAAAAGCAGAAGGTCTTGCTGTTATACCTTCATTAATTATTTTCCTTGAAATATGCCTTTTTTGTTTCCTGAAGAGGAGCAGCAGAGGCATGATGCAAGAGAATGTTGCTTTATGTTCTGTTGTAGTGATCTAAAATGGTGCAGTTCTGGCTTAAAAAAAAAATATGTACAACTAAAACCTCTTTAACTTGCTTGTGGAATTTTAATTATAATAAATCAGGATTTTATTTTAAAATAAGTTGCTTCATACAATTATTACACAGAACTTCAGAATTCTTGGGCTTCTGAGGTATAAATGCTTCAAGTGGTCACAAAATGCTTGGAAACCTGGAGACAGGCCCCAGGCAGGAGGAGCTCCTGAAATGACTGACTTAATGATAAAGTGAACTCAGCAAGTCCAGCTTTGCCTCCTCCTGGGAAGATGGATTCTGCTGCTGACTGCATTCCAACTGTGAAGGATTTTAAGTGTCCCTGTGCTTAGTAAGGAGTAAAAGTGATAATTCCTGCTTTGTCTGCCAAACCAGAGAGCTCTTAAAAAAAAATTCAAAATTAAAGCATTTCAGCAGTTTTGGATTGCTCTTTATGATTTAATTTCCCTAAAATCCTACCTCAGGCAGGCCTAAAAATACACCTTTTTATACAGGCAGTCCTTGAACTATCACTGTGGTCCAGTCTTGTTCCTGTGATCTCTCTTACCAGATAACTAATTACTCCAGTATTTAATTATGCACACCCAGTGCCTCTGGTGAGGTGCCTCATTTCCTATGAGTGCCTGGTTTGGTCAGACCTGGTGTGAATTGATCTGCAGCGTTCCCAGAAGGGCCCCTGTAGCCACAGCCATGGCTTTGCCATGAGCTCAACCACAGAATCCTCCGTGTGAGACCTTGATTAACGCTGTTTGCTCTGCCTTAATGAGAGAGTGAATTTGGAATTGCTGTTTAATCAGCTCTTGCCTCGTCTTCGGAACATAGCCCCCCTTTGGATCAGTGTATCACAGATACAGCTTTCTCCTAGATCAGGGAATTCCACGATCATTGGGGTTGGAAAAGACCACGGAGATCAACCTGTGACCCATCCCCGCCTTGTCACCCAGCCCAGAGCACTGAGTGCCACGTCCAGTCCTTCCTTGGACACCTCCACAGACACCACTTCCCTGGGCAGCCCCTGCCAATGCCTGACCACCCTTTCCATGGAAAAATTCCTCCTGATCTCCCACCTGAACCTCCCCTGGCCCAGCCTGAGGCCGTTCCCTCCCCTCCTGTCCCTGTTCCCTGGGAGCAGAGCCTGACCCCCCTGGCTGCCCCTCCTGTCAGGAGCTGTGCAGAGCCAGCAGGGCCCCCTGAGCCTCCTTTGCTCCAGGCTGAGCCCCCCCAGCTCCCTCAGCCCCTCCTGGGGCTCCAGCCCCTTCCCCAGCTCCATTCCCTGCCCTGGACACTCTCCAGCCCTTCCATGTCCTTGCTGTGAGTGGCCCAGCACTGGACACTGCACTTGGGGTGCCTCAGCAGGGCCCAGTCCAAGCAGCTCTGCAGCTGAACAGGAATGTGTGTTCTGATATCCTGAGCATTGCTGAAGAGGTTGTCCCCTTCCATGGTGTTCTAATATGCTGGGCATCTCATAAACAGGCCAAAGCTTTAGGGAATATTCACCTCTGACAGCTGTGAACACAAGAGGAGAGCAAGAGCTGTACTGTGGCTCATTTAACCTGTGAATGTATGCAGTCAATTTATGAAGTCTACGTAATTAATTATTTTGAGTTATTTAGGGTATTGTTGCAGAAGGAAGGGCATCAAACGGTAACATGGAAAATAAAGTGTATATTAGTAAATTAGTAATGTAAATTAGACTGCAGGCTGCACTAGGCTTCCAGCTGTGTACCAGCACTGTATTTAAACATCAGGCCCACTGAAAAAACTGCAAAAACCAAGACAGGCAGATAATGAAATACATGTTTATGCTTTCTGGAATGGTGTTCTGGTACTTTTATGGGCTGCATTTAAACTCTAAAGTCAGTAATCTACATCACAAAACTTTCCTGTGTGAGGCACTTCACTGGAAGTCCTGGCAGGAGATTTGTGTTATAGCTCTTCTGCCCCTATTCTTTTCCAAGAATAATGCAAATCTAGTCCTAAGATTTTCAGCATTAAACCTGTCTGGCTTTATTTAAACACTATTGAGGAAAGATCAGTAAATCAATGTTTGAAAAACCATCATTCAAATCAACTAGTTTCAAGTATTTTTTCTTCATGGGAAGGTCTAAATGGGATGTAATACCTTCTGTGTGGTGGTTTGCACAGGTAGTTGGATGCCAAAAAGTTAATTGCAATACACATTTAAAAAAATGCAAGTATATGCCAAAAAATCTTAAATAAAAAATTAAGGAAGTGTTATGTTGCAGATTATTTTGATGGGCCTCATCCTGAAAGGAAATTCTGGCAATTGCACATGTCTAAACTGACAGTAAAGTTAAATTCTGATGTAATGACAGTAACACAATATGCTGTTAATAGCCAGATGTAGCAATCATGTTCCAGCTGAAATTCTGGGAGCTGTTGGATACCACGGCATGAGGACAATGGTTCAATCCTCAGAGTCAGTCCCTCATGATTTCTCTGTATAATGCAGAACATTATTGCTGAAAGAACTGTTGCTTCTGAGGTTGCAGGTAAAGGGAATGAAGAGAAATTTAATTCACACTTAGGTTAACTAAATCTCCTTCAGTGAGAAATAATTCTGTTTTGTTTAACTGCCTAAAACCTGAAAGAAGGGATTATCTTCCTTGTGCAGTTTTCTGATTATTAGAACATGCTCACTGAACCAAATCATATTTTAGTTTTAACAGACTGCCATTATTCTTGTTTTCAGTGAACCTGACTGCAGTAATTTAATTGAAAAGGTCTAGAAGGCCATGTTTGCCACGGTGATTCTTTTGCACTAGAAGTGCATTTAGATCTTTGGTGGTGCTGTATCTTTCTTCCATTGTTGTTTTAGAATCACAGAACGGTTTGGGTTGGGACAGATGTTAATGCTCATCTCACGACTGCTTTTTTGTGCAGTGTTTCATGTGCTGATGACCAGGCACCAGCCCTGTGGCTGCAGCACTTCCCACCAAAGGCTGTGTGACCAGGAGGTTTCTGTCCGTGCCAGGATGGTTTCTGTCATGTGGCAGTGTTTACCCAGGGCTGCACCCCACCTGTGCCCTTGTGCTGTTTGCAGATCTACTGCTGGCATGCACAGCCCAGGGAAGTGTAAAAAGCCTGGGTGTTTGCTGTCACACACCATGTGGAATGTGGAAGTAAGCTCAGCACTACATTGGGAAGGGTTTCCCTTTTAATGAGCCAACAGATACTTTGGAACCAGCTGCTGATGGCACAAACCCCGCCTTAGAGATGAAGGGTACCATTGGACAGGCAATGATTTAGGATTGGGCCTGGTAAACCCTCCTGCCCTCAGGCATTCATTGTTGGTCCCATTCTCTCATGTCCCACTGAAAAGGTGGGATGCAGAGTAGAGAATCAGAATGAATCCCAGAATAATTTAGGTTGGAAGGGACCTTAAATCTCATCCAGTTCAAAATCCCCTGCCATGGGCAGGGACACCTTCCACTATCCCAGGCTGCTCCAAGCCCTGCCCAGCCTGGCCTTGGACACTTCCAGGGATGGGGCAGCTACAGCGTCCCTGGGGAAGATGTGCCAGGGCCTCCCCACCCTCACAGCCAGGAATTCCTTCCCAATATCCCATCTAACCCTGCCCTCTGACACTGGGAACATTGACACATTCCCTGTGTCCTGTCCCTCTGTCCCCAGTCCCTCTGCAGCTCTCCTGGAGCCCCTTTAGGCACTGGCAGGGGCTCTGAGCTCTCCCTGGAGCCTTCTCTGCTCCAGGTGAGCACCCCCAGCTCTCCCAGCCTGGCTCCAGAGCAGAGGGGCTCCAGCCCTGGAGCAGCTCCGTGGCCTCCTCTGGACTCTCTGCAGCAGCTCCACGTCCTCCTGCTGCTAGCCCCAGGGCTGGGGCAGCTCTGCAGGTGGGGTCTCACCTGAGTTTAGAGGGGCAGAATCCCCCCTGCCCTGCTGCCCACGCTGGGGATCAGCCCTGGACTCAGGAGGTGTCATGGCCACCGCGTCTCTCAAGGACTACAACTCCCGTCGTGCACCGCGCCGCGCCCCGCGCGGCCTTTGCGCACGCGCAGCCGGCCGCGGCGGCGACGTGGAGGCGGGCGGGGACCGTGAGGGGCCGTGAGGGGACCCGGGAGCGGCACCGGCCGAGGCTCCCCGGCACCGACCCCGCCGCCGACCGAGGGCCCAGGGCACCGACGGTAAGCGCGGCCTCGGCGGTGCCTTCGAGGGGCACGGGTGGCAGGTGGAGTCGGCGGGCGCTGGCTCAGAAAGGGGCCCCCGAGATTCCCCGGTTGTCTCGACGTCACCGTCCCCTCGTGGCGCGGGCCCATGTCGCGATAGAGGAACCGATGCCTTGCGTAACTCGACACCGGTGCTGCGAGAGTTGCCGGAGCACCGGCACCCGCCGTGTCCCCGCCCGGGCTGAGGCATCTCCAGGGCTCCTCACAGGGTTCCCGGGATGTACCTGTGTCCCTTAGGGATCCAGGGATCCATCCCTCACGGGGTCCCCTGGATGTCCTTGTGTCCCTTGAGGATCCAAGGATCCCTGCCAGGGATCCCAGGATGTGCGTGCGTCCCTTCATCCAGCCCCTGAGTGCTCCCTGACAGGGATCCAGTGATCCCTTTGGATCCCTGGGATATCCCTGTGTCACTTTAAATGCTCAGGACTGGAACGCCAGAGGTTCACACCCGTATTTTTCTTTTGTGCCCTTAACGATATTTATTATTCACGATTAGATGATAAATTAGCTTATTTTCCATTCTGTTCTTTAGAACCAGAGAGTTTTCTACTACTCTGCAGCATCTCAGGTCTGCTGGGGCTCACTCCTACCACATCGTTGTCGTACTTCTGAATGACAGTACTTATCAAAAGCGAGGCATGTTTTTGTTCAAAATAGAATTTGTATCTCACCTTAGTCACCGGCTTTTGTATTGCCTCATATGCCTTCACGCTGAGCACTGTTTATTTATTTATTCTTTTTAATCCTCTGTGCTGGGCGTAGGGAGTTCGTGGGGCCATAATCTGATTTTTTCCCCCTCTCCTGTGCGGAGGGATAACGCGCTGGGCTGCAGTCCTAATCGTTGGAGGTATTTGCAGAAGTAAGTAGGCTGTTGATATTTCCAGCACGGGTCACTTTTGGAGTGCAAGGGAGCGGAAAGAGGCTCCTGGGTGGTTGGGTCCTGTGTCCCAACGCGGGGTTGTGTAATCCCACGTTGTGTCGGCTCCCAGCCATTCAAGGTGCTCCAGTTGGGGCAACTTAGCTTGCCAGGAGATTGGGGAGGCCTCATGCTGTCCTGTCCATGGGCTGTTTTCTCTTTCCATGTTTCTGCTGCATCAGCAGAGGCCCAGGAACAGCTCTGGGACTGACGGACCCAGCTCAGCACTCTCACCTGGCTGAAGCATCTCTCAGCTCCTCCTCTTCCAGTCCCGTGCTGGTGTTTTACTAGAAGAGCTTCTGATCCCCAGTACGTCCTGCTAAATGAGTAAAAAAGTATTTACAGCAGATTATTGCCAACTTCAGGTGGCTGTGGTGCTTCCTTCCAGCGATTCTATCTGATTAATGGGAAGATCCCAAGACCATAGAATCATGGAATGGTTTGGGTTGGAAGGAACCTTAAGGATCATCCAGTCCCACTCCCTGCCATAGGCAGGGACACCTTCCACTATCCCAGGCTTCTCAAAGCCCCATCCAACCTGGCCTTGGACACTTCCAGGGCTGGGGCAGCCACAGCTTCTCTGGGAAACCTGTGCCAGGGCCTGACCACCCTCACAGAGAAGAATTCCTTCCCAGTATCCAGCTAACCCTGCCCTCTAGCACTTTTTAACATGCTGTGTTTTTAAGATGTTAAGATGTTTTTAACATGCTGCTAACTGACAAAAGTTGCTAAAAGCAAGAAATGCTGTTTGATTGTTGATGAACTGATGTCAAAGTAGATGGTTAATGATTTTAACAATATTTTTGAAATATTGTTGTATTGTTCAGATATGTATTCTCTAGAGTGGAAAGCCTGTTGCACCTTGAAGTAATCTCACACTCTGGCAAGTATAATTTAATTTGCAGTAGATCCTGGAGATAGGTGATATAAATCATGATGTGTAATATAAAATTATTACATGTACAAACCAGATTTGTCTTTTCATGTAACGTGCTTTTTTATGCTATAGATAGATCTTTAGCTGTGAGAAACTTTAAAAGCAGAGACAAATAATCCTGTTGTAAAAATATGGATAGCACCCAAGTCGTGGAAAAGTACCAGAATAGTCGTGTAAGCTTTGAAATGTAGTAAAATATACTCATATTGAAAGAAATGCAGGCCTTTTAATGAACGTCAGCCTCTGTTTGAAACTTAAAAGGTGATTGAATTATGTTTTTGAAACATTGCTTGGGACATCAGGTTGGTTTTACTTATGTGTGATGGTGAAATAGGGAGGAAATATTGGTGTGTAACAGTAATCTTAGCACCCTTTCCATAAAGAAGCTACTTAATTTATTAAATCATGCTGGGTTTATTCTGATTCGTGTCATAGCCAACTGAACTGCCCGCTGTAATTACGGTAGAAACAATGAATTACTATAAATAGATTTTTAGGGAGGCATGCGGAGTATTAAACAAAAAAAGGAAAGGACAAAGTCAACAAAACATTCTCATAGTGAACAAAATCTCTATAACCCATCATAGACTATACAGGGAATTGGTGTAAAGCTGTTTTTGAAAACCTTTGCTATATTTGTGGCAATAAAAGTATCTTTTTGGCCACTGGGAGAAGATAAGGTCAAACCAGCAACATTGGTTCTGATGTGCAGTATATTCATAAGCTGTAAAGTCAGGTCTCAGTATGGGTTGTGCATATTCTTGATTTGTTTTTTTTTAAGCTCTATATCCCTTTGATATTCTTGTTTAAAGTTCAGTTTGTTGTTCTGGTTTTATAGTTCCAGCACACCTGTCCTGCTGGCAGCAGGAATCTCGCTGGTGAGAGCAAACAAAACCTTTACAGAAATACCTGCCCACTGCAAGGAGTGCAGATAGTATTTGAATTTTCACTTCTTGAAGCTTTGAAAAATGTGTTATTTACCTGTCATAGTTTTGTAACAGGTGGAGAGCCTTTTACACAGAAATTACAAGGTGTGCTTGACCCAGCCTTCCTCCCTTCCAACAGTGTTTATTAATTGGATTAAAGAATTTATTTCTGCATGTACTAGCTCTGTCTGAGTGCTGACCTTTTCTTGGTGTGTTGGAAGGTGAGAGTAAGGATGGAGGTAACTTTTCTTATAATTAAATTTTTTTGTAATTACCTCCTCCCCAGGATGTTTTTCTGAAACTAATGCTGTCTCAGATTGGTAGGCTTGGTGCACTAATTATTTAATAAAATGTTATGTAGGAATTTCAACAGAAAAATGATCTTTATAGATTTTGTAGCTTTAATTTTGGTGAACCCCTGATGAATTTTAGAGGCTTTTCAACCTTCAGGGAGATTTGGCCACAAGTATCATGTTTCAGTATGGGAATGTGAGTGCCCACACTGAAAATGAACAAAATTGAGGACTCCTGACCAGATCTGGAGGGATTTTGTATTAATGAACTAGAGATTTGTTTTGTTACATAAATTGTTTTGTGAGTAAATTGGACAAAGCAGTCCTTAAATGCTGTAAATGCTTATTTACCTGAAGAAGTTAAACAGAAGTGCTCAGAACTTAAGAGAAAGCTGTTTATGCAATTCACATGTGGTCAGCAAAAGCTTCTTCAAGAGGTTCAACAGGCTCCTGCTGTCCTGCCCTGACAAAACGTGGTGCCTGAGGGGAAAAAGGACAAAAGGCTCCATATAGGTTAGTTGTGTCACTTCATGGGTATGTTCTGATGGAAAGGGAAACAGGTACTGGGTGGAGATAAGAAAATTTTGGTGTTTAGTTTGCACAAGTGTGTATTTGTTTATTGGTGTTTGGGGCTATCACATAATATCTGATTGTTTTTTAAAGCACAGAAACTTCGTATCACAAGTTTTTGTTGTGAGGCGAAAGGTTGGAATGACATTTTTAGTGTAAATTGTTTTTTTTTTGATCTCTTGTAACTTTAGAGAAAAGCAATTTGAGCAAGGTTGTTTTTTTCCTGCTATGAGTCAGTAGATCCAGTTCAGGACAAGGCTGTGAAGGTGACCAATGAAGGTGATTAGTAGTTCATTTGAAATAAGATATTTTGAGATTAGTAATTGGGCATCTCCTTATCAAAATTGGTAGATTTGGTGATCAGAAATTAGCAGATTGGCTCACCAGTAACCTGGGGGTTAGGGATTACGTGTTATTATAAAGGGTGTATGAAAATGTGTTAGTTTCCTGAGATGGCACAGAGAAAGTAGATCAGTACATCTCAGTCTCATTTATAGAATTTAGGTTTCCATTTTTCTGTCATCTCCTTTCAGAACACTGTATTAAAATGTGACAAACTGTGTAGGGTGAACTGTCAAAGGCAGTAGCATCCCTTGTTGAGCTGTTTGGGGAGGCACCACAACATCCGGGCTCACTCACATCCGAATTCTTCTGCTTGGAATGCTCTGCCTCGCCAGGAAGGTTTTGAAAAATCCCATCCTCGGTTGTGAGCAGAACAGCTGTCCTGTAGGTGGGACACGAAGGAAGCAGACTGTGCTCTTCAGAATCAGACTTTTTATTGATGACTGACTCCCAGGAAAATGTTGTGGAAAAGGAACTGGAGCAGAAAGCTCAGCATCACCACTCGTTTTTTCAGCTGCTTGCCTTCCCTGTGAGGGGCCTGCTTTGCCTGCAGTAAATCTATCAGGATTAATCACTTCTGCTACGTGCAAGGCTCTTTAGGCTTCAGTGGAACCCAGAAGTACCATGGCAGTGTCACTGCACTGCTGCTTTATTCAGGTTCTTGCTACAGAAGAGGAAGGCGCTTGAACACTCCAGCAGAACCGAAGGAGTTGCTGTGTTTGTTCAGTCCAGCTGAGTAAACACTGGACAAGTCAGATAATTTATGTTGAGAGCTGCTTAAAGACCTGAAGAGTTTTTTTTTTTTAATTTTTCTTACTTACAGGCGTTGTGGGGACCACTTCACAGTCCTTTTGCTTTTCTTACTGCTGTCCAAAAGTGCTTCTGTCCTAAGGTGCTGAGCTTTATGGGAAGATGCTTTGGTACCTGGTGAATGGTTATTGTGCTGTGCTGCTGCAAAGAAAAGTCACAGGGGTGTATCATGACTTCAGACAGCAGCCATCCCACTTGGTAGTGTCTGAAAAATAGTGGGTAAAGGAGAAATAGAAAATTATCTGGACAGCTATGAAAGATGGTATTGGCCCCCAGGTTGCAAAGATAGACCCCTTTGTGGTCAACCAGGTTCTGTAAAAGAGTTTGTGTGTTGTATTTTTCACAAAAGCACCTTGCCTTTCTGCTACTTCTCATAAAATCTCATTGGTTTTGTGGGTTTTTTTAGTTTTTGGGGTTTTTCTGAGTGCTTATGTGTGTCTGAACAGTTTCAGCGTGGAAAAGTGAAAGGGGTGAGTAAAGGGAATTGGAGAAAGGAGTGGTTGCCAAATACACAGTAGAAAAGGGAGGAAAATTACAAACGAGTGAAAAATAAAGTGAGCAGAAACAGTCTTTGCTGCATAACTTGTTAACTTACAAACAGTAGGAAGCTGTTTTAATTGGTCATGAAGGATGCATTTATTCCATTCTGAAATCTTTCAGGCTGCTTTGTTGTAGCTAGTGGGTGTACCAGAGAAGGTGAATTCTTAATAGAGGTTTCATTGTGTTTGAAGATTGCCAGGCATTAAGTTATAGCTGGAGTATTTTGACTAATTAACTTGCTTTAAAAACAAAGATTATTGCAATGCTCTTCTCTGATTTAAAATGTCAAAAATTCCTAAAGTCTGAGGACTGTAAAGGTATTTTTTTCCTCAAGATCCCTTTTATATGCATGAATTGTTATTGCCAGGTATTTCTGCATCATTATTCTTGCTTAGCATAATCCTACCAATTTAATTGGTACAGCCAAAATTCTCAAAGTTTTGTACCACTTTTTGTGTGAAAACTAGTAAATACTCACCTGCTATGAACGAAGTACTTGCGTAACTGCTTTTTGTCTTTGTAGACAGATAAAATCTCATTTCTTGTTTCTTTTTTCAGCCTTGATAACAGCACCAAAACTTTCCCAAACAATTCTCAAGCAGAGCAGGTGAATAAACATTTAATGTGCCTAGAAAGCTGCAAAGTTGCTCGGAGAAGCTGTGGCTGCCCCATCCCTGGAAGTGTCCAAGGCCAGGTTGGACAGGGCTTGGAGCAACCTGGGATAGTGGAAGGTGTCCCTGCCTGTGGCAGGGGTGGCACTGGATGAGTTTTAATCTCCCTTCCCACCCAAACCATTCTGTGATTCTATGAAATGTTGTTGTAACGTGAGTGAGTAGTCAGAAATCAAATCCATTGTGTGGACAGTAACATTCAAATATTGGAGCTGAATAATGCACACTGTTAATATAACTCCTGTCTTCTGTTGCATGGAGAATTATGTATAAATATATCTCAGAAGTCTCATAATCCTGTGGCAAATTTTATGTTAGGATTTTGTGGGATGTTTTAATGTCTCATGGGTGAAGGATGGTCTGAAGCGTGCAGTTCTTGGACACAAAAAGGAATCAGCCAAAAACCAACGAGCAGCGTTACATTTCATGTTCTCATCTTTATGGAGATATTGGCTTCTTTGCTTGGAACGGAAACAATGTCCATTTGCTTTAGTTCATAAAGCTGCAAACTGTAAAGGTAACCAGAGTCCTGCTGTGTATGGCACTGAAGCCTTGGTTAGGTTTTCAAATGTATAATAGCATTAATTCTTAATTTATTTTCATGTGGTTGTGTTAAAGACCCAATCTAGAGAGCAGATCTCAGATGGCATGGTAAAACCATGTGCATGACTGTCTCAAATTTTACACTCTAAAGCAGTAACTTTAAAAAAGTCCTACAGCTATATACAATCTATATTATTGAAGTTGTCTGCAGACTTAGCCAGGCAATCATGGCAAGGATATTTTTGTAAGGGGGAGCTGCCTGAACTGGACAGATAAAATTTCAGCATTGGCAATTAAGTTGTGAGACCAGTAGAAGATGCAGCCCTGAAAGGAACTCCAATGAGTCATCTAAAATTATTTAAATAGAAGGTATAGAGAGCATGACAGTTCTTTTCCCCAAGTTCAACAGTACATATGTGTTCCTTGAGTTACACTTAGGAGCTCAGACGCAGCATCTATGTATTGCTGAATTGCTTTTAACTTTTATTATATTCTAGTAAAGATTGTTAATAATTAATACTAAAATCTTCTAGGAGAAACAGTAAACTTGGGATTTATATCTACCCCTAGCAATCTGAGATTGCAATGAGTCCTGATGTTTAAAAGAAACTCCCTGGTGTTGCTCTAAAGCATCTACTGCTGCATCACAGAGCCAAGTTCTGGGACTAAACAGACACTGGATTTAATGGATTTTTAAGATGACACTTGCAGAGCAGGCTATGGTTCTTTGGGGTTGTAATAATACTCAGTTAAACTAAATGAGTTGTTAATAAGTTGTGTCTGGTGTTTGTTTTTGTGTTTGGCTTTTGTTTGTTTGTTTTTTTTTAATCGTTGTTTTGTTTTGAAGTGGGAGTGGCAAATAATGAGATTTGCTTTTACTTTCGTTTATTTTAATGAACCATGCATTTCTTTAGTGTATTTCAAGGACAAAGAGCTTAGGCTACATTGTTAATTTACTGCTGGAGTAAGGACTGACTTTCCTGAAGTGAAAGGATTTCCTGTGACTGGGTGTTTCTCGGGGCTGTCCCACTTCAGCTTGTGAGGAAGCAGAAGCTGTCTAACCTTGTGTTTTGCCGTTTCTTTGGGATGCCCTGGAACAGCCTTTCTGTGCAGAAGGGGC
Source organism: Climacteris rufus (assembly GCA_013398175.1). Lineage (NCBI taxonomy): Eukaryota > Metazoa > Chordata > Aves > Passeriformes > Climacteridae > Climacteris > Climacteris rufus. The sequence continues at coordinate 243,685 of VZRZ01001532.1, read as the reverse complement.
TGTTACAGTAGTCAAGTGTAGGAAAAATCACGGATAAATAAATAAATAAATGTTTTAAATACTGTTTAAAGCATGCTGTTGTAATTGTATTCCAGGCACTGACATACCTTTTATGTTGTCTAAAGGCTTGAAGCTCTACTGCCTTAACCAGCATCCAGCAAAGCAGCAGTGCCTCTTAATCAAAAGCAGTGTGCAAGTTTAACTGGTTACATGTTTTATTTGAATGATCTTTCCAGCTAAAGGCAGCTGTTTCTGAAAGAAACATTTAATAGCATGTTTGAAAATGATTTAAGTTGGTAACTGGCATTTAATGTAACATTATTTAGTAGCAGCTGTTTTTAAAGTGTGTTTGAGATCATGGCTCGCATGTACCCAGCTAAGTTAAAGCGTTGGGGTTAATCTGTTGCTGTTCCTAAAATGCCTGGAAATTAAATGTTGAATTTTTTTTTGCTGTTTTAAATTATTTTTAGGCATTTTTCCTGTAGGGTATTGATGAACTCTGAAGGAGAGGCTTGTTTGCTGTGTCACTGGACGGCTGGAGTTCCTCAGAAATGTCTTGGTTATTTAAAGCAGGGCCTGTGGCTGTTCAGGTTGTAGGAGCTGGAGGTGCTCAGGCTGCATCCTAAAGTCACTGCAGAGCACTTGGAGGCAACACAAGTTCCTGATGGAAGGAGTTAGCTTTGTATGTTTGTAAGCCTGGTCATCTACAGGAAGTATCAGTAGAACTTGCTGAGATTTCTGCTTCAGAGGAGGATAGGGAGTATAATATTCTTAGGAGAGAAAAGAAACCACCTGGGATGTAACAGAGAGAGAAAAATCTGTGTGTTTGTTTGATTGCTTCAAGATTTGTTGGCTCTCGAACGAGTGAAAGTCAAAGCTCGCCAAGTCCACTTATCTACAACCTACTATCAAGCATTTAGAGCTCAGGCAAGCAGGCAGATTCTTTTGACAGGTCTGGATGGCTTTATAGTTATTTCATTTAGAGGAGAAAGTAATTGGCTAGTGCCTTATTTTTCTGTCACTCTGGGGAAGGTCTGTGGAGTCAAACATGTTCTCTGCAGTTTGCAAGGAGCCAGCTGGGCCTTAGGGCTGGAGGGCTCTCTCGGGGTTCCAGCCAGTAGCTTGTCATGTTGCTTGAGAGCACGGCTGTGCCCACAGAACTGTCCATGTTCTTGGCTGCTGTGGTTTGACACTGACTCTGAAAACAGACAATAACATTGTGCCAAGACTTGCTGTTAAAGCCCTCTGTTTTGGGTTTGTCTTAGTGGTGTTTAACCTGCTGGCATGCCGTAGGAAATCTGGGAAGCATGCAGACTCCTTTTCAGGAACTAGCTTGCAGCCTGTTCCAGTTGCTGTCGTATTTCTGGGAAAATGGGTTAAATGGGGGGCTTTGGGAGCTGTGGCCAGCTGCAAGAGTAGCTTGTGAAATAGAGAATATAATTACTCACCTTAGGAGGATGGGCTAAGGATTTTGGGCACTGTCAGTGCTCTGGCATGGAGAACTCAGAGCGCTCTAGGTTAAGGTAGAGGGATTTGAAGGCAGTGCTCCAGTTGCCTCTTGGTTCTTCTTGCCTTTACTTGTTTGTCTTGGAGCAAGTGAGCTGGAAAAGATGAGCAGAGAATGGGAGCTTGAAGCAGACAGAGACTAGACTTGTCTTTTCTCCAAGAAATAAAAGTTTAAATGTTGGGCCTTTAAGTCATTTCAAGGCACAGGGAAGGGATTTGAGTCAAAATATGGGTGCAGTGCCAAGAGCGTAAATGTTGGCTTTTGCAGTAGTTGAACATGTTGCAAACATGTTCAGGTTGGACAGGGCTTGGAGCAACCTGGAATAGTGAAAGGTGTCCCTGCCCGTGGCAGGGGGTGGAATGAGATGATCCTTAAGGTCCTTCCAACCCAAACCATCCTGGGATTGTATGAAACCAGGGGATGTAAAGCTGTGATGTCCATGTACAAGCTGAATCTTCCTGCTTCTCCTAATTGATGATGCTTTTTTCTCAGATATTACACAGATTTTTTCTTCTACTTTAGTGTTGATTGGCATAGGTTCAAGGGTAGAATACACTGATGGTGGGAGTTTTTTCTTTGGGGCAGAAAATTTTGTGTTCAGGTAAGATGCATCCATTCTGTTTGGTGAGTAAGGATTCAACCAATGTTCTGGAAATCCTCTTACACTCATTACATTTTATAATTCTTTAATGCTTGTCCACAGAATTCCCCGGCACAACGTTTCATTTTCACTCCTAGGCTACTTCAGATTTCTCCTGCTGCAGGTGGTCTCAGTGCCCAACAGGGCTGTTGTGAAGTGTTACAGGCAGTGTCTTCAGAACTTTTTGTAAAGAGAAGTGTATGTGAGGTTATAAGGTTGTTGTATCTCTCTCTCCTTTGATCAGGTGTAAAGGGAGCTGGTGTAAACCCAATAATGGTCCCTTTAATAGCAGAGCCCCCATGGGTGCATGTTGGTGGAGGAACAGCAGCAGAATTGTTGTAAGAGCAGAGACAGAGCCAGTGTTCAGTTTGGTCTCATTGTATCCTGTCTTCTGGAGTAGGTAATGGTGGTGGTGGAGGAGGGAAGGAGTGCAGAGTGGGGTATTTCCAGCCTGTAGAGTCCCCTACAAATAAAATTTAGAAAATAATCTCCAATTTCTTTCTTTTTGTAGTATTTCACCTTTTAAAGGCCTCTTTATTACTTAATATATCAATATATCTTGCTCTGTGACTGTCCTGGCCTTTTGTTGTTTCTGACATATTTGGGTACTGTGCATTTAAATAGCAGTTCTTAAATCTTAAATAGCAGTTCTTCAGAGGATGCCCACTATGGCTGCAAACATTGCAGCTCTTATTTGTTTTTAGTAAGCTTTCCTCATATTCATACAGTTCTTTATTATTATTAGCTGCTACTAAAATTGTCTTTTGTGGAAGCAATTTCTACTGCAAAATTCATGAGTTCTAGGAGTATCAGTACTTGTGTGATTCTTGTATCTGGTACCTGGTATCTGTGTCTTTGTAGAAACCAAGGTAAGAGCTGCTGCTGGGTGGTAGCTTACATCTTCTGACACAGCTGTCCCTGTTCTTGTGTCTTATGCCAGCTCAGGAGTGAGGATTTAGATTACAGTAAATGTTGCACAACACCTTTATCTTGATGGGGATGCCTTTTTTTTCCATACAAACTTTTAAATCTATCAGTCACAGTTATTTCTTGTCAAAAGACGGAAGATTGTTGAACCTGATGACCTGGAAAGATGTAAGATGCTTGGGATCATACATGGCACATAGGTGGCTTTCCTTCTTTAATTAAATTGTTTACAAAGATGAGAAGCAGCATGAAGAATCCAAAGCTTCTCATTCCTTGCACAGATCAAGTACAACAGGTGTAGTAAGAGGGTTTAGAGTGCCAACTTCTGCAGTGTTCCATCAAAAAGCAGTTGTGTTTCTGATGTGTTCATTCCATGGCTTTGTTCCCTTCAAGTAGTTACCTGGAAGGAACCACATTATTTTAGAGATCAGGAGGTTCATATATGGTCATTAGTACCTTTGCTTGCTTGATAACAGTATGATAAGAGCTGTGCTTAGTCTGGCATGGTAGGAATTTTAAAGGTGTAGATCACTGGTGGCATGCAGGAATTAACTGCATCTTTACAGGAGTAGTAATTTTCTATGTGTGCATATTCAGTTTGAAAATACATTTGTGAATAGCTTGTCAGCTTGACAACACTGTTAAAATTGTGAATTCTTTGTAGTTTTCCCCACTGCTAGCAGCCTTGGTGCTGCTAAAACTGCTGCAGTGTTCTTGCTAAGAATAATTTATTAAAATCCAAGTGACATGATGACTGAAGTAATAGCACAGAAACTGTTATCTTCCCTGGCCAGAGATGATGTTGTCTGAAGTTTGTTGAAAGGAAATCTTTCTAATACATTCCTATATGCCTGATTTCTACATCTCGGTTATTTTTCCAGAGAGTGATCCAAAGCTTTACTGGTAGCCAGCTTAGGGTCTGTATGTTCCCTATTTGTACAAAAGGCTTATAATGTTTGTTTCTTCTTTTTTTTTTTCTCTCTCCAAGAAATGAAAATTTAGAAAGAGATTTGCCGAATAAAGAAGATGGGAGCAAACAGCAGCAGCATCAGTGAGCTTCCAGAAAATGAGTACTTACAAAAGCTGTCAGGATCAGAGCCCATCTCCGAGAATGACCCATTCTGGAATCAGCTTCTGTCTTTTAGCTTCACCACTCCAACAAACAGGTAAGGAGGTGTTGAAGAGCTAACTTTGATACTATATTTGTAGAAGTGACAAGTCCGAAAGCAAATTAGTGGTTCTGTTAATTATTCCTGTTTTAGGTAGCAGAGGAATAAATGCCTGGGTAAAATCGGTTGTTGTTTCTAAATTTGGAAGCATTTTCTACCACCTCTTCCATTCCTGTGGGTTTCTTTCTTCTTCATAATAGCTGTAATTGCTATTCATTCTCCTGGTAAAGATCAGAAATAGGGTCTGTAGTGTTGGGGGAAAACTTTTTTCTTTTCCTTGTTGTTTTAGGAAGCTGTCTTTTTCTTTGGTATAGCCTTTGGGTTGACTGGATTTGCTGAAGATTCCAACATTTGATGTTTCCTCTCAGAGTAAATTGTACTTCTTGCATGATTTAATTGTGGGTTAGCTGTTGAGTTGCTTAGTCTGTATGGCTTTTTTTCACTCTCTTTTGCATTTTAAAAAAAGGTTTGGTGTGTTTTCTCCCTAAAGTTATTTTCTAAATATCTAAAATTCAAGCTTTGAATGCCTTTTCGCTCCGGAAAGTGATTGTGGATATAAATAAAACCAGTATTTGTTAGAGGATCCATAGCACATCTCAAGAACTAGAGAATTTAAGTCCTTGTAACTTGTGTTAACTCCATTGCTAAATTCCCTGTGTGTTGATCATCAGTCTTACAAGAAGAATCTGCTATTAATACCTTCAGGTGTTGCTTAAACTGTTTCTACAGTTTATAACATGACCTGGTGCTTTTCTGTGAGTGAATGAAAGTTCAGACAACTGGAATGGAAAATGGTTAAGGTAAATAACTGAGAGGCATTTACTAGGTGCTATTTTTGTAAAGAGAGGGGAGGAGGAAATATTTTGGCTTCTGCCTGGAGAGAATAGCCAGAGGTTAGGAAGAAGGTACTTGGTTGTGAAGATCTGTAAAGCTGGTAAAGGTACAGAATTGGGAGTATGTGAGGGAGCAGATGTTTTTCCTCTAAGATCCCCAAAGACAGGAATTATTTACAGCCTACCCATGACCAATAAGATGACAGTATTATAAGAACTTATATAATACTCTGTTGTTTGGGTTTTTTAAAGGGGGAATAGTTATGTATAAAACTCCAGCAATTTCTTTCAGTTGTTGTATTTTTTACCTTCCCCTATGGAAGCTAAGGAGTTTTTCTTAGCTTGCTTTGCAGCTTTTTTATGTCTGTTTCATGGAGTCAGACCCAGTGCAGAGTAAATTTACTAAAAAAAACCCCTCAAGCAAGAAACATAATTAAAAAAACAAGCAGACCAATAAAATGATCTGAACACAGGTTGAAAGCTTTAATTAGCTGAACACCAGATGGTGCTCTTGCCTGGCAGCTAGAGGAGAAATATTTTTAGAGGCATCTTTTCTGCAGCTTAATAATGGAAGGAAACAGAAATTTCCCATTAAGTTGCATCTACCTGAGAGAACCACTGGCAAGTGGTATCAGATGATGTTGGCTGCTCAGCACCCTCAGCATTTGTCTGTATCAGATAACCTTGCCCTCAGGAACAGAACAATAGAGGTCAATGTTAATTTCTGAGATTGAAAGCTTGCAAATTATCACCCTAACTCTGTTTCTGATGAGGCTTAAGTGTCAGGAGCAAGATGCTTTTTGTGACTTGTGGAAGGGAGCAAGTCTTCGCCTGTCAAACAGGACAGGGTTTAAATGTTTTATTCTCTTTTTAAAATCACTTTTTCCAGTTGTCTGCTGCAAAGTTAGTGACTGTTTGCAAGTGTTGTTTGGAGCTGTAGAAGTGTTTTGTGTTGTTTCTTGTGGAGGCAGTTGGTGGTACTGTAGAATAAAAGATGCATTTCCTCAAGTTGTTGTAACCGCAGGGAGAAGAGAGTTGTCTTCTCTGGGTGCTGCTTTGGACATGATTCTGTTCTACATAGGTCAGTACTGTGGAGAAAAGCATTAGAAGAGAAGGTAGTAGGAAAGTTCATGCTGGTAGGAAAAGCAGTCAACCAAACCCACATTATCCAAGCAAAAACCAGCAACATGGGGAAGGGGTGGGGCTGGGGTAGATTTTCTCCTTTCAGCAACAGATGCCTGACAGATTCACCTTGTTGTCAAGAAGTCTTGACCATAGCAAGGCACCAGTATCTGCAAGGAAGACATCCAGGGGAAATCTGAATCTGTGTGTGTAAGGGAGGTTTGTTGGTTTTTTAACACTTTTCCATGTGTGCTTTTTCTAGTTAGGAACTTGTGACTAGTCCTTTGCTTTACAGGAGCTGTTCCAGGTTAGTCCAGCTACTGTAGATCCCAGGTGTCAAACTGGGATATTTTGAGGAACAATAGTCTTTGTGCCTTGGCTTGAGAGATGGGGAATTACTGTCTTTCTACTCTGTCTAAAGACATGATAACATGTCTTAAAATAGCACCACTTTCTGTGCTTTGCTGTCTTAATTTTCTTATACTTTGTGTGTCTTGGCACTTTGTGTTTCTTTCTTTGTCCTTGGGTTGTTCTTCTCTCTTTCTCCTCTTGGTTTGGTTGAGCTCTTCCTCTTTTCATCCATTTCTAATCTTCCTGCTCCTCTCTTTTGGTTTATTTTGTCACCCCTACCTGACCGAATGTGTCAATCTCTCTTTTTCTGGTTCCATGTATAATTGTTTGCTTTTTTCCTTCAGCCATGCTTCTCTACTGGGTTTTATTTTTTCAGTCCTTTTAGCTTTTTGTTCTGTTTCTGTGAAGAACACAAGGTAATTTTCTGAGAGGAATAACATTTGCAAAATACCAATGCTGCTGACTGCAAAGTCACTGCATCTCTTGTCAGCAACACTGATGCAAGATGCTCTTTCCCTTTCACTATCTCTTCCAGTGGTTTTTTTGTTTTCTGTGGCTTTAATCAGGAACTAATCTGTCTGAAAAACAACACAGCAGAAGTGTTTATTTTTTCAGCCAAGATAATTCCCTAGAGTGATTCATAGCTTGACATCACAAAACGATTCCGGCACAATGAGGGATTGATTTTTGGAGGCACAAGAGCCTGTTGAGCTAAAAGGTGGGATTGGTTAAACCTGCTGTGCCATCCAAAAATGAATGGAAAAGCATATGATCAAAGCAGAGCTGGCTGTTAGGACTCTAATATTCTGCCTTTTGGCCTTTTCCTTCCTCTCATACTGCTGATTTTCTTAACAGTTAGGCAAGTTAAGAGGGAATGTCAGCTGTCAGTAATCAGAAATGAGCTGCTGGTGAATCCCTGCTGGCTGCCTGTGTCTCCCCTGGCATGAGTGATAGTGACAGCCAGAGCCAGCCTTGGGTACCTGGGTGAAGAAAGCCCCTGGGGCCTTTCACAGTGTAGGAGTGGTAGCAGGTGAGTGGTACAGACATAAATGATGGTCAAAGGAACAGCTTCCAGCAGGTTAGTTTTAGGTTGCCTAATGGTTTTCACTGTAAAAAGTTTATTGTGATATCCTCTTCCATAAAGCAAATCGTGCGTGCTGAGCAGGCCGTGCAGAAGTGTCTGCTGAGACATTTCTGGTTTCAGCCATTAGGAAGTACTTGGTGCTCTAATTTCACACTCCTGCATGTTCATTTTTTTTTTCCTTCACGGGTCCTTGTCCATTCTTGTGCACAGAATGGACTCATGGGAGCTGAATTAAAATTGTATAAAATCTCTTAAATCTGCCACTTCTATACTTTAAGTGACTCACTTAGCAATCCATTAGTGTTTGGATATTGGAAAAATAAAATGCAGCTTTTTCTGGATGATTTTTTTTTAGTTATTGTCAGGATTAAGAGCTATGAAGTTTGCTTTGGAGTGTTAGCTCTCAGTCTAGGCAGACTTTGTGTTTGTCTGGCTTTCCTATGATTTGCTACCAAGAATGCAACCTCCTCTTTAGTGGTGGTATTAGTTACAATTATATTCTGATGGAAAACTCAAGGTTAACTAAAGCAGAACTTGCTGAAAATGGTGTGCTTAATATTTACTGTTCTGCTTTGTTCCTTCCCCAGAGTTATTAATGAGTTGCTGGTTCAAGAATAACGTGCATGTGCCTTTAATGGAAAGACATAAAAATGGGAGGCTTTTATGTTGCCTTAACATGGTACATTTTTTAAATGCTACAATAAATCATATGCAGCCTTATATTCTTTGATGTCTTTCCTCCAACTAGTCCATTAAAATCAATGTTCCCACAGTATGAATTTACTAAATAGGCTGGTTCTTCTGTTTTGTATTCAATGGCAAAGAAAAAAGGCCTTACTGTGATGTAAAAACTGTCAGGAGAGTTGCTCCTTTCCATTTTTTCCTCCTCCTTTTTTAGAGGGGTACTAGATGTCTGCTTTGGTTTGTGTCTTTTTCTTACCATACTAAGGGCAGGTGTTGTGTTATGGGTATGTTTATAATTTCAGTTTTTAGGCAGAATGCTTGCTCTTGTTAGGTTGAGATATTTTAACAGAAGCCACTGCAACTTTGAAATGTCTTGTATCGTGGTGCTGTTAAAATAAAAGCCGAGAAAACCACGTTCTTCAAAGTTGGCTGCAGTCAGGAAACAACCTTCAGTGTCTTAATAATTATGGTTTTGCTGGATTGTTAGTGAATTTAATGTAAGGCAACTGAATTCAACCATTCTAAAATAATCCTCTTTATAGCTCCACTAGGGTTTTTTTCCTTTTACTTTTCCCTCCTTTTGTTTTTGGAAGTAATGTTTTGTGCAATATATGCCAGAATAGCTGACCACAGAATCCAGGTTTTTGGTAGTATGAACCCAGAAATAAAAATCTGCAGTCAGTAAAAATGACAGAATTTTATTGACTAATAGACTGCTCAGTCTGCTGTTCTTTCCCACCTCAAGAGAGGTTTTCTTACAGAAAACTAACTCCCTGATGAAGAAACTCTTTGTACTGTGATGAGTGATTGCAAACACAAAGTGATTAAATCCCAATGAAAAAACAATTATCCTTGATTACTCTTTATTTGCACCACTGATGTGTGATAGCTGCGGTCACACAGATAGGGGGGTTTGTAGTGATGATTGGTATGCAAAATATTCATATTGCATGGTGTTAAGATGTTACAGAAAATAATCACTGCCACTGTAAGACCTCTCCTATTTGGATACCTTTAAAATAAACAAAGATAAAACCATTTTCTTTAAAGATGTCTGTGCTGCTAAGGAAGCAAATTTCACTATTAATAATTTGGTTTTGCTGAAGTCTATGGACTTACCCTCTACATAAAAGAAAAGCAAATAAAATAATTTCTTTCTTTTATTAAGTACTTTGAAAGTGCTGGCCATCAGATCACAGGATGAGGCAGGAACTCCTGTGAAGCCTGGAATTTTTTCCTAAAGTGTGTGGGAAGCAACCCTGCACCTCATATATTTGCTTGTATCCAAGTGAGCCAGTCAAGTCTGTTTAGTTAAGAATATTTTGCTTTGAATCCTTTTTGTTTGACCCGTGTGCTCACAGCCCATTTGAATCCCCACATCAGGTGATACCTTTTGTTCATTTCTTGGAAAATTGCAGAACTGGTGAATATGTAAATATGTACTGCTTTTTTAAAGCAAGGTTGTTTAGTTCAGGTTGTGCCAGTAGAAGTACATGTGCAAAATCACCCAGGTCACTGTGATCCTGGTGTTAAAAATCCATGGCTTGGAGGGGGTGCCACAGAAGCCCAGAACAGTTTGAGTTGGAAGAGACTTTAAAAATCATCTTGTTCCCCCCCCTGCCATGGACAGGGACTGTTTCCCCTGTCCCAGGTTGCTGCAGCCTGGCCCTGGATGCTTCCAGGGATGGGGCAGCCACGTGCTAACACTCAGAGTGGCTGAGAAGACCAGCCATTCTGTTTCTATACCCTGTTGATTACTAAAAGTATATAATCTATTTCATGTTGAGAATATACAGAACATTTCTTACAGAGCAGGGAGTATTTTACTCCTCCATCCTTAGCAAACCTGCCCTTTACTTTTGTGTGTTCTACCCCGTGTCCCCCAAGTGCTGCATCCACACGGCTTTTAAATCCCTCCTGCTGCTGCTGTGGGCAGCTGTGCCGGGGCTGGATAGCCCTTGCTGGGAAGGAATTTTCCCCAATTTCCACTCTAGAACTTCGCTGGCACAGCTTGGGGCCATTTCCTCTCATCCTGTCCCTTGTCCTCTGGGAGCAGAGCCTGACTCCCCGTGGCTGCCCCTCCTGTCAGGAGCTGTGCAGAGCCAGAAAGTCCCTCCTGAGCCTCCTTTGCTCCAGGCTGAGCCCCCCAGCTCCCTCAGCTGCTCCTTAAAGGACCTGTGCCCCAGACACATATTTGACATACATTTGGTAACAGGGCAGTCCATATTCCTCAGGTGAGGGTTTCCAGAGAGAATTGGAACTTCTGTTTTTGATCAGTGCAGTGAAGGCGCTTCACCCTGTCAGTGCTTGCTCTTGTTAGTGCTGAAATACAGTTTGGATATTTACTAGCAGTGTTCTGTGTGAGTAATGAAAGCACAGATGTTTCAGTGTTGGGTTTCCATTCTTACATTCATTCATTAACCAGATGTCATCTCCACAGGGATGGAGAGCAAAGTCAGTGCCGCAGTTTGTTGCAGCATTTCTTTTGTGCCACCTTGTGAATCTTGGCTCTGGCATTTTCTACCCAAGTGTTAATGTAATTTACCTTCTGTCTCTTCACTGCACAAAAAAATACCCAGACAGCTTTTTCCATGTCTCTCACTTCTCTTTCCTGCCCAATCAAAGGAAAGAAAGTCACTGCTGGATTTGGCCCCAGGCACCTGGGAATGAGCTGCTATTTTTGTACCCCTCCACGATATTCTCTCCACGAATCCATCCCTGGGGATGTAACAGTGTGGAGTATTTCCCTGGTGTCTGCATGTTAGGGTGGTATTTCTGCTGTAATTCTTCCTCACTAGATCTTTCTTTTGAGTGAACTGAAATTTTGCAGTAGTTGTTGCCTAGGCTCTACTGTGGCAAAACTCAATCTTGTGTTCTTGTTTTATGAATAAGGGGCAGTGGGCTGTAGTTAATATTTAAGCATTAAGCTTCATTTTAGTATGAAAAAGAATGACTTGAGTGTTAAAAGCTTTGCTGAAGATCTGAAAGCCTTGCTTGGTTTGCCACTGGTTTTGATCCTGGCAACTTGTAGAAATTAAGCAACTCTGTGGAATTTGTTTGAGTACTCTGTGTGGGTTTTAATAACTCAAAGGGAAGGAAAAAAATCTGTAAGAATGCAATACTTTGAAATCTAACCTTAGAAATCAGGGAGAAAATGAACCATAATTCAAAGCTGAATGTCTGCATTTATGGTTTGAATCCTGGAGCAATTACAATAACCACTCAGACTGTGTTCCCAGGATCTTTGGATAGTGGGAGGGGTCATGTTGTGTTAGATTATGATTTTTCAGTACCTAAGAACTCTCTACTGAGTTGTTGTCCATTGTAATATTCACCCTCCCTGCCTGCCAGTTCTTAGGAAGGAATAAATCCTGATGACAAGCAGCCAGCTGGGCAAATTTAGAAGTTTTTGTTTTTTTAAGAAAGTGCAGGGTCACATAGACCTAGAAAACTGCGTTGTCCGTAGCTGCTGGTGGCGTGTTCTTGCTCAATACCGTTTGTTTTTAATTACTCTGCATGTTTGCAGTGCTGAAACAAGAGACCACCTTTGAGACCAAGTCTAATGTTTGCAAAGTATATATCAAAGTGTAAGTTTGTTCTCTCTGAATCTTGTGTTTCAAAGCAATTTATAACAGAAGAGTGAGCTGATAATTGATATCAGGACAAGCCAATCTGCATAATCTAAAGTTGTCTCAGGATATTGAGCTGTAGGTGAAGAGCTGTCTCAGCTGTCAGATCACTACACAGTAAATTACTGTGATATACAGGAAAATTTGCAGGCATCTTAAAACTTAATTTGTTTGATGTCTCTATCTTGAGTAATTTCCTATTGAAGGGTTTTGAAATAATTCTTTTGGCTGCTGTTTCTACCAATATCTTCTAGTGCTCAGGAGCTGATGCACAGCTCAAACTCCACAGGGTTTTCAGCACTGGAGCTGGTTTAGCAGCTTCCTACACAGCACCACTGGTAGTCTCAGCTTGATGAAACAGCTTGCTGTAAACTGGATTACCGTGCACGTTTTAAAAAAGCAGAGGACTTTGGAAAAAAGAAGAGGACTGTGTTTTGACTGCAGGCATTGAACTGATTTTTTTGCCTGTCCTTTAATGTGTTGAACTTCAGAAAATCCCTGAAGGTCAGGCTGTGTGTTAATTCAGTTGGTGTAGAGGCTCTTCCAACTCCTCCAAAACACTGAGCAGTAGGACCTTGAGTGATAGGACGAGGGGTGATGGTTTTAAACCAGAAGAGAGTAGATTCAGACCAGATAGAAGGAAGAAATTTTAACAGTGAAAGTGGTGCAACAGGGTGCCCTTTAGTTATTAATATTCATATTGCTGAATGTTGCACTGAACACGGTATCTGATTATTAGTCTTGTTTTCCCATCTGTTAAGGATGTTTTTGAGGATCAGTTGCCCTGTACTGGTGGCTCAGAAGTGTGTGTTTGACGCAGCTGGTGTTTACTCTCAGTGGTTGCTGTCAGGTTTTGCTTTAGTGCTTTATTGTTCTTTTCAGATGATGTTTTTCTGAGGCATATCACCAGGCAATTAATGAAGTTACAAAAGATCTGATGTATCTGATGTGATTGTTGCATTAGTGTAATAGCATTAGTTAAAAGGAAAGAGATGCTTGGCTTGAGGGTAAATGTCAGAGTGAGGTTTCTTTTATTCATGTTTTTAAAAATGCGTCATTTCATGTGAAATTTCTTACAAAGAAATTGAAATTCTTTCTTTAGGCTGCTGTTCTGTTTGCATTTTCAGTAGCACCAAGCTAAGCATGGCAGCACTGAAACCACAAAGGTATCAGTGATACAAATGATCACAGAACCACAGAATCCTGTAGGTTGGAAAAGCCCACCAAGGCCATCGAGTCCAAGAGCTCCCCAGCGCTGCCAAGGCCACCACTGACCCGTGTCCCCAGGTGCCACATCCACATGGCTTTTAAATCCCTCCAGGGATGGGGACTTTGTACTGCCCTGGGCAGCTGTGCCAGGGCTGGGCAGCCCTTTCCATGAAGAAATTTTCCCTAAAACCCAACTAAAACTTCCTTGGCACAACTTGAGACCGTTTTCTGTCATCCTGTCCCTTGTTCCTGGGAGAAGGCACTGACATAATTTCACTTTGATGAACCATTCACTTTTGAATGTTAGTTTCCTGTTTTATAGTTGCTGTACTTCAAATGAATATTGCACTGCCTGATATTAGGATGATGGAGCACTGGAATGGGTTGCCCAGAGAGGCTGTGGGAATACTCAAAAGCTACCTGGATATAGTCCTGGGCTGCTGGCTCTAGGGGACCCTGCTTGAGCAGGGAGGTTGGACAAACTGACCTCTGCAATCTGCATCACTGAAATTAAGTGCTTCATAGAAAGATTTTATTACTGTTTTGTAATGAATTTTCACTTCAATACAGGAACCTGGTTGCTTGTGTAACCGTTTTTATTTTCTTTTCCTCCTCTCCTAGTGCTGACTTAAAGCTCTTGGAAGAAGCTACAATCTCAGTCTGCAAGTCTTTAGGTGAGAAATTGTGCCACTTTTTTTCCATTTTTCTGACACTTTACCAGAAAAGTTGAGAAACAACATCCCTGTGCACATTCATGTCTGTAGTACTCTGTTTGTATGTGTTCCACTGGTAAGATTAAAGCAGTGTAAGGAGTGTGTTGATGTATATCCCAAACCTTTAGAAACTTCTGTTGTTAACTGTTCTACAGAACTTGATTTGACTGAAAGGTTTAAAGAAAATAATTCTATCCCCACTACCTCTTTTTCCCTTTGCCATCTATGCTGAATCAGAAATGGCAAAGAATGAGAGGATGAAAAGAAGAGATGACATAAATGGGATCAGTGGTGTTTCAGGAAGGTAAAAAGTAATTGTGAAGATCTGCCTGGTTTTCTGACAGGAGGCTGTTGTGCTGTAGACAAGTCTGGGAAGAGAAGCACATTAGGAGATATTTTAAATCTAGGATGAGTATCCCACATTTGGGATATTTTAAATCTAGGCTGAATAGTATTCAGGGAAAAATTACAGAGTAGTAATTCATGTATTGGAGAATCTTAAAGAAGAATGCCTCTACAGAAAAATGAGACATACTGTGCTTCATTTAGAAATATTTAAGACACAGAGATTTGGGGTTTTCTATATATTGTTTGAACTAGATAGTCTCAATTTACAAATGCTATGTAATTGTATCTTGTTTTTCCTCATCTAGTTGAGAAGAATCCTCGAACAGGAAACCTTGGATCACTGATAAAAGTCTTTCTTTCTAGAACCAAAGAGTTAAAAATTTCAGCGGAATGTCAGAAGTAAGTTCCCAGAAAAAAATTGTGTGTGCCATTTCATATTTTAAATGTTTGTTTTGTTGCTTGCGCTTGAATTTTTTTACTTCAGTAATAAGCATGCTGATAGACCAAACCTTAGAATTCTCTTAAATTGTTGTTTGAAACAGAACAAGAGTCTAGTACTTTTCCAAACACAGAAGTTAAGTGTAATAGGTAAATAGATTGCTGGGGAAAAAGACATATTTGTGTGTTAGATGAACACATTTGTGTACAAGTGGTGTAAGCTATGATTACTACTGGCCTAGAGCTGCTTAAAAATCATCTGAACTTTTTAGGTCAAGCTTAATATATGAGCCAGTATTCTATCTTGGAAATATTTTAAGTATCTGTATCTATAAATATGTATCAAAATATTTCTTTCAAGTTATGTCATGCAGCTGCCACTGGTTTTGTTTGCCCCTTTCAGCAGTAGGAGAGAACTCCAAGAAGATACTTGTGCAGCACTGTGGGGTTTTTGCAGGAGGCTTTTCTGTTCCCTCACACCTGTAGTTAAATGTCCCACTCTCATCAGATCTGAGGATGCAATTCCTCCTTGTTCCCAGGACTTCCATCTAAAGAAATAAGTTATTTGTGCCCAGGTAGCTCTTGCTGTTTTAATCCAAACATACCTTGAAAGTACAGCTTCAAGCAATAGTTGACCCTGTGCTGTTGCATGGGCTTCCCAGCAGTTGCTTACTGGGACTAATAAAATTTAAATGAAGCAGTATTTCCCTTTCATTCAGAAAGTTTGGAAAATATTTATGTGAGTTGCATAGGAAAATCCTGCTGTATGGTGCTCATGAAGTCCATAAATGCCTACTGTCACCTTAAAGCTATTTGACTGGGAAAAGGGCTAAGGTTCAGGGAGCCCGGAAGCTTCCAGATCTGAATCTCTTGGAAGTTTTCAAATGTCTGTGTGTCTTGAGTCCACAGTGTCTAGACACCTTTAGAAGTTTGCTGACCTATTTGGTGAGTTCCTCAAAGAGTGATACTTCTGTCAGCTCTGGTGTTTTTACTAGGACAAACATAGTTAGGAATAAGGTTGTATTTTCTACACTACTTTTAAGTACATTCCCATGGTGTTTTCTGTAGCATCACCTGCAGAGTCCCTGCTTAAGCACTTTGGCTTTTCCTTGCTTCAACTGTAGGAACTTATCTACTCTGACATTTATTTTCTTGTGGTTTTTGGTGCATGTTTGCTGGTGAAGCGTTACTCATTCTTGTTTGTTCCTGCTTCTTTTCTAGCCACCTCTTTATCTGGCAGGCTCACAATGCACTGTTCATTATTTGCTGTTTGCTGAAAGTGTTCATCAGTCGAATGTCAGAAGAGGAGCTGCAACTTCATTTTACTTATGAAGAGAAAGCAGGACCAAGCTCATATGGTGGGTACACACAAGTGCTGGTGAAACAAACATCCCACAAGAAATTAAAATGTTCTGATGTTTGTAGATGTGACTGGACTTGACTGAGTCAGGTTAATGGCTGCACTTTGTCTTAAGGGTCTTTTCCTTTAGACCCTTTAGGGCCTAAATAATTCTATTATTCCATGTTTTGCTTAGACTGAGAATCCCAAACTTTGCTTTAAAACTAGAAATTAAGTACTGGGGAGTTAGGTTTAGCTTAATTTGGCATTTTTTCAAAGAGTTTTTCAGAAGTGGTGCTGTAGACCTACCTGAGCTTTAGTGATTTTCATACAGTTTGAAAGGTGCTTATGGTGCTCTTCATAGAAACTGAACAGAATTGGGGTGAAGCAGACCACATGCTAATGTTGGGACAGTGATATTGCAACTGAATGCATATTTTCACATATTTTTCATAAATCAACAGCAGCCACAGAGTGGAATTAAAGCAGTTTTTAGTAATCTAGTGAAGGAAAGTAAAGGTATTATGGTTAGTGACCCGTTGAAAAGGCGGCTTCAAAAATTTGATTCGTGGGCAATAGTTCATGCATGAGTACAGGAAAAGTCAAACAATTTAGATAAAATGTACTAAAATAGGAGCAGGTGTTACATGAGATGGAAGGTGGCAGGAAGGATGCTCAAGGAAGAAGCTGTTGTCTTTGAATAAGAATAATGCAAATGCATTCAGAATCAGTTACGTTACAGCAAAAAGAAAGTCTTAACACTGTATGCCAGAAATCTTTGTGTAGCACTGTATCAAGATGCTCTTACAGAGTACATGGTGGATAATGCTGCCCTGGGGGCCTTGGTTTCCTTTGCTTTGCTGTAAATCATGGAATCATTTGGGTTGGAAAAGCCCTCTAAAATCATCAAGTCAAACCACTAAGCCAGTAATACCAAATCCAAGTCAAAGTGCTGTTCAGTTTGTAGTTGCATGTTGTTTATGACATAAAGCCCAAGAGGTCTCAGAGTGCTGTGTGCAGTGTGAGTGGATGGGGTGACAACAACCCAAAGTGTCTGACTGTGGATTTCCTGCAACAAGGACACATGTTGAGGACACTGAATCACTGCTTGCTCATTGAACAATGAAAACTGTTCATTAAAATCTGTTTAACTCCTTGGCGCCTGCCATTGCTCTGGGGAAATCAGAATTCTGGTGCCAAAGGATTAAGTGCTACATGTTGAGATGGTTTAATGTATTTAAACCGTGATGAGTGATCTCCAGGAATGAAGTTGGCTCACTGATGCATTAGGAAAGAAAATTTGCTTGTATATTAGCTATCCCTGCAGACTGCCTGTGGGTTTATTCCTGGATTATAGGAATGGCTCACCTCTTGCTTTGGTGTACAGCATGCCACAGTGGGATGAGTGGAAAAGCTGAGATATTGGTCAGCTGGAACTCCTTACACTGGGAGTTCCTCACAGCGTGGTATGAAAAGTGATTCTTGTCACCAGGATAGATCCATGTTTATACCGTGTCTAGTAGCACTTGACTGTAATTCACAGTGACATTTATTAGCAATAATCTTGTGCATATTGATGGCAAATGTACTTACCAAGTACCTCTGAGCAGATTGTTCATGGGATATTGTTGATTAGGAAGGTGATTGTGTGTGGTCTGCTGGAGAGGCAGGAAACGAGCCACTCCTTGGCTGCTCTTTGGGTTTCCAGTTGGAGATGGTTCTCATGAACTTCCTCAGGGTACTGAGGCTCATAACGTGCTGAGGTCACATGGCCATGGGGTTTGATTCCTAAAAATCTTCATATAGGCTTTTTTAAATATCTACGAAACATGGTAATAAAGCAAATTCCTTCCTATAGCTCTTATGCTCAGCTTTAGGAAAGTGAAGTGTCATTAATGAATTGTAATAAATTGGGGTTAGGGCCTATTAAAGTAGGCAGAAGAAAATGAAAGGTTTTATTGTTTGTATTTTTATAATTAAGTGTAGCTTTCTTACACTTTTGCTTTTTTCTTTTCAGAAAGTAGAACATCCTATTAGAATTGTTGTAATTATAATTATAATTATAGTTATAATTATAATTACAGTTATTATATTCCCATTAACTTTACATAGATTTATTAGTACTTTTACTGAAGTTTTACTGTCTTTGGTGAACACACTTTTAAAAAATTGAATTCTTAGTCCCTCTTGCTGTTTTTTTTGTTTACTGGAGCTTGACATTTATTACAATTCTTCAATTGTGAGCATGATAAAACAAGCCTTATAAAAGACATTATTATATGATCTATATGAGGTAAATAAAATATCCATATTAAAAAAAAGCTTCAATACAGTGTCTGAATTTTGAAGTTTCCTTGTCTCCTTACTGGTGAGTACTTGTTGGGTGGTTGTACTGTTCCTTCCAATAACACAAACAGCCTCTCTCTCCTGTGGTCCATTTTCATATACTTTGTTCACTGTCTTAGCCTTCTGAGAAAAGTTACTGTCCTTTTCAGGATCATCTCACAACTCCTTTGGAAATCACTCTGCGGTGTTTGTTTCCCTGTTCAGACTATGAGCATGACATTTTTATTCTTCTGCCCAGATAATACATTCTGGTGCTGTGTTCTCTTGAGTTTAAACCCAGCACCTGGAGCTCAGAGCACATAACTGCAGTGTCAGCACCTCAGGGTGCATCAGCACCTGCTCTGGGATATTTGGTCAGGGAGAAGAGTCTAATCTGTGAGAGTCACGTGTATGGAACATATCCTTGTCACTGGCTACTCAGAAATATATTCTATATATGACATAGCCGCTACTGTTTAGTTTGCATTTTTTTGTGACTGCCTTATCTGGAAGAATTCTCCTCCCAGATTTTGCAGTTCATATGCTTTCACTTTTTCTGAGTGTCCAATTTTTCCTGCTAGACTATGTTTGAGGCTTAAAAGAAAGCTGTGCAAATGTTCTTTGAGCCATAAAATGGGACTTTTTGAGGTGTGCTGTAGCCTACTACTATAAAATTGTAATGAAGAAATTGCACAGGATTGAGTCCCTGGTAACAGCACTGTTCATTAACGTCCTTCAAGAAAATTCATGCCATTAATGTACATTTATTATTTTTGACCATTTTCAGATGGTTCGTTAGCCCAAGAAGTACAGCCTTTGCCTCTTCATCCATAATTGGGAATTTGCTTATAATTTTGGAGAATATTGCACATTTTTGATTGCAGGAAAGTCCACATAGAGACTAAACCCATATTCTTTAAGATTCAGCTAGAAAATTCCTGGTACCAATAAATGCCCAACTGGAGTCAGCATCTGCTGATCTGAAGCCAGAGTCAGTCTCACTAACACTCATCTTTCCACTGTCTGTATCCCATAATTTCTGCACAATCTTTAACTGTATTGTAAGAAAGCACCTGCTGAGTATTGTAATTCTAAATCAGACCATCAATTCATATAACCCATTCCCTGAGCTGTAGTAGGAAGCTTCATTTATTGTCTGTAGAGAAGTTTTTTTAACACAAGGCTACCAGGGGCTGTGCTTGGCATAATTAAGCAAATATGAGGACTCAGAGGAGGGAATAATAACAACACATTTACTGCAAGCCTTAAACAATTTTGAGAGTGTTCAGCTATCACGTAAAGGAAATGAGGGATGGAAATGAGTTTATGTACTGATTATTAACACTCTTTAGTGAAAGTTGGAAGTTTTTGGGAGTCCTCAGAGCTGAAGATCAAACCACAAAACCTAAGGAAGCTCTAAATCTGTTTTGTAAGAAATCAATTATTTCATTACTTCTGTCCTGGTTCTATATGAGCAACAGGGCAGAAAAGCAAGTAAGAAATCAATTATTTCATTACTTCTGTCCTGGTTCTATATGAGCAACAGGGCGGAAAAGCAAGTAGCATCCAAGGTGAAGATATACCTTGTTATGCCTGAATATCTTACTAATATTAATATTAAGCACATCCACCAGATCAGGTCTTACCAATGTAATAGTTTCTTGAGAAGAAAGACTGTTGCAGTGTCTGTGTTAGACTCTTTGTCATGGCCAAGGATGGAGCTGGGCTGGTTTTAGTAGAAATGGGGCCTCCTGGCATCTAAACTTTCCTCTGCATGAGCCATTTTGCCTGTGTAGTGTGTGCTAATCCAGTGTCTGTAGTGTGTGTATCTTTGAAAAAGTAAAAACCACAAAAATTTTTAAATAATTAAAAAAGTAGATGTATATAAACCAAACCCAAAGCAAACAAACCCCACCAAAAAGTAAAAACCTATAAAATTACTTGCAAAATGAAATAATCTACATGTTTGAGGACTTAAGTGTAGTTGATGATAAAATGGTACTTCAGCATAACTGGACATTTTAAAACCTGTGTGTTTGCAGTCAGTGCAGCAGTGGAGTTTGGAAGATGCACCTATGATTCCTCCCTCTGCTCTAATCTTATCCGGACAGGTTCACCCTTTACTTATTTTCCCCAAGGTTTTACAGGTCTTTGATCCAAGTATGTGATCTATTAATGTGAATGAGTCTAGTGTGTATTGTCTTTATCCTGCTATTGAAAGAGGCATTGTTTGTGAAAACACAGAGTGTTCCGTGTTTATAGCTCTCTCTCACGTTATAGATTTGGCTTGCATCCTCCTCATTGTCTTGGCAAGATGAAAATTAAACAAGAATGTATGTGCCCCAATTGGGAAAAGGATACGTTAATTATTGTAGCTGAATGACATTGATTACAGCAATTAAGCTCTTTTTTTAAAAATTTAAATAACATCTTCCATTCTACGTGACTTTGCTAACCCAGTGTTTTCTTCTTTTGTTTTGAATATTGTCTTAGGGAAAAGCCTTCTTCATGTTCAAATAACATTATTCTCTCTTCAGATGAATTGTGCATATAGTATGGTGGAAGAAACAATATTTTAAAAACGTACTCACTTTACTTTTTTAATGCTTTTTCTTCTCACTTTCCTCTGTTGTCGAGAAAAATTAGGTTCCTGTTGGGAACTAGTAGCATTCATTCTTGCTCTATAAGCATTTTCTAGATTCAGGAATCCTTAGGAAAGTGTCACATTCAAGTTACTTTAGAATATATTACCTGGGCTCCATTATTGGCTGTGGTTTCTGTCCAAGGTTAAATACTCTGAGCAGTTCTCGGTTTTGCTAACAGGAGCTGCATTGTGCTACTCATGGGGGATTCTATATAAAGGAAACCACGTTTCCGTGATAAAAAACTGATTTCCTTTAGAATGTGCAGTGCACTAGGTGACAATTTTTAATGTGTTTTTAATAAACCAATTGTGGAAAGAAATAATTTTGCTTTATTGTGAATATTCCCTCTGGTGTGCTTCTTAAAATTGACTTCTGGACTCAGGAACAAACTTGGGTTAAGCAGAGTAACACTGCTGTAACCTGGCTATAATGTTGTGTTTATGGCAGGACTTATTTATTTGAAAATACAAAATAAGCAGGCTTTTGGGTAATTATTGTGCTGCAGTGCTGTAATGCAGGGGATCAGCTGTGCCTGCTCTTAAGCCCTTCAGTGCTGTAAAACGCTCCACTTCCTTATGATGCTGTAGGTTTCTTATCATAATTTTATTTTTGAAAGCAGAAGAAGTCCTGATGAGCCAAGAGATTTATCTTCTGTGTTTTTTTTAATATTATATGAAGACTTCAAATGGTTTAATAAGCTTTTTCCTCACTGAATCTTACAAGTGTTTTGTTACAGTTGCTTGTAAAAATTGCTGATGTAAAATACAACCAGTTTCATTGCTTAGATTAGTTTTAAAATAATGTTTTAAAATAATTTTGAATCACTCCATGTATTTTGTCACATTGTGTATGATTAGAGAATGATTTCTGTTCCCTTAAAACACACCAACTTATCATTTAAATCTGTAAAACCTCTTTAATAAATAAATAAATACATATTTAAGAGAAAATTGTATGTAAATTACTCAAGATCGACAGTGGGGTGCTCAGTAACTGCATTCTTCTGACATTCTTTTAGAATATTGTTCAGTATGTATTAGACAAATGAAACTGTCTCTGATTATTCTTTGCTTGAGTTTGAAAAAAGTGGTGGGAAAATACGTGAAATGCAGGGAATTTTGAGACAGCTGTGGACCAGTGAGAAGTCACCAGTGATTAGTTCAAGTGTTAGTAATTACACTGTTTAATATGACCTTCTGTAAGTGGTAAAGTAAGGCTTTATGTGCTAAATATTAACATATTCCCACAATACCAACATCTCATTTAAATTATGCAGTGGTTTTAGTCACTTTTTTAATGTAAAAAAGGGAAGACATCACCATTTTCTCTGGTGATAATCTCAAGCGCTTTCTGTTTCAGGAAAAATAATCCTATCTGCTTTAATAGGTGGAACTTCTGGTGTTTGTTCCTTAATTAAGATACTGATCATGTGCATCTGTGTGTTTAAATCTTCACTTTCTTTTGGTATTTGAAAATACAGAAATCCTTTAATATGTTTCTTTTTTAGGAGCAGAGTGTGAAGACCTCATAGAAGAATTGCTGTGTTGCCTCATCCAGCTCATTGTTGAAATTCCCCTCTTGTAAGTAGGCTTTTTTCTTTTCTTTTTTTAGTCTTTTTTAAACTGAGAATTTTAGAGAGTGTGAAACATGTAGTGATGGCTTTATAATGTTTAAATACTTGCATTTGAATGTTCCTTGTGATGGAGCAGTACAGATAACGATAAGCTGCTGCCAGTGCCAGGCCTGAATTTTCTGTTGGAAGAAGTACATGATGAACATCTCACACCCAGTTCAAACCATCAACAGAAGTTATTCCATTTGTTTCAGGTACCCCTGTCAGCACACAGACAGTAACTGGTGGAAATGGTTGTGCTCATGGTACAGGGGAAGGTACAGTGGAGGTGTCACTTCAGCTCTGGGGTATGCAGTAAGGTGAAAACTAAAGTTCTTCTGCAGTTGTGTGGGGGTTTAAATGGCAAAAATAAATCATATTGCTTTATTTAATACTGATTTCTGAAATACCAGTGAATTTATGCCTGTAGAAGGGAGAAGAGAAATTAATAAGTGAAATGTTTCTGTAGATCTGCAGATTTGTTTACATGGCTTTTTCTTCATGTATTTTGAGAGATGTTGATTCCACGTCTTGTTGGGATGTGTGTCATAAAACATACTTCACTGTTTTACAGTGGAGAGCTTTCTTTGTTCTTTGGAAATAAAAGTGTTCTTTTGCTTCTGTGGGAGCCTTCTGATGAGTTTTAACTTCTTTTTTTTTTCCCCAAGGTAAACTTTACTAAAGGTAATGTTAGCAGTGTCTTTAGTGTTAAATTGCACTGTAGTCTGTGCCTGAAATGCATCACAGTTTTGGAGGAGTTTCAGAGTATCTGTTACAGCGTAGCATAAGGTTCTGCTGTTTTGTAGTTGGGCTTGTTCTTTTGGTTGGAGAACTGACAAAGATGCAATGTTTTTTGAAACATTGCTGTCATTAAATACAGCTCTGTCAACGTTAACGAGAGGGATTTGTGTAGGTAGAGTGTAATGAATTACTGGTGTGATTCAGAGTGTCATTCCACAGAGCTTGTCAGGACTTCCTGGAACAGATACATGCTTTGTTTGGAGCAGATTAGAGGAAGTACAAAGGGCTGAGAGGTCTGTGATACATGGGCAAGTTCATAAATCCTGCAGGGCTTTATTCTTCTTTCTTGGAAGTACCACTGTGTGCAGTCCAGTGTCGTTTATTCTGCTTTCCGGCAGAAGAAAATACACCAGCATGATTGTTCTTCACCTGTTTCAACAACTGGACCTGTCAGCATCTCTGTTTCTGTGTCAATGTGGTTGCTAGGAGTGGAAGCAACTGTTGAAAGCACTTACATTACTATAAAATCTACTTTAAAAAATTATCTAGTTTTTTTTTAAAAAATTAGAAAGCCTACCCCATAATCTTTAATATTCAACTATATCAAAAACTTGCTTTTCATAAAAGACAGATGTGGAAGATTTTTGTTTTGTGGGGTTTTTTTATCAAAAAAGTTTTTTTAGCTTAGTTTTTCCTGAAGTAGCGTGCTGATGATTGCTAATAAGATACTAAGAGTTACAAAATGTATCTTACTGTCTTGTTTATCACTACAATATGTTTAACAACTTGATAAGGCCTTAACCAAGAATTTTATTCCCATATCAGGAAAGGGGGAGTGGATAGGGTAAAGGAATACGGGAAAACTTGCTTTCTCAAAAACACAGTCCAAGTCCATTAGTCATAAAAATATTATATTACTTTAATATTAATTTTGTTCAGGAGAATGATCAGAATTATTTTCCTAATGAGTTCACTTCTTACTTACCTGCCTTTCCTTGGTCAGATATCACTATAGATGCATTCCCTATTTTGTTTCAAGGCAGTAGTTCATTTCTGCCTTTAGCTGGAAGGAGTAAAGAGAATTACAAGCCTAGTATGTGAATTTCAAAATAGAATAGATTGAGTGGAATATGTGAAATATTCAAAGTTCTAGTAATTTCTGTGTCAGGACATAGGATCACCTGCTAGGGAACAGGCAGCTTTGGCAGCTTGCAGTGGCACTGTAACAGTGTCTGTAAAGCTGCTGTTAAAGATGGATTTTTGTTGTGACAGACCATTAGAATCTCCATGCTGAGCTGTTCTTCGAAGTGTCATTCAGAACAGCAAAGATTTTGTTAGGAGCATTCAGTAGCCTTAACAGAGGATTGTCACAATTAGTGGGTCCCTTGGGTTCTCTGGATGCAGTTTGGTGAAGGAGTGGATGCAGCTGGCAGCTGCTGTCTAAATATATTGCTGGTCTGCACCCCAGATTGAGCTTCTGTTTTTCTCCTCCACTGAAACTGTAACATTATTTTTAAAGCATGGGAGGCCATCTCTGTGTTCAGGATGCAGGAGCAGAGGTACGTGGGCAGCTGTCTTGCACTCCTTGCCTTTGAATTTGTTCTGAATGTCACATCAAGCACTTGGGGTCCCTGTGTGTGGTATTTTGCAGGCAGGTACATGGTTGTTCCAGACTGATGGGGAGCAGCCCTGAGGAGAAGGATTTTGGTGTAGCTGGAGGGTGAGAGGCTGGACATGATCCCCCATGTGAACGGGGACCCTGAACCCCCCGTGCCCTGGGCTGATCCCCAGCGTGGGCAGCAGGGCAGGGGGGATTCTGCCCCTCTAAACTCAGGTGAGACCCCACCTGCAGAGCTGCCCCAGCCCTGGGGCCAGCAGCAGAAGGACGTGGAGCTGCTGCAGAGAGTCCAGAGGAGGCCACGGAGCTGCTCCAGGGCTGGAGCCCCTCTGCTCTGGAGCCAGGCTGGGAGAGCTGGGGGTGCTCACCTGGAGCAGAGAAGGCTCCAGGGAGAGCTCAGAGCCCCTGCCAGGGCCTAAAGGGGCTCCAGGAGAGCTGGAGAGGGACTGGGGACAAGGGACAGAGGGACAGGACACAGGGAATGGCCTCCCAGTGCCAGAGGGCAGGGTTAGATGGGATATTGGGAAGGAATTCCTGGCTGTGAGGATGGGGAGGCCCTGGCACAGGGTGCCCAGAGAAGCTGTGGCTGCCCCATCCCTGGAAGTGTCCAAGGCCAGGTTGCACGGGGCTTGGAGCAGCCTGGGATAGTGGAAGGTGTCCCTGTCCATGGCAGGGGGGGGGACTGGGTGGGCGTTAAGGTCCTTCCAACCCAAACCATTCCAGGATTCTAAGTGTAAGAGTGAGCTTGGCAGGGACACTGAATTAGCGAAGGCTTCAGTCTTCCCTGAGTATGGGCAGAGGTTGCTCACCTCGGAGCTTGCTCTAGTTATGAATCTTGGCAGAATAAGCTCATTTCTGGGTACAAAACAACAAACGGTCATACTTGGAATTTGCAGGTGGACTGTCTTTTTCAGAATTAATAAGGAAGGTGTGGGATGGGGAAGAAGATCAATGTTAAATCGCTGTCCCTTATCTTGAAGCATAACTGATGGCTTTTGTTGGGAAAGGCTGAAGAGTTGTGTAGCAGAGCACTTCTGGGAGTGTCTTAGTTTTCTGCAAGGAATTTAAGAAAATCTTTCTCAAAGTTAGTTTGTATTGGAAAAGGCAAATGTACTTTAAGGCAGAAATAGCTTGCAGTAGGGACTCTGGGACTCTGCAGCATTGTGGTGCTGTGTCTGAGAGTTATTAAAAATATCTTGAACTACCTTTTTGAAAAACAGGCTGTGCTGCATTGTACAAAGTGCCAGGGATAAAGGTTTCAGGTTTAATTTTATAGAAAATACAGCATTATTGCTTTTCAACAATTAGACTTGTGCAGTCCCTTATAACACTTGTGTTACCATATGTTGATGTTTGATTTGTAGTTCTCTTGGGTGTGCTATGGATACTCTGCTTTTTCTTTGGTTTTGCTAATGTTAGCACTCGAGAGTGTACACTAATGATTGGAACTGCATAGTCGGCAAAAAGATACAATGTTAGTATTTAATTGTACAACTTTTATGTAGAAACTATTGCTAACATTTTGCTGCAGGATGGAGCTCCCAAAGCTTTAAATTATAAAGGCTTCTTTCAGCAGCTTGTTAAGAGCTGGTATCCAAAACTGAACATCTGGTTGTTATCAGTGCATTTTCACTTCATTAAAAACTATAAATGCATGTGGAGGAAAAATGAAATACTGTGATCTGGTTACATCACTCCTAAGTAGCACCCTGTGGTGCCAGTACAAGTCAGTTGATATTTCTTCTACATTCCATTATTTTCTTTAGTTATGATTGTTTTAGGATGCAGTCTTAATTTTTTTGCAAATTTAAATATTGACGATGTTTTGACTCATTTAGGGATGCTTGTTGCACTTTATGGGAACTTAAAAGTCAAACACAGGAGAAAGGCAATATAATTGATTATAAAGCTCTACAGAATCACTGCAGCATAAGAAAGGTGTTGTGTACAGATGATGAGAAATGTTCAGGCTTTTTTTCTTGCCAATTGTGAGCAGCGAAGACATTTAGAAACGTTTTCTGTTTTAGTTCAGGAGTGTCATATTTTAATTATTTTTGTTACTTTCAAAAGAATAGGCCAGAATGGTGCTTTTTAAAAAGAGTCTATTCAAGGAATTTTTATCAAGATTGTAGTAGCTCCATTATTTGGAAAGCTATTTGATTTTAGCATTTTTGGCAACTTTGTCTAATCATCAAAGGCAAACTTCCATCTGTTGAAACTGAGGTTGAAGGTACTGAAAACACCCAAACTGAAAGAGATTTGTGTTGCTTCACTTTGAAGAGCCTCAAAGTTAAAGACTATTGTGCTCTGTTTAGGAGGGATCTGATTCATGTAAATTGCTGCTGCCCTTTGGGGTGGTGCAGCAAATAAAAGATATTTATGCATTTGGAAGATTTTCTTAATCACTCATATCTGTATTTTTGATGGTAGATGTGTGGTGTCTTAAGTGTCTAAAGCTCCAGAGTAGGAGAACCTTTATCTGTATCACGTATTCTTTTTCTGTTCTAATTCTATTCTACTTTAGTTTTTGTTTTAGACTTAGATCCATGTTTGTCTGACCTATCTTTTCACTAGGTGAGCTTTAACTTGTGACAAGCTTCATAGCCCCAGAGGTCTGTACAGTTTGTCAGTCAATTCCTAATAATCTGCTTTGTGATACGGTTTTCAGCCCTGTTTTCACAAAAGATGATGGGTGTTGGAAAACACCTGGTTGCAGGTTTTTGGGTCTCAACAGCAAAGACACAGAGAGACTGTGGAGCAGGTCTGCCTTTCACAGGGGCTGCATGACTGACATGCAGGATGTGATTCCTGTGGTCTGGCTCTGCCTAGGACTCTGTGATGCTTCAGTGTAGCTGTTTGATCACCCAGGTCATCTTCTCTGTGGCTGTCTCTCTCCTGGGAGTTGGAAGCTACACCTGGGAGTCACTGCAGCCATCCATTTTAATGGGAATTTCGACTGCTCTCTTGTGTTCTGTTGCTTGAAAACTAATGTCTTTTAATTAATTTTAGTGGCTAGTGGTAACAAGTCTTGGTGATATGAAAAGTAATTGCAGAATAATATAGCTTCTCTGTTACAGAATATTACAGAGTCTGTATTACAGAATAATATAGCAACATTTAAAAGTCCAGAGCTACTTCTAGCATTTTTAATCTGGAGAGGGAAGAACTGAATGTCAGTGAGGTGAAAATGTACAAAGTCATGTAGTCTCACTTTAGGAACAGATAGGGAAATTAAGGCTCTTGAGTTCAGCTGTCATGTTAATCCTTTAGGTACTACTTTTAGAGTATTTGCATATTTTTGATGCTCCAAGATCTGGAGCTCCTCTGCTCTGGAGCCAGGCTGGGAGAGCTGGGGGTGCTCACCTGGAGCAGAGAAGGCTCCAGGGAGAGCTCAGAGCCCCTGCCAGGGCCTAAAGGGGCTCCAGGAGAGCTGGAGAGGGACTGGGGACATGGCATGGAGGGACAGGACACAGGGAATGGCTTCCCAATGCCAGAGGGCAGGGTCAGATGGGATACTGGGAAAGAATTGTTCCCTGTGAGGGTGGTGAGGCCCTGGCACACGTCTCCCAGAGCAGGTGTGTCTGCCCCATCCCTTTAAGTGTCCCAGGCCAGGTTGGATGGGGCTTGGAGCAACCTGGGACAGTGAAAGGTGTCCCTGGCTGTGTCAGGGGCTGAACTGGATGAGCTTTAAGGTCCCTTCCCACCCAAACCATTCTGGGACTTTTTGTTTTCTCACTGTCGTTCTTCCCCTGGTTGAGAACACCCAGTGTGGGGGAGATGCAGTAGGAAATGTCAGAGATGCTTTCTGCTTGCAGTCGGTGTTTGCTGAGTGCCCCCTTGGGACATCTCCCAAATGTTTGGAGTCGGCTGTAATGAGTGTGGTGCATTATCAGCTGCCACAGTGCATATGTGCCATCAGTGGGTGTAAAATTAGGAGTGATTCCAAGAGGAAAGATTATGTTCTCTTTGAGTTGTTGTACTTGTATCCTGAGACTGATAACGAGATATTGTACTTGCTTTTCAGTTTTCAAAACTGATCCTATTCTCTGTGGTGACTCCTCTTTCACCTTTCTGGTGGGCCCTCAGGAAGCAGGGAAATGAAACCTGGTTCCTGTATGATTTGAGACTTTTTGTATGAATCAGCCCTTTTGGCAACTCTCCTAAATTAGAAAATGGGTTACCTTTTAACCTTTTAATACTCGGAGTAGACAGTTCTGGCTGGGTGAAAGTTCAGGAAAATATTTGAACAGGGAGGGGGCTTGGGCTACGGTGGGAGTTGAAATTCAGAGTTTGGTTCCTGAGTGTTCAGGCTGTTTGCTCTATAGGTGTGAAATAATTTATGAGCTCTCAGCCTCTGTGTGCTGATATAGAAATAGCTGCGTTTGACTGAGTAATTAAAGTGTTTACAACAGCATGTGCCTTCAGAGTGTTAATTGGAGTTCCTAGCTGAGATTTTCCTCTATGGTGCCTCTGTGCTTCACCTTGGTTCCTCTGTCACAGACCTCTCTCACAGGCAGGGAACAAAGCTGAATGATGGGGAGCACAGAAAGCAGTTGTGAACGGTGCTTGGCCTTGGAGAGAAGCCAGCAGCAGCAGGATGGTGACACATAGGTAGATTGTTGAAGTTCTTGGAAGGTGATGCTGGTAGGAGGTCATCCACATGGTTTTGAATGGATAAAGCAGATGCCAGGATAGTGGAGTGCTGGGTTTTAACAGGACCATAGCTCTTGTTCTATGTGGGGCAATTGCATCCTTTGGAAACAGCGTTTAGGCTAAGGTTGGATGGGGCTTGGAGCAACCTGGGATAGTGGAAGGTGTCCCTGCCCATGGCAGGGGGGAGAACAGGATGAGCTTTAAGGTCTCTTCCAACCCAAACCATTCTGTGATTCTGTGATTCTACTTTTTGTCTTTTGATTTAATGAGTTGTTATCTAAAGATTAGTAGAATTCAAGCTGTACATGGGTATTTGATTTAAAAAATTTCATTGAAATGATCTGGCTTCATTTGCTTTTGGAAGGAATCCATTGATGTGTAAGTTTTTCATTGAAATGTAGACACTAGATGTGTTAAATACATGCACACTTTTTTTATGCAGGTATCAGGGAATCTTGAGTTTTGGAGCTCTTCATTCTACGAAGAATCCATAATTTAACATAATCTCAGATAGATATATGATATGATCTGTCTTTTCTTCTGAGAGTACACATTTATATATAAGGTTTGTTGCTAGAAATCAGTTTTAACTTGGGTTTCAAATGCAAGAACCTGGACCTGCTCCATCTGGTCCAAGGAACAGGCACTTGCTTTGTGTCACTGCCCAAGAGATGGAGGAGGACAGCCACCTGTAATAGGGGCAGAGCCCAAATGCAGGAGAGAGGTGATTGCCAGCATTTCTGGAGTTCAGTCTAAGCCAGAGTCTTTCTTTGTGTAAGAAGCATGTTTTGAGAGACAGACCAGTAGTATCTGTTAGCTTGTCCACCTGATATGGGAATATATCTTCCCATGGATAAGAGAGAAAAAGGAAACAATTGAGAGTAACTCATCAATCTCCAAAAGAGAAAATCCAAAAGGAGAAAAGGAAAAGACTTCTGTATGTTTTGGTACATTGCTTTAGGAGGTCCATTTACCCAGAACTTGAGCTTTATGTGTGGATTTTTTGTTTGTTTTGTAAGACACTTGAGAAGGGAAAAAAATTGCCACAGAAGCTCAAAACAACATGCAGTTATTCTGGCTTTCTGAAATAGGTAGCTAAATAATTTTGACATGTAATTGATACATGAGTTCATTCTTTCTAGTTTCCTCCTTATCTGCAGGCAAACAGTTTTCAGGGGAAGTTGGAGATCAGCATAAATTCCGTGTAAAGTCATTCTATATGACCGATAACTTTGAATAAAATAATAAAAAAAAATCTAAACTAAGACCCCCTATTCTATAGTCTCTCAGTATAAATAAACAGTATTCTCTTTGAAGTTAAAAGAGATTCCTGGTAGTTCTTGTGACCCTTTAGAAATGCTTGAGTTTCAGAAAACTGTACATTTGACCCTTGGTGGAGAAAATAATTTTGCTCTGAAGCTTTATCCTTGTACTGATAAATTAAGGGTGACTGGATCTGAGGGGTTACCCCAAATATCAGGACCCTGGTTGTGTTTATGTCAGAGCAGATTTAATTTGAACAGATTCTGCAGTTAAATGTGCCCTGTCTGGGTTTTGAATGTAGAGAAAATGAGAATAATTCACTAACTGGGACTGCATGAATTTACCTTTCTGTTTGTTTTTTTCTCTCAGAGTTGTATAAGGATATTGAAAGCAGATTTTTTTCCCCACAAAATGTACTTAATACATTACAATAACCTCTTTGTTTATTTTTTCATGCTGATTGTTACGAAAACAGAAGATCATTTTGTAACGTTTCCTCAAATTTGCTATTCCACTTGTATGAGTTATCATAAAAATAACTGAATGAATGATTGAAATGGAGAAAAAGTAGAGTAGACCCCAAAATTAGTTTCCTGTCTGCATAGTGACCCAGTGCCTGTTGTAGTATGTGATGAAGTTACCCTTTCCATTCATCACCTTGGGGTAGGAGACATTGTGCTTGTATTCTCAGCCTTTGTAATAATAAGCTTCTAAGTATTATTTTTTTTTAGTATTAAAAAAAATAAAAATAATTCCAAACTCTTGTTTTTATTTTGAGAGAAAAACATTTCTTAATTTTCTTTGCTGGTGGCTGAACCTTTGATAATTGTTAAGTATATATATAGATATATATAACTCCTCTTTGCTTGGCTTGGGGTGACTGTGGGTGGTGGATTGCACAGCATCCCTGGTTTGGAGGGGGAGCAGGCGCTGTTCCTAGTGCATCCTTGCTTCTGGCTGAGGTGAATTTGCAGTGGAACCAGATCAGAGTGTCACCTCTGGCCTGATCTGATTATCAGCATTTACACTGGCAAACTTCCTCAGGAGTGGGCAAAAAGTCAGGTGATTCACAGAGAGTAAAAGTAATTTAAAAGTACATAATGATTTTCAGGGAGAATGTTACCCAAGCAGTGTCTCTTCCTGACCCATAACTTCAAATGTTAGGGGTTCAAATACTCAAATTAGGAGAGAGAAAATAAAAACCAGTGAATTTTCACAACCTTCTCTTTTAAAAACATTTTTATATCAGAGGTGCTGTGGTTCTGTGGTTTGTGATCCAGGAAACTGTGATTCCAGTTTGCTGTTGACTTTGAGTAAATAATTGCACTCCCTGCTCAGAAACTGGCCAGGAGCTGCTGCAGAAGAGTTTAACTTACACTGCCTGTGCACTGAGATGCATGAAACTCTTCACACTTCACAGTAATGCATGTTATTTACAGTATATCTGGCAGCACAATTGAAAATATTAAGCTATTTGAATGTGTTAAAAATCAGACTGATTTCTTCTAAATAAGATCCTGTCTATTTCACTAAGCACCACACCAGCTCTGATCCTGAGACAAACAGAAATCTTTTCTGGGGTTAACTTATTTTGCTTTGGGAGATTGCACTGTAGTTTTCAAATCATCCTTGTTTGAAAGAACACTTAGTTTTATGCTTTATAGCTGCTCTAACTATTGAGAATAAAATTTTTGGAATGTGACATTTTAACCAAGAAAAATTGAGCATCATTGATTAAACAACATTGATGCTGATTTGGTGTTTGGTGTTTGGAGTTTTTTTAAAGCTTAAATAGAGGTGCTATTAAATATTTGCATTTGACAATAATAAACAGATTTTTAGTTTCCAGTAGGTCCCATGTCAGAGAACTTTGGTAATTGTGCAGGGGACGTGTTGTAACTGAGTAATACTGGGCTGTGAAGCACACTGTGGAAAGTAAATAGTGACAGCGGGGGAAACATTAAAAGGACTTGTGGTAACAATAATAATACTTAATAACAATGTCTGTAATGAATGCAGGATGGCGCTGTTGCACCAAATGAAGTAGTTCTTTTTGGAGGAGGTGAAAATGGTCTTAGGTTGAAAGAAATAATGATACTGGTTCATGTCCAAGTTACTTCATTGTGTTCTAAAAGGTTTCTTGCAGTCTGCAATTTGTTACTGATTAAGGAGGCAAATGCCATTTTTCTCTCCCTTTTGAAAACAAGATTTGTAACAAAGCCATTGTAGGCAGAAGTGGGAACAGAAAGCACAAGATATTTTTAATAGTGTGCTTGTCATCCACTCTGCTGCACAGCCTTTCCCAATCAGCCTTAACTGAATGAGCTGTGCTGAACTGTGTGGTGTCAGTATTTAAGCATTGCAGCTCATTCTTGGTGTTTGTCTGTAATCTCTTGAAACTTTCTACTTCCCTTCTATTTCCCTCAGAAATGCCATTTAAAATGGAACAGTGTGTGTGGTACCCGGTACACTTGAACTGGCTTTTGTGTGTTGCATTCCTGGCAGATGGAGCTGTGCTTGTCTAGCTGGACATTCCCTGACTTAGATGGTTTTGTGACAGTTTTATTTAACAACACAAAGGATGCACTTCTGAGAGATATTTATTCTTTTTACAGAGAAATATAGTCTATCAATTGCAACTCGAGTCTTATGGCCAGTAGCTCTTTTTGCATTGTTTTGTCCTTCAGCACAGGGAAAAAAATGCTTATTTCTGAGAAAAACAACCTGTTTTTGAAATGAAATGATTCTGGGTTTCTTGAATTTGTTGTTTACATGTTCCCAATTGAAACTCTCCGTGCTACACAGTGTATAGCTTCAGGTGAAGCTACCAGATATTCTTGGAAATCAGTTTGTAAACAACCCAGTAGATTAATCTCTATATTTTTTCCCTTTTTCCTGCAGAGATATTACATACAGCATTTCTTTGGAAGCCGTGACAACTCTCATTGTCTTCCTCTCCTGCCAATTATTCCACAAAGAAATTCTGCGGGAGAGCATCATTCACAGATACCTGATGCATGGTCGATGGTATGTCCTGCTCTGGGGTGGTGCCTAAGGGCAAAGCAAGTGCTTCTGGTCACTTGTTTAGGTTGTTTGTACCTGAAAACAGAAGGCAGCAAAATGTTACTTTGGTAGAAAATTTGTTTTGCACAAAAGAAAAAAGAACATAAAAGCAAATGTCTGTAAAGACTCTTGGAGGGTTTCACAGCCCAGACTTCAGGAAAACTATTTTGGAAATAATTTTTGTATTTTCAGGGTAGTTTCATTAACTTAAAACAGCATTCACATTTCAGGATTGTTCTTTTTCGATTTGGCAATGAGTCTTTTCTGGTAGCACTGCAGCCTAGAAAACCTCAGAAGTACTAGAGCTTTCTTGCCATCCAGATAAGTAGCAGTTCTTGGAAAGATGAAGATGTGTGGTATGCTGAGCTGAAGGAAACACTTGGCAGGTGGTAAACTTGGTTGTGTGAGTAATACCACTTGTTCTGGCAAGTTGGTGGTTGTGTTTAAGTGCTTTGTCACGGTGGCTTACACGCATTTTAGTCAGGCTCCCATTCATCCTCTTTCAACTTCCAGTTCCATGTGGGCAGATTTTTCATAATTGTATTTATTGTCTGGTTTCCTGAAGTTTCTGCTAGATGTAAGAGAGGGATTCTGCTCTGATGTGCAGGGAAAGGAGGGAGGCTCATCTTGGAGCACAAGGCAGACTTAAGCCTTAAACAGCCACAGGATAGAGCCAGAGCCTCAGGATGTGGGGTGTCCTGGTACTTAAATCTCTGGAAGGTTTGGAAAAAAATGGAGAATGTTTGGGAGAGGAGTTAGTATGTGGTCTGAGGGATCTGATTTGGGAGTAGGAGGTGCCTGGCCTCTGGAGAGAGACATGGGAATTTGGAGCAATATGAAGAGTTGGGGAGGTACTGGTGTGACGTCCCAACCCTAAGGAGAGGGGAGCACCAAGGATTTGTAGATGTTCATGATCAAAAGGAATGACAAAAGTCAGAGGGCCTGCAAAGTTCTATTGGTAAATTACACACTTGGCATGGAAATTGGTGTGGTACTTCCTGCTATCCCAGTATAAGCACAGTGGGGTTTGGATAAAAGGGTGAGGTGGAAAGGGAGAGAGAGAGTGACAGAGAGAGACAATTGAATCAAATAAGGGGAGAGGAAAGGAAGGAAGAAAGAGAGAGATCACCAGCCCTGGCTCCAGTATCAGGGGTGTCCTGGGGCCCTGGGCTCTGTGGGGCACCGTTTAAGTTTTCCCCTCCCTGCAGAGAAGTTTCTCACTGTCAGTGCCAATCAGTTCTCATGCACAGTCAGTTCTTTCAGACCTTTCTGGAGATGGGTTGGAGGCTTTGGGCTCTGGGGGGGTTTTGTTTCCCTCTACAGTCCATGGCCCTGCTTGGCCTCATCCCTGCTCTGAGCGTGTTGTGCCTTTCTCCAGGAGCCAGGACAGGGAGCTTTGTCCCAGGAAAGTGGGACTGCCCTTCCTGCATATGGCCCCTGCTCCAGCCACAGCCTGGTCTTTCTCATGTGTGTTCTTACCGAGAGTCCTTGGCTGTTATTCCCACCAATCCTTGTCTGGCTCCACAGCCACACAGCTATCTGTGTTTGGGACATGCACATCAGCCCCTCATCCTCTGGGATTCTGTGGATACATAGAGGGTTCATCCTGTCTTTTCATCTCTAAATCAGATGGGAACCAGCTGTTTGTTTCTATGGAAATCCTACTCCATTTTGGAAATGGTGTAACCTTTTGGTTAAACCGAACAAATTCTACAGGCATTTGTCAGATTCACTGATGTGAGGTCAGTTGTTTCATTGGTCCTTCCAAATTCGTGGAATCATAGGATCCTTGAGGTGTGAAAAGATGTTAAAGGTTGGTTCTGAGCTGCACACACAGACAGAAATATTGTGGCTGTGGAGAAATGCTGTTGTTACCTGGTCTGTGTAAGCAGAGCATGGAGTGCAAACTGAACAAATACAGCGTTTCTTTCCATGGCATAAATATTTTTCCAGTTGTGTCTTGAGGTAAGTGAATACAATGGTTCTACAAACTAAATGGTTTATTAAAAAGTAGTATTGAAAAAGAGCAAAAACCAAAAGGCAGATTTCATGATCCTGCTGTGGAAAATGCTCCTGCAGAGCCCTGCTGAAGTCTGGGCAGCTTTGCTTGGGCAAGACCTTGGTGTTCTTTCCCTTTCCAGTCTGGTTAGTGCAGGGAGAGTTACTGACCTTCTTCAATGCCAACCACCAGCCTTTGCACCCTACCTGGACTTTGTTGTGCCAATTTTTGTGAGTTTTGAGTCAACTAAAGCTGATTTTTTTTTCCTTTTCAGTCTCCCGTACACCAGCAGACTTGTGAAAACTTTGCTGTATAATTTCATTAGACAAGAGAGAAGCCCTCCTCCAGGGACCCATGTCTTTCAGCAGCAAACAGATGGAGGAGGACTGCTTTATGGAATTGCATCCGGGGTGGCAAGTGAGTCTGATTTTCTATAAATGGTACTTCAAACCATATGAAGTATTGCCTTCTCTGTGACCTCTCTTGCAAACACACCTGTAGCCCATTTCTTTTTCAGCAAGTGACACCAGTGTAGAAAAGCTGTCCACAGGCCTGCTTGGATTGGTCTGCATGGGCCATCTCGAGATGTGTTAGGATCTGAAGCAATTATACCTGCAGGGCAGCAGATGGTAAAAGTATCACCTAGGCCCTGTTTTTTTTATTGACACATTAAAAAACACTCAACCAACTAAGTAGTGCCCTGTTTGACGAGTCACATACTTCAAGTTACTTAAAATGTTGTAAGAAATAGTTTTATGTGCATATTTTATTCTTTACCGTTACTCAGTGTCTATTGTGACCTGCTCTGTGGCTCTTCTTGAGCAGAAGGTTGGACTCAAAGGGTCCCTCCCAGAAGAGTTCTTCGATGTAAGGGAGCGACCTAGATAGGAATTTTTGTAGCATATTGTAGCAATTGCCTTTCCCAGTAAGTTGAGTAATGTTTTTTCCTGATTAGTATGACTAGATTCTGACCTTTCCCGGGCGGACTGTTTGCTGTAGAGAAATACTGCCCGAAGAATAGGAAAGAGTTGATGTCATTTTTTGTTCAGAAAAAGGTTTCTCATTTTTTTCTTTTACTATATACTCTTGTTTTGGTTGGTGCCTGCCCCATTCCACACACCAGATGTGTTTTACTGGTATATAAAAATCCATTCTAAAGGCTTTTTCTTTTCCACCAAATGAGTATAAAACATAATACAGTGCTAACAGCAAAGGTAGATGTTATTTTCTTTCTCCCCGACAGAGAACACTTTGCAAGTCAGTTGCTGCTAAAACCGATACTATTTATTTTTCTCTTTTGTGAAATCCATTCACTGGCAGCATCCTGAAGGAATATTAAAGTTCAGGCTGCAAGGGGCCTGCCAGAAGATGGTTTGCAGTGGGTGTCAGTGCTCGAATCTCTCCTCAGGGCGGCAGTAAAAGAGCACGTGTGTTACACACAGCTCCCTCTGCTCTCCGGTTCGTGCGCCCAGGGCCGTGCTTGGGCTGTGTCCCCAGCGGAAATCCAGCACAGCCTACTGCCTTGGTTTGCAATTCACTTAAATACGGCCCAGATGAATTGCATAGCTCCCTGCGAGGTTTTATTCCAGGCACCCATCAGGTGTATTCTTTGCCTTCATTTCAATTCCAGGAGAAAATTGCTCTTAACATGTTTTTCTAAAGCAGTTTTCAGCATCTGATTTGTAGCTTTGCAGTTCTGACTACATATTTTGATACCTGTTATTACTTGAACAGTTGTTGTTATTGCTGTTACTGTTAGTTCTGATTTCTTTATTGTCCTTCTGCCTCACTGCTGCCACAGGCAAAACACTTCTTTCCCTCCATCTGTATTGCCACCACTTCAGCCTCCCTCTGAAACACCTCTCACGTCATATCCCCCATGACTTTTTACTTGTTGTATATCAAGTTTCCATTTCTTAATGCAAACTCTTAAGGTTTCAGCCTACATCTGTTCTTGTCTCTTCCCACACTCCCACCTCCTTCACTCCTCTTGAACCATTCCCTTAGCAACTACCTTGGCAGACGCCTACGCTTGTTTTCTTGCTTCTTTCATGAGTACCTGAAGTGCCATCTCTTCACCCAGAAAATTAAGTACCTTCATTTAAAGCTTTAAGAAGAGAAGCATTTTTAAAAAGCTTTCTAATTTCCTGCCTGGGAATGGGGGAAAAAGAAGTGCCACATCCTGTTAGTAGAACTGTTTTTTGTATCTGTGCCCAAACAGTTGGTTGAAATTTTTATGTGTATTATTTGCCTTTGTATGATGTTGGACTGTAGGTGAAAATTGGACACAGTAGGATTGTGGAGTAAATGGCATATTTGCCCATCTGATCTTTGAATTTACTCATATCAAATCAATCCTTTGGTTTATGTAGCATCAGGTAGGTGGATAGAGTGCAGTACAAGTTAAAATACAACAACATGAATTGATAGTCAGTTATGGAACAGAAGCAAGTTCTAAGCAGTGAACAGCTGTGGAAAACCTTGATTTTTGTGTATTTTGTAATCTTGACATGATAAAGATTGAAAGGAGAAGGGAAGAATTTAAAATTCACTTCTGTGTTGCTCAGTGCCTTTTAAATGCCACTTAATGCTTAAAGTAAATTTACTGAAGTAGTCTAAATATAATCTACTTAGGATGAAAGGAGATAGGGGCCTGGTTTAAAAAATACTTATTTTTAGTATGAAAATTTGAGGCCTAACATAATTACTGTGCTTGTTAGTTGTTTAACTTGACACCACAGTCATCTACAGGACCATGTTATGCCTATTTTGTAGTCACTTGCACAGCAGCAGGAGATCATCTAACTCTTATGAGCACCATATTTCAGATCCACCCTCCTCTTCCTTCCTTGTGATGCAGCAGGAGTGATTATTAAACACAATATGAGCAGAATTTTACCCTTTCCCACAGTTAACCTTCTCCTGCTTCTCATCCTTCCTAGCCTGTTTTTCTTCCTCTCCTGAGCTTTCTTAGCTCTGAAACCACACAGCCAACATCCTCACACTGATTACTTCTGCGTTTGGCTTCTGACTCTATCCAAGTTACCCCTGTGCAAGGACCTTTCTCCATCCTGGATATAAAATACCTGGATTGGATTGTCCTGCCAATTCTGTTATGCTCCAATAATTAAAGAAACAATGGTGGTTTTGGAAGGAGGGGAAAAATAATGGTATTTATTTTTGTAACTTCATAAAGGAGATTTTTCTCTACTGAGTCAACTTTGCTTTGTCTTTGTGGTCTTTCAGTAGGTGTGCAAAGTAATTGTTAAGTGCTGCTAGGTCTGGGGCAGTGTTCTGAAGCATAAATGACATTAATATGCATGGCAGTAGGGTTTAAATATTAGAAAACAATTTATTGGAAAGCAGAAATTAATTATTTTTGGTTCACAAAGCACATTGAACCAACTCATGATCAAAACCAAGGTTTTTTGTTGGCTTTAAGTGCCCTCTTCTTTTTTCTTGAGATTTATTAACGTTTGTCAATTCATGGTCTGCAGTCAACTAACTTGAGACAACTTTTTGTGGACAAGCAAATTTTTTTTTAATTGCTCATTTTATTGCTTGCAAAATAAAATCCTTGTTAGAGTGAGGAACTGCCAAGCAGATGATGTGCGAAGGCAGGGCAATGATAGTGCTACTCAATACTATTGAAAAATAAGTCAGTTTAAATGGTTTCTTTTGAAATAGTTGATCCAGTTTATACTTTGCTATTAAAAAAACCCAGACACTAATGCATCTGGCAGCAGTAAGGAGTTACTGCAACAGTAGGATCTAATTGCCTTGGTTTGTGCTGTTTGGGTGTTTATAGATGTGAAGGGCACAGTGCTGTGTCTGTACAGAACTAAAGCAGAGTCACTTAACCAGATTCAGCGTCCTTAATCACCTAAGTCATCATCGTAACTAATTTGGCAAATGTACTGTTGTAGCATTAATAGAAATTGCAGAGTTTAGTGTGTAGTGGTCAGTGATGGCTTGTTTTCTCATTTCTGTGCTCTTTGGTTGGAACTAGACAAACATTCCTGGCCATTAATGGCTTTATATCATCAAAGTCTGTACTTTACTCTCCATTATGCTGTTCAGTGTTAGGATGCTTGAAGGCATCAGACCTCTGTTGCACATCTGTGATTTTATATATACTGTAGCTTATTCCTATTTTTTTTTGCTGCTATTTTGTGGTTAATAGAAGCATTTGCATGATAATCTTTCACTTTACAAGCAAACTATTTATTGATATTTAATGTTTTATGTTAATATCTTTTCCTCTTCAGTTTTATGTAGCCTGATGTGTAATATCTGCATTAAAAGATATCAAACTAGTAGACACAAAAGGTTACTAACAATGTGTCTGTTATTTCTTATGATTCCACCAAGCTTTTTTTCTGATAACTAATACGTCAGTCTGCTTGCTTCTACCTCCCGGATCCTATTCATGATGTGTCACAGATCAGGTGCAGGATCTGCTCCTTAACTACAACCTGGTACTTAATCAAAATTAATTGCCTGTTCATGCCCACCACAGTGGGAATGTGCACTTGAGCTTTCTTTCCCAGTTCTGTCTGTTCATGTTCCGTCCTGCTTACATTCTGGAAGTGTCATCCTCTTGACACCGTATATTTTCACCTGCCTGAATGGGAAGATCGAGACAGTTTCCTGGTCCTTAAGTTTTTGCTTGGTTCCCCTGAAGATGTGCCTGACCCAGAGCAAAATGTGTGGCTGCAGTTCCAGCACAAGTGCTTTGAGGATTAGTTGAGAGTTAATGGTTGTGTGGCTGGGGCAGGGCAGTCTGCAAGAGCTGCCCAGCAAACTGGTACCAAAGCAGCTCACCCTGGCCAAAATCTTCTTTGGGTGCTACAAGAACCACAGGAGCTGGTTCAAAATTGTGCTGAACTGCTGCCAGAGCAGTGCCTCGTTGTGCTCTTTGAGTTTTCACGTTTTCATGACAAAAACTCACTTTCTGTATTAATCATGTTAGTACAGAAATACCTTGTGTCTGGTATGAATCTCTGCAGGCCGGAGATATATTCACTGTAAATCTCTTAGACACTTCCTCTGACACAGACTGTGTTGTGTTGTGTATGGTTTTTTTCCTGAAATCTAATTTATCTTTGTGTGTTTGAATGAAGTGGGAGTATAGAATGGTTATGCAGCAAAAGCACTTTTGGTAGCATTTGGCAGCATTTGGGCCTCTCTCTGGCTGGAGGGAGTTTGGACAAGGACCTGGAGTGACAGAACAAAGCAGAATGGCTTCCCAGTGCCAGAGGGCAGGGTTAGATGGGATAGTGGGAAGCAATTGTACTCTGTGAGGATGGTGAGGCCTTGGCACAGATTTCCCAGAGAAGCTGTGGTGACCCCATCCCTGGAAGTGTCCCAGGCAGGGTTGGACCGGGCTTGGAGCAACCTGGGATGTTGGAA
The DNA here is from genome assembly GCA_013398175.1 of Climacteris rufus. Lineage (NCBI taxonomy): Eukaryota > Metazoa > Chordata > Aves > Passeriformes > Climacteridae > Climacteris > Climacteris rufus. The sequence continues at coordinate 202,361 of VZRZ01001532.1, read as the reverse complement.
GGTGTCTCTGCCCATGGCAGGGGGTGGAATGAGATGGTCTTACGGGTCCCTTCCTGCTCAAACCATCCTGAGATTCCTTTAAATTCTTGATCAATCCTGTAAGCTTCACCAACATGTTTTTGATAGCAAACCACCATTAATCAGAACTGGCTGCACAGGTAGCATGGACTTGGCTCTGTGAGCTCTGCTCTTTGCATAGGTACTGATGGCAGCGGTGGCACAACATTCTTTCCCAGAGGAACAATTTACACTGTTGTTTCCTGGCTGGATGATTCTTAGAAGTCTTCCATTGACTCTGATGAGACTCATAAGTATCTGAAGGGAGGGCTCAGAGCAGGGCCCAGGCTCTGCTCCAGGGGCCCAGCAATGGCCCCAGAGGAACGGGCAGGAACTGATGCCCAGGGAGTTCCCCTTGCACAGGAGGCAGAACTTCTGCTCTGGGCAGTGCCCCAGCCCTGAACAGATTGTCCAGAGAGGCTGTGGAGTCTCCTGTGGGGATATTCCAGACCCTTCAGGACACAATCCTGTGCCCTGTGCTCTGGGATGGCCCTGCTGGCGCAGGAAGCTGGGACCAGATGTGGTCCCCTGTGGTCCCTTCCACCCTTTCTCATTCTGGGATTCTGTGAAGCTGTACAGTTTTTTCCTTTCCTTTGGAGAGGCTGATGCTCCTCGGAACCCTTGTCTGCCACCACTCAACCGTTATGACAGTGACAAAATATTTCCTACTCAACATTCTGGAGGCTTATCTGCTTTTAAATTCTGTAAAGCCTCTTCTGTGATGCCTACCTGGCACTGCCCAGGCTTGTGTTGTGCTGGGAGCTCTGCTGTAGCTGTCTGTAGCCCGTCAGCTGTTTGGAGCAGGGACCATCAGTGCACAGCTCAGCGAGGCTGTGGTTCATGACTAGAGCTTCTGATTTCTGTGGTCATACAAATCCTAATTGTAACCATATGCTCCAGCTTGTTTACCCAGAGTACTGCAGCAAGTTTCACGAGGTGTGTTGGTGATTTATCTCCGTGACATTTATTCTGATATTCCAAAACCTGAGCAGCTTCAAATAACCTATTATAAAAGAGAAAAGAAAACCCACTGGGTCAAAAATGATTTTTCTTTATTTCTTCAGGGGAAATTGCTTGTTAAAGGAAACCAAGAAGCAAGCTCATGTATTGTAACACAGTTTTAAAACTTGCTGTTTTGCAAGGATTAGAGCTAGAAAAAAATTTTTTTGTATGTGTAAAAAGGAGGTATTTCATCCTTTCCAAATTCTTCGTAGCTCTAGAGAATTACGGAAATTGAGATAAAGACATTGTTTATGATTAGCAAATGTCAATAATCAATTATTTAAAGAAACAAACAACAAAACCAGTTATACTTGTCCTTTTCTAAAAGTCCTGTAAATTTCAGCTAGGGGGCAGTAAGAAATCCATAACTCTTCACCTTATAATCCAGTCTCAGAAAGAGTGTTCATCTCTTACCTAATCTTTATTTTACTAATAAGTGTGCAAAGGCTTTAAAAAACACCAGTTTTTTCAGTTCATTTCTGACCACATTTCAAATTACAAAGATGCTTGACCGTCCATGTTATCTAAGAACGACCCCAAAATCTGGGAGTTAAAGGTTAAAGCCCCTCTTCTTCCTGGGGGCTGCTGTGCTTCTCATACAGTGTTAGCAGATGCTGTGCTCAGGTGAGACCCCACCTGCAGAGCTGCCCCAGCCCTGGGGCCAGCAGCAGAAGGACGTGGAGCTGCTGCAGAGAGTCCAGAGGAGGCCACGGAGCTGCTCCAGGGCTGGAGCCCCTCTGCTCTGGAGCCAGGCTGGGAGAGCTGGGGGTGCTCACCTGGAGCAGAGAAGGCTCCAGGGAGAGCTCAGAGCCCCTGCCAGGGCCTAAAGGGGCTCCAGGAGAGCTGGAGAGGGACTGGGGACAAGGGACAGAGGGACAGGACACAGGGAATGGCTTCCCAGTGCCAGAGGGCAGGGTTGGGTGGGATATTGGGAGGGAATTCCTGTTGGTGAGGGTGGTGAGACTCTGGCACAGATTTCCCAGAGCAGATGTGGCTGCCCCATCCCTGGAAGTGTTCCAGGCCAGGCTGGACGGGTCTTGGAGCAGCCTGATTTAGTGGAAGGTGTCCCTGGCTGTGTCAGGGCTGGAACTGGCTGAGCTTTAAAGTCCCTTCCAACCCAAACCATTCTAAGGTTTTATGATCTTGAACTTTTTGATTGCCCTCCTTCTGGGTGGCAGATACAGATAAATTACTGAAATGGCTGGGGTTTTTTTGCTCTACTATGGGATATTAAAATAACACCTATGACTTAAAACTCCATAAGGGATTTATTCTTCCTAATTTTGAAAATATCTGCAGTGAACTGCTCAGGCTGTGGTGTTTAGCAGCATGATTTCTCATGAAAATGGTTTTATAGGTCAGGAAAAAGGACAATCTGTTTGGTTCCAGATGCACTGATGCTGTGTTACGAGCAGTTTAAACTTCATGTCTGATTGCTGGCAAGTGCCCTGCATGGGTTGGAAAGTGAGTGGACAGGAGAAGCTGAGCTGCATTTCAGGTTGGGATGAGCAACATTGGTAAAGCACAACAAATTCTTTGGCTTTTTATTGTTCTTTCTTAAAATTTGTTTTTCAGGTCTGCCTGTGGTTTAAATCCATCTGAAGTTACATTTGTTAATAAATTACATGTTACTGAATTACACATTAACTGTTTTCCCTTCATTGTCCTGCCAGATGTCTGTGCCATGTTTTGGAGTGGGAGTATTCAGACATCAGATCTCTCAGTTTAACCATTGTCCATGTTCAGCAGAGCAGGGGAGTTGCTTTGCCTGGCGTGTGAAATACCTTTTAATAGTTAAATTTTGTGGTTTTATTGATTGGTCATGTGTGTAAAGACTAAAGAAATGAAAAGCTGTGCACTGCCTGTCTGGAAATATTGATTAGCTAGCTCCATTTTCTGGATGTTTGGTTTTCCTCAGTAGGCTACTTTACCGGTGAAGTTGTCATGTTATTTTGTATTTTTTCTTTGTGTTTTTTTATTTATTATGTTATTTATGCATTATACAGGTAAAACAAGGGTAGATGAAAGGTTGTCTGTGTGCTTTCTGTTTAGTTCCCTGTTCCCTTTCACCTTTACCTTCCTGCTCCTTCTCCAAAATCAATGCTAATGGATTTATTTTTTAGTGCGGAAAATCTGTATTTTAACCCATTCCTCAAATAACTCCTGAAGTCTGGCAGATTTTTTGACATGTACAAGGTGAAAGAGGAGTTTATTCATATGATACCAATTATGAGCATAGGGTGAACTAGTGATAGGAGCAGCACATTTCAGTTGTGGAAGTTTTGTGTCACAATCAAATTAGTTCAAGTTTTGAAACAGTTTTATTTGCCTTTCAATAATTTTTTTCAGGGGAGAAGCCTTAATTTGTGGTGTCAGTCTACTCAACTGCAATTTTTAAATATGAAGAATAGTTTACATAAGGGGTTTCAGATGAACCCTTATTTAATAGTAATAATTAAGACACAAGGATGTTCCTTGTAGGAAGTGGTAGGTATCTTGCTAGTGCTGAGCATTGTCCAGAAGGAGATAGGTAATTAACTACCTTGATAATCAAGTCATTAATGCACATACAAATGTGATTCTGGCTTTTGAGTATGCATGGTGCAAAGGAATACTATGCTTTTAGGAGATGATGGCTGTAGTAGGTTTTGCTGAATTTCTAACAGAAATGTAGAAAAACAAAAGTGTGTTATGGAAGCAAAACTTTGACCAGCACCAGAACTCGGAATCAGATGAATGCTTGACTCCCTTCAGTCTGTACCAAAATACTTGGGTGCATTTGTACATTTGCAGTTCAGAATTGCAGTCTTGCAGATGTGTACAGAAGCTTTGGTCCTTGACTCAGGTCACAAAACTGTACTTTTATTTCCCTATGCAGCGCTGTTTTAAATTCAGTTGTTTGCATTTTTTATTGTGGTTGGTATGCAAAGAGAACATTGAATTTGCAGAATGCGAGACAAAAATACTTTGAAGGATGAGAGGAGTCCCATTCCTGGAAGTGTTCAAGGCCAGGGTGGACAGGGCTTGGAGCTGCCTGCTCATGTGGAAGGTGTCCCTGCCTGTGGCAGAGGGCTGGAAGGAGAGCAGCTTTAAGGTCTGCTTCAACCCAAGCCATTCTATTATAAGAGGAAATACTGTGAAAATCCTGCCTATGATTAATTTTGTAATTTTGAGGTACTACAACCTCACAACTCCATCTGGACATGGCTCAGAGTATGTTTTCTCTTGAGCCTTGTTGGGTATGTGCTTAAGAGCACATACTTACAATATTGCCTATATCGACTGAAATGTTTTACTCTGATTTTGAGGGTTGATTTCACAAATAATTTCATTTTGACAGCTGTAATTTCTAATGAAAAATTTTTATTCAAGAAGGGAAAGTGTTCCTCTACATTTATGCATAAAAAACTTGGAAGTCTTTCCATCTTTCTTTTATTTCCATGGATTACAGTTGTACTTCCTTGTTTTTGTAGACCCATGGAGGAGCTAAGCTCTGCACAGAATGATCTAAGATTTAATGAGGCCTTTGACTAAAATCTTTGTCTTAAACCAACAAAGACAAACCCTTAATGCGATTATACCATCGTTATTTTTTACCTAATGTTCTAGAAGACCCAGTGGTAATTGAACGTGTTCTGCCAAATTGCAGTTTCCAACACAAGTATGAGATTTTTACATAACCTGATAAATGGCTATTTTTCCTTTTGAATAAGCCATCAAAAACTTTTTCCGTCTTTCTGCGAAAGACTTCCCAGCCAAAGCAGAGCAAAGCCAAACAGATCATGTGCTTAGCAGTGTATTAGTAGAAACTATTTTCACAGTTGCAGATTTAAGTTTTATTTCCTTGTCCCAGAGCCAGTTACTATTGTTGAGTAATTTGGTACTTTTGTGATTGAGGTTTAAGTTACTGGTATGTGGTAGTTGTAGCACTGAGCATGAACATTCGTTTTTTGTGACAGTTGGGGTTGTTTGTCAATTTTTCTCTTTCAAGCGAATGGCATTTTCCAGAGTGACTCACTTTGGGGAAAGAAAAATACTATTAACGAGAAAAGAATGTGGCACCTAGGAATAGACATCCTGGTTGAAAAGAATGGATTTCCGTTATTGAAAAATAAATTTCTGCATTACATGGAAATTCAATTATTATCCTTATAGGAATGTGTAAATTTTTGCTTGTTCCTAAGCCATTTCATTTTTATTTGTAGTTTGGATATACATCAAGCCCAGTGCTGTGCGACTGCCAGGCTCTGTCAGTCAGGGTCTGGTTGATGGTGACTGTCACAGGTGAGGGGATGTGGCTCAGACTGAAGGGATGTGCTGCTTTTGTGCATGCTCAGCTGCTGACTGGGTGAAGGGCTGGAGCAAGTGGAAAGAAATGTTCCTGACACCATAGCAGGAGTACAACTTCATTCATTTTATCTTTCATCAACAAATATTGGATTTTAATAAAGCTGAGCATTGTAAACTTAAGAGCTGTGTAAAGTAAAGCACTAGATAGATGAGGGGCTGGAGAGAAAGGCACGGAGACAAATCCCTTATTGCATGAGTTTCCCATATTGTCTTGTGGTTCTTTCCATCTTCTCTTTCTGTCCTGCAAGACAAAGAATGGGGAGGAGTAGATGTAGTCGGGATGGCTCTGACATCTCTACCCCAGGTATGATTTGGCTGGCTGACATGAAGGCTCTTGCCTATGTGTAAAAATTGTGGATGTGAACCCATTCCTGATGTGAATGAATATCCAAGAGTTAATGGTAAAAAACCTTCCTTGGTTAGGATATCATTAGGGGCTTGCTTATGCCAAGTGGAGAGCAAGTTGGTCTGACAGGCTCTTGCACACAATTTTTATTTTACATGTTAAGCAGATGCTTTCATATTTGGCCTTTCTAGATCAGTCTCGAAATAGTATTTCTTCCTTTTGCCAAGCACTGCTCTCTTCCCCCCTCCTTTTTGAGCGTTTTGTGAGGTTTGAGGTAGACTGTTGTTGGTAGAAATGCTGCAGTACAATGGACAGATTTTCCTTGGCTGAGATCCAGACCTTGTATTCCTTTTGTGGATATTAATAATGACAGAGTTGAGACCTTGTCACTCTTCTGCTGAATTGGTAGGTAATAAATTTAAAACTAGGTTTCATAAGAGAATTGTGGTCAGGAACAGGATAATATTTTCTGTCTAAATGAAGAATTTCAGAATGAGTCTTACTCTGGAATAATTCCTTGTAATTGTTAAAAGACTGAATTTCTTAGCTTTCCTGCTAGTATTTTGGATTTTTGCTCAGCATTATGGGTCTGTAGGTGACAAATACCTGTAGTCTCAGTCTGCACTGAGAGTTTTTGCTTTCCTGTTGGTCTTAGTTCACACAAAGTATATCAGGAGTTTGTCATGAGCTGGTCTTGAAGGTCTCTTCCCACCAAACCATTCTGTGATGTCTGTCATACAGCTACATTCAAACCTTTGGGGAATGGTGGATTTATGGATTCATTTAAGATTTTAAAACAAATTAGTTTTCAGCAGGTCTGAACTAGGGCTTAAATGAAATGGGATGCTGCAGGCAAGGAATAACTCTTTCACAACTGGTTCTTACTGTACCAGCCATGTATTATCTGTCTGGATACACTGTGTAGTGAGATCAGAAACAAGTGGGGAGAAGAATTAGCTGGTAGAATGAGAGAGAAGTGAATCGTTTGTTGAGAACCATCTTCATTATTTTTTCCTCTGTGTTCTCAAGGAAGATCCTGTATTGCAGTTATCAGGCTTACAAACCTTTTTTTTTTTTTGGACTGGCAAAGTTTTTAAACACAAATTTAGCTAGAGGCTGCATGTCTAAAGGCTTGTCTTTTTTCCTAAAGGGATAAGCTGGTCTTAGTACCAGAATCTATACAGTTCTCTGTCAAAGAGAGCAAACTTCTAGGATTACCATTAATCATAAAATCACAGAATTACAGAATAGTTTGCGTTGGAAGAGACCTTAAAGCTCATCATGTTCCACCCCCTGCCATGGGCAGGGACACCTTCCACTATCCCAGGTTGTTCCAAGCCCTGTCCAGCCTGGCCTGGGACACTCCCAGGGATGGGGCAGCCACAGCTTCTCTGGGAAACCTGTGCCAGGGCCTCCCCACCCTCACAACCAGGAATTTCTTCCTAAGTTAAGAATGTTTTGTTGATGACAATGGCAGATTGTGTGGTATAGAATTCTTCATGTTCCTCTACATGATAAAGGATGTGTATTTATGGCTTTGAAATGTGTGGTACTCATTCTGGGGTCTGGTTATGCACATTGTGTGCTCCTGCAGAATCCCTGCAGCTTCAGAGGAAGCCTTTTGAGATGAGACCCTAAACTTTCAGCCTGTTAGTTTTAGCAATGATACAAAGTGCTTCAAGGAAAGAAGGGACACTTCTTTGTCATGCTCTGAATTCACAGAGATGGAGGAAATAGAGGAGTATTTCATTTTTCCTAGTGTACCAGGTGAACTATATTGGGTTTTTTACCCAGTTTATGCTGAAAACAGACAGAAAAAATGGAATTAGAATAAGTGTATCATTAAAATACTTAACCATTTGAAGCGGAAAGATGGTGTAGCATTCCAGATGCAAACCAGGTATGTCATGTGGTATGGCATTTGCAGAGCACCTTGATGTCTGGTGGTAATGTTGAAATAAAATGTCCCCAGCCACTTCCAGTCCTGGGGAAGTACATGACATCTTTCAGATGAAAGAGCTAAAATCTGAAGGTGCACTTTCAGAATGTCTTCATATCTAGTTATTTAAATAATACTATACAGAACTTTTATTTCTGTGGTCAGCCACAAACACTTGGGTCTTCTGTGTTAAGTGCTGTTTCTTACAGGAAAGTGTGGCAAGTGGAACAAAATAAGTCTAAAGAACTCATCAGAGAACACAATCATTTTCCATATACAATGTTTGGAACTCCACTGGATTTCTGCAGTGGAAGAGCAAGCCAGATATAATGAAGTTCATGGGAAATCACCTATACTGGAAACTTATACTTTAGAATCTCGGAAATTGTAGAAGCACAATTGCTATAAAAACATGCCTGGAAAATAGAATAGTAATTGGCAATTTTAAAAATGTAATGAGTTTTACAATAAATTGCATGAAGAGTACTTGCTAGGATATATTAAACTGTTTATGATCTTGTGGGTGGTGGCAGTCAGGCACAGCAGCTTGAATGCCTGTGACAGCTCTGATCAACAGAATTTGACATCATGCTTCTGAGTCCTGGTGACTAGTCCAGAAATTATTTGTACAACTGCCTGTATCTAATCGGGAATAACACCTGCACTATGTAATGGAATAAAGATTCCTTTGGGTTGGAAAGGCTCTACTTGGAGAAAATGTAGTTGTAAATCTGAAAGTACACTGCTAAAAACATATGTATTCTCTTCATCCAGAAGATTTTCTAGGAAGCCTTATGTCATATTATGGAATATATATCAAATTCTAGTGGGAGGACTTGTTCCCAAATATCCATTTCAAACAGCTGATCAGAGGAAGCAGAAACAGCTGCTTGCAAGTCTTATCACCTGCAGTCTCGTGGAGGAAAAAGCAAAAATAAAATTGCCCTACCTCATAACCTGTTGAAGATTTTGGCCTGTGGTTATAAAGTCAGAAAAGTTGAAACTCGTAGTGTCTTGAACAGTCATGTTGCACTTCTTGATATTAATACTTGGTTGAAGTTGTGCAGGCTCGTTAGACCAAGATGCTCTTTGGGCACTGGGACTGAAGCAAAGCCACTCCTTGTCCTGCTGAAGTGAGTGTTGCTTTTCCACATCACAATGTGGAGAGCAAGACAGAGAGAGACAGCATTCTGTCCAAACACACGTGTGGCTGACTTCAGGGCTTTTTGGACATTTGTGCAGACTTACCATAAAGCTGTATCTTCACTGAGGAATCTAACTTGGATGGTATTATGGATATTGGGAATAAGTTCTGTGCTCTGAAGCTGGTAACTTTCTGGGAACAGAAACAGAATGGTTGTTCTTCATGGTGAGCCACACCAAGTGTTAGTATGTGGCTGCCCCATCCCTGGAAGCGTCCAAAACCAGGCTGGACAAGGCTTGGAGCAACCTGGTCTAGTGGAAGGTATCCCTGCACATGGCAGGGGTGGAACTGGGTGGTGGTTAAAGTTCCTTCCAACCCAAACCATTGTGGGATTTTATCTGTATCCCCATACAGGAAAATAACTTTTTTTTAAAGTTTCCTCAGTGGTCCAGTTGTTTAATCTCAGGAAAACGAATGCACAGCAATAAATTGGTTGGACTTAGAGGTCTTCCCATAATGATTTGATGATCTGTGAAATCTGGAGTAGTTTTTTTGAGTTAAAAAGCCCACCTAATGAAGCAGAATGCTTAATAGAATAATGGCAAGTCTATAGGCAATGACAATATGAAGCAGACACGTTCTCTTGCTTGAATAAATGGGGGACTTCATTGCTCCTAAGTCTGACCTTACTTGTGATTCTCCATGGATTTTTCTGTTGCCAAATATTTTGTGGAATGAATCAGATGACTGTAATGAGAAAACTATCAAGATAACTTCTCTTCATGCGCTTTAAATTGTCTTGTGTGTGACCAAGAAGTGAGAGGAGGCAAAGTGGCATTTTCAGAAGCAGCGCTGGTCTTCCAAGGTCTCTTAAACGGAACCTGGAGCATCTGCTCCCAAAATCAAATGGGAGATCTGCACACAACTGCTTGTGGTGGATCTGCTGTTTCAGCCAATCTCAGTAATAGTGTGGTGATCACTGTGTGGACTTTGCCAACGTGCTTAAAGAAAATCCTGCTTTGCTGTGGAGAAACCTTTACTGGTTTTAGGCTCTTTTTTTCCTCCTTGACTTCCTCTTCTGTTTTTCAGTCCGGGAATTTTGTGTGCTGTCTCTTCTGTTAAAAGTTAACTTAGGGATTTGTTGCACAATGTCACCCTCAAGGTGGTGTTTGTTGCTTCTTGGTGCAAGCAGCCTGGAGAGGGACAGAAGCTATAGAGCCCCTGATTGTTGTCATGGTTGTTTTTGGACAGGAATCACATGTAATCTGGGTTAGAGAACTGCATGTTATGTAAAGGCTTTATGCAATTGGAAGTGCAGCATTTTGCATTTTTGCAATTAAGAGAGTTGTCCTGAAATAGTCTTAGCCTAGATGGAAAATGTGCTCATTAGCCACGTTCCTATTCTTGCCCAATGTTCTGTTTAATTTTTCTACAACCTTTTAACATGCTGTGGCTGCTGTCAGTGCATTTTTTTGTTAAAATTGCTGTATTGGTTCAAATTGCTTATTAATGAAGATTTATATAAATTTTTCCCTTTCTGAGATATATTTGCCTTCCCCATCCCAAGTTCGAAAATACTCTGAAACTTTGCAAAAGTTGTACTGTTTCCCACACAAACAATTTTAAACTGTCGTAGCAGTCACAAAACAAAGTCCTGGTGACAGCACTTGGTAGAGCTGAGTGATTTAATTGCAGCATTAAAATGAACAAATGCAGGGAAAGCTATTGTGTGTGGCTGCTCTGGGTGTGTTTGCCATTTATGCTGGCACTGCTTTATGAATAGAAAATACATTATGTTTAATATGGGCTCTCCTGGGACTGAGAAAGTTTACTATATCACTGCATCAAGTGATATGAAGAAAACAAGTAGTAAACTGTTAGTCTTGTCTCTTCCTCCACGGTTTTCCTGTTACCTTGGTGCACTCTGTCAACTTGTAAAAGCTTTTCAGAACTGAAGGTAAACTTACTTTGAACAATGTATAGAGAATAAAATGTAATAATTAATTTCTAGAGTAGTCAACTAAAATGTTTTAAATGGAATCCTGTGTAGCTTGTCTAGTCAGGCTAATGATTTGTCATAAAATGTGTAGCTACTTGCGGAATTTTTGTCCTTGCTGGATAGAAAACGTTTATCTTTGCCATTTGGCTTCATACTATTTTCACTGGAAGAAGGAAAAATAACCTTATGAGCTTTTGCAGTTTGTGTATTGGAAAATAATGTGTTCTCAATCACTCTTACAGTGTTTCTCTTCCTGTCGTTTTTAATAGCATCTTTTTTTCCCCTCTGTGTTTTGCACTCTCTCTCCCCACCATAGCCACCACCAGTCTGCTGAAACTCCTGGCACGCTCAAATATTTGGAGTAATTTTTTAAGTCATTCCAGCATCCTGTTGGTATGTCAAGAAGTGGCATATTTGCAAATTGCAGAAGTCAATTTTTAAAGGATATAAGCTTTGTAGAAGTTAGCTTCAGCGTGTATGTAGGCTTCTCCAGTTAATTAATTTTAAATTAAATTTTCACTGTGGTTTGGCACATACTTGAAACAAGCACAATGCAATTACTGAAGATGGAAAGTAAGTACTAAATAATCATTTCACCTTATGTACAAATCAATCCCTTTGTCTTGTCACTATATCCGCCTTAGGAGGCATGCTTTGAAAAGAAATAATGACTGTATAAATTAAAATGTATAGTTCTGTCTGGTTAGTATGGGTATTGTGCTAGACAGAATTCTTTATGGAGTGTGGTGTCCATTGTGGAACCGTCATTGTGTCCTTCCACAAGCGTAGGAAGGAATTTTATAATCTGCTAGAATGCTAAGTGCTTTAAACCAGAATGAAAAGTGGTCCACGATCCATAAATTGTAATCATGTGTGTGTGTGTGGGTGTCTTATCATTAAACTCCTATGTCTGTGTGAGAAGTGCAGGAGGAAATAAAGGCTGGGAATGTAGTAGTTGATGTATTAATGTATTTTGGAGTCCTTTAATTCATGCCTTCCTCAAACAAATTGTAGCTGTGTTTGCTTGAAAGTGTATTAATTAAGCAGTATCTTGTTTTGTTTTGTTTTTTCTTTTGGGCTTCTTTCGAATGATTGTTAGGAACTCGTTAACAAAGTCTGTAGGCTCTGCTTGAATATGTGAGGCATGCTGCCTCAAATTCTTACTGATTTTAGATATTTGAGTTAGAACTGGAGCTTTTACTGTTACAACTACATTGAGACATTCCTTAGTGTGGAGGCAGTTTTTCTCTAATTGCTGATGCTTTTTTTAATTACTTAAACTCAAGTAAGAGCAGCTTTGCTGACCCGTAGTTGTATCTGTGGTGAGGATTCCTAGGTGTGAAATAATATAAACAGTAAAAAATAAAAATGTGCATCACTTCAGTGACACAGCTGAAGCTCTGTAGTCCTGATGCCAACAACTACTGACAACCAGGGCTTGATGTGGGTATTGAGTCTTGTGGGGCAACATAAAATTGCTGCATTTCTTACAAAATTTTGATTTTCCTCTTCAATCTCATCCTCACCCTTCATTAGAAGGCTGTTACTCCCAAGGCAGCCTCCTGTTGCGCCTGTGATGTCTCAGCCTTAAGGGAGCACTCAGATGTTCGTGGTCAAAAGGAATGGCAAAAATCAGAGGGTCCACAAAAGTTTAGGAGGTTTTACTAGTGAAGTACACCCTTGGTGCATTAGTCCCTGTTCTTCTGGTATAAGCACATAATATGGTGGATTTTGGATAAAGGTGTAGAGTGAAAGGGAAGAGAAAGAGGGGGATGGATTAATGAGAGAGAAAGAGGAAGGAAGGAGGGAAGGAAGGGAGGGAGGGAAGGAAGGAAAGGAAGGGAAGGAAGGAAAAGAAGGAAAGAAGGAGAGACAGATGGATGGATGGATGGATGGATAGATGGATATCACCAGTCCTGTCTCCAGTGTTGATCCACCTGATGAGGTGTCCAGGGTTCTAGGGGCCCCTCCCTGCAGAGAAGTTTCTCACTGTCAGTGCCAATCAGTTCTCATGCACAGTCAGTTCTTTCAGACCTTTCTGGAGATGGGTTGGAGGCTTTGGGCTCTGGGGGGGTTTTGTTTTCCCCTGCAGTCCATGGCCCTGCTTGGCCTCATCCCTGCTCTGAGCGTGTTGTGCCTTTCTCCAGGAGCCACAACAGGGAGCTTTGTCCCAGGAAAGTGGGACTGCCCTTCCTGCATATGGCCCCTGCTCCAGCCACAGCCTGGTCTTTCTCATGTGTGTTCTTACCAAGAGTCCTTGGCTGTTATTCCCACCAATCCTTGTCTGGCTCCACAGCCACACAGCTATCTGTGTTGGGACATGCACATCAGCCCCTCACCTCCTGGGCTGCTGCAGAGCCCTGAGCTGCTGGAGGTGACCTGCTGCCAGAGAGGACACTGCAGCAGTTGCTGCTTTCACTGGTGCATCAGCTCTGCTGATGGAGTGTGTGGGGAGTGTTGGGAAATGCACCCCGTGTAGTTCATTTGCCAGAGCCTGACCTTCTCAGGGTGCTCCCCGAAGGCCTCTGTGGCTTCCTGGCCTCTCTGAGAAGCTGTCAGATTGTTTGGAAAAGCTTTTACTGTTGATTTTTATACCTTTAGCAGGCTGTTCCCAGATTACTTTTGGCTCAACTCGGTGTGGTTTAGGATGGAACTTGCCAAAGCTTATATACCTTTTTCTTTCCTGATTTGGAAAAGACTTAATCTTTTTATATTTAGTAGTCTCCTTTCTCTGCAGTTGAGTCATGGTGCTTTTTTGTCTCTTCAGGGTCTCTAACAGAGACATCCTTTCTGAGCCCTCATGTGGTGACTTGAAGTTGTCTTACTGCCACCCAGCAATTCATAAGCCTGTTTTCTTACCTGCTTCTTAATCTTTAGGATAAGTGCTATCCTGAACTTGCTAACTAGGAAAATTAATTCCACTTTTGATAAGAAACTCGGAAACTGGAAGAATCCTCTGCTCATTTTATAGTTAAGGGACTTAAATTGCGAATTGTGGACGTATCTGTGTGAGAGACTGGTGGGGGTTTTTGTTTTTAAGAAAAAAATCAGAGCATAGAATCCTAGAATGCTGCAGTGTTTTGGGTTGGAAGAGACATTAAGAATCATTTTATTCCACCTCCTGCCATGGGCAGGAACACTTTCCTCTATCCCAGGTTGCTCCAAGCCCCTTCCAATCTGGCCTTGGACACTTCCAGGGATGGGGCAGCCACATCATGACCTTGGAAGAAACATTTTTTCCTTGTCTGCAAAAGAAAGGAAAGTAGATATATGGGAGGTTTTAGCAGAGTTTACTCTCAGCTGGAAGGAAAATCTGGTTGAAATTAATTTTGCCAAGAATGAGAGATGTTTGAGACACCACAGCATTTGACAGTTATTTGGTATGGATGTGTATGTGTATGTATGTAATAGAAAAGCTATTAAATACAAGTGAAGTATAGTGACTATGCAGAAAAATATGAACATACTTAAATTTAGTATTATAAATATATATGACCCAGTGTACTGTATCTATATATTTGGTGTGTTTGTACAAAAACATACCATCAAGGTATCAAAATACCTAGAGATATAAAAATCGAAGTGCATAAATTATATATGAGAATAAACTGTTATATAAACCTAGAATATATTATATAAATATAACCTATAGCTGGCAGTCATGCTGTTTGCATGTGAGAATTTGTAAGATTCCCACTTAAGCAATTTCAGGTGACTTTAAAAGATGTGCATACAACGTATATAAATACGACATACGTAAATACATTAAAATAAATGTATATGTGGAAATGTAGATAATACAAAATATAAAAATATTGCTAGGGAAAACTGTTTTGGCTTGCATAATTTCAAGTTTGGCTTCAGGTTTATCCATCCAATATGCTGCTGGCTTCTGATTTAAGTCTCAATAGTTTGTATTTATTGAACTGCTTCTCTCAGCAATTATCATTCTGAGAGTATCAGTCAAGCAAAGATCTGTCTTTCTATATATCTGTATAATTATATCTGTATAATTAGATATGTTCTGTGTATCTACATCATCAGCTAGTTGTATGTGTATACCCAATGTGTGTATAATCAGTCCCAGTGTGTATATAATCTGCTCTGACTCTCCTCAGTGGGTCAGGGATCTCTTAGGAAATTGGGACATTAGCTCGGGAACAACGCACTTTCAGGCCAAGGGCATCAGGATGTAAAGGCCCTTATTAAGTAGAAAATTCTCATTTTTATAGATAGGGGAAAAAGAGGAAATAACATGTTTGAAGCCTGGCTAAAATTACACAATCAGTTGACATTGCAGCTGGGAATAAAATTCCACTCTCCTGATCTTTATCCTCGTGTTTTAATTGCTGGGCCTTGCTTCAAGGTTAATAAAACATGCTGTTTGCATGTGATAATGTGTGTAAGATTCCCACTTACCAAACAATTTCAGGTGTTTTAGTAAGATGTAAATACCGTTTAGGTGTTTCTCATTGTCTGATCTTGCTAATTGCAATTGGCTTCCAAAGGGCCTGGTCACAAGGCCCTGCTGTCAGCTGGTACCGAGTAGGTTGGTGGCATTGGTGATTTTCCTGAAAGTTAACTTGTTGTTAACTGTAAGTTGTGGGAATGTGGGGTGAGTGTCATCCTGGAGAAGAGAAGGCTCCAGGGGGACCTCAGAGCCCCTGCCAGGGCCTAAAGGGGCTCCAGGAGAGCTGGAGAGAGACTTGGGACAAGGAATGGAGGGACAGGACACAGGGAATGGCTTCACAGTGCCAGAGGGCAGGGGTAGATGGGATATTGGGAAAGAATTGTTCCCTGTGAGGGTGGTGAGGCCCTGGCACAGGTTTCCCAGAGCAGGTGTGTCTGCCCCATCCCTGGAAGTGTCCAAGGCCAGGTTGGATGGGGCTTAGAGCAACCTGGGATAGTGGAAGGTGTCCCTGCCCATGGCAGGAGGGGGAACTGGATGGACTTTTAGGTCCCTTCCAACCCAAACCATTTTGGGATTCTGTGAACATTTGGGGTAGCAGAAGTGTTTTTATGGAAAATACTACAATATTGAAATTATCTGCTCAAAACCTGATAGCCTAAAAGGGGTGACTCTGCACAAGGGGCAGCTGCTGATTCTGAGGGCCTACAGAGCTTGTCTGCAGTGTAGGGCTTGCCTGGGCTGTGTTGGGATTGCCAGGTACCTTCCACACAAGTGAGATCTACATGGAAATCTGGACATGTTTGTACCAGGTGTTACCCTCAAAGGCAGTCCTGCTGCTCAGATTTGTTTTTCTGACTCCTAGATCAGTCTCATACAGAATGAGGATTGCTTTGTATGGTTACAGTAAAAAGTCATATTAACTGGTTACAGTAAAAAGTCATATTAACTCCTCCTTCTCAGGCATGGGCACAGCCCTCTTGTAGATGGTGGCAGAGAGGCAGGCATGGCTTGCCCTCAGCATTTCCTAACTGTGCTCCCAGAGAGCAAACTCTTCCCTTTATGGCTTGGCACTATTGCAGAATGCTTAGGAACAGGAAAAGCCCAGAGGAATCCCTTGCCCTGTGGTAAAAACATTTTTGGGTACTGAAAATGAAACATTTTGGAACTGAATGTGCATGCTAGAGACAAAATAAAGTGCCTCTAAATATATTTTTTTCATATAAATGCAAATCTTTTTGTAATTCATTCCATAAATTGGCAAATCAGTATTTGGAACAAAAACTTTCTCAGTACTATATATGTAATTTTAGTCTTTAATAGTAAAGTCGATGAGTGTTAGCACATGTTTCTACATAATTTCAGTGTTAACTATCAGGTTTTTTGGGGGAAAAAGATGCAGGCAGAATCAGTAATACTTAGTCAGCCTTTTTCTCCCCCATGGCATTCTGGTTTTGTAGTCAGTAAATTTGATAGGCCACAACCTTCCCCTACACCATTGCCTCCACACTGGCCATCTAGCCAAACTCAGGGGACTCAGTGGGTGTTAGGCCCACAAGAGGACTTCAGGCAGTGCTGTGTGTGCTGCAGCTCGGTGCTGCTGGCCCCTGTCCAGCCGTGGTGTCTGGTGACAGGAGCGTTGCCGCCTGATGCCGCTGCCGTTGATGTCAGAGCAGAGAGCAGAGCCAAAGGGCAGGTGCTGACATAAAACAGCTCGTCAGCCTTGGCACTCGCTCACGTCCTGCCCGGAGAGGGAGCAGGGACACCGGGTTCTTTCAGCTGAGGAGGCATTTTCTTCTAGTCCAGATAATGAAAATTTTGCCCGTGGCACGCTTGTTCTGGGGATAGGGATTCCTCAGCACTGCCGCTTTCCTCAACGCTTCATCATTGAAACTGCCATTTTAATGATGTTCGTATGGCTGGAGCTGCTGCTGATGCCTGAAGATAAGCTTATAGAGCACTTTCTGTAGTCAAATCCAATTTTCAATTGCTCATAATTTTTTTTCAAACTTCAGTTGTTTGTGATGAAACTTTTCATGCTGAGTATCTTCCTTAGGCTCTTTTTTTTTAGATTTTTTTTTTTGGCACTGCTTTAATTGAAAACAGTTCTTCTGTTTCTGAGAATGAGGTTAGGGAAAAATGTTACTTAACCAATGCTGAATTCTTACATCTGTTTTATTGAGGAGTTTTAGAGCCTTCATGCCTTGGACTAGGCTCTTGGGATTTGGGAAGGGGGGCTTAGGCGAGTGAGGCTGTGGATAGAGATGTGCCATTTACAATCCCTCTTAAAGTTTACTAAATCTGGCCAAGTTACAAGGTCCCCAAACTTGCCGTTTGCATATGTTGAGCAGAAACTTGCTGAAAAACTGGCAGCAAAATTGTCTGAATGTTGAGTTTTCATGAAGTGTGTTCAACAGAGCGTCGTGCCAGGGAGACTGGGGATGCAGCACCCCTCGTGAAGTCCATGAGCCTTTTCCAGGATCCAGGGGGGACCTTCCCTGCAGTTGCTTCATCCAGTTGCTGGTGGGCCAGGTTTCAAGCAAGAGAATTAACACCCAGAGTTTTCGTCTTCTTTGGTGCAGCAGGTAGTGTAGAGGACGAAGTTAGCTCACTGCCTGATGAAATGTTACCATTTAAACCAAAATTAGGGACATGCTGAGTTAAAAAATAACATGCCCATTGCACTGGGGAGAGGTGGTGGGCTCCAAGGAATGTCAGCAGATCTTCTCGGGAATATGGGTGGCAGCCAGAGCACTCCCAAACTGCATAACTCCAAGTTTTTCAGCTGTGCTTATGTTAGGAATTTTATTTAGTTGTTTTTAAATGCTCTCCTGAAGGCTCTGATAGCTCAGGTACCAGTGCTGAGGTGCTTTACAAATCTGGAGGAGTGAAACTTAGACCTAGGAGGGAAGCAGGAGGTCTGTGCTGACTTTGCTCTGCTAACTGTTCCTTCTTAGTTTTGTATGGGAGAAGAAACAGGAGATTGGCTTCTCCGTCTGGCATATGGGCAACAGGCTGGAGAAAGGAGCAGGGCATTTATATGACAAAATGACAGAAGAATTTTGGTTGGAAAAGCCCTCCAAGACCATGGAGTCCAGCCTGTGACTGATCCCACCTTGTCACCAGCCCAGAGCACTCAGGGCCACATCCAGGCACTCCTTGGACACCTCCAAGGGAGGGGGACTCCACCACGTCCCTGGGCAGCCCCAAACCAATCTGTTTCAATAGAAGGAAGGGCATGAAGAGGCTGGGAAGGGGCTGTTGAGACACACTTCAGTGATGGATTGAAGGCAATAATGAAAACTGGGACTAGAAAGAGATGTTCATTCTGGCAGAGCTGGGTTCATCAGGTTTGGTGATCAGTCCTGTTGGAATTCAGGCACGGAATTCACCCTTTATCTCATGCTGCTCCATTGCAGCTGCTTCACTCTTGCCTGGTTAAACACAGAGAGAGGAGCTGAGTTTTGCTGTGGTAAAGATGCTCCTTTTTGTTTCTTGGGTACTGGACTTCGTAGAATGCTGGAATGGTTTGGGTTGGAAGGGGCCTTAATACCCATCCAGTTCCACCCCCTTCCATGGGCAGGGACACCTTCCACTATCCCAGGCTGCTCCAAGCCCTGTCCAACCTGGCCTTGGACACTTCCAGGGATGGGGCAGACACACCTGCTCTGGGAAACCTGTGCCAGGGCCTCCCCACCCTCACAGGGAGGAATTCCTTCCCAATATCCCATCTAACCCTGCCTTCTGGCACTGGGAAGCCATTCCCCCTTGTCCTGTCCCTCCATCCCTTGTCTAAACTCTCTCTCTCCTGGAGCCCCTTTAGGCCCTGGCAAGGGCTCTGAGGTCTCTCTGGATCCTTCTCTTCTCCATCCTGAACATTCCCAGTTCTCCCAGCCTGTCTGCATAGCAGACTTGAATGTAGATCTGGATTTGACCACATGAGTGGTGGCAAGAATTATCTCTCAGGTCCTCCAACAAGGAATATATCTTGTCATGGAGTGGGGATGTGTCATCTTGTGATATTTGTCATGGATATTTGTCATACATTTATCAAGTAAGGAAACAGAAAGATGAAAATTATCTTGTGGTTTAGGCAGTTGAGTTCAGAAAAACATTTGGTCTCCCTTGCCTTTTTTCAGTTTTATTATACTTTTTCTAGGCTGTTAAGCAGAACATTTTAGAGGGAGACTTTCCTAGAAGCCACTTGTCTTGTTCCTCGTGTTCTCAAGAAACAGGTGAATTGAGTGCCTGCAGCCACAACAAGCCAACAGGAGCAGTGTGCTAAACTCAGTAACTGATGAAAAATTCTGACTGCTCTGGAGAAGTCATTTCTTGGATGCCTTGACCTGTCTAGCAATGTTACAGGTCACTTCTTTCATTGGTTCTCTGGATTTCTTCTTCCCCCTTCCCTCCTCTGGTGTGTGGATCCCCTTCTCCTGAGGATCCTTTCCATCAAAAGCCTTAGTTAATAACAATACCCTGATTAGCACTATTTAAAAATAATGCTGCCAAGATGTTTTTTTGTAACGTGTTTCTGTGTTTGTTTCTGTCTCATATTTTGCCTGATTGAGTCAACAAAAAAGGTCACTGAAAAGTCTGCTATTGGTTGGATTATACACACTCAGTGTGTTCCCTTGCATTCTGACAAGAAAAATGAAGTACCAGGACGATACCCTGGGCAAAAGCCATAGGAGTTTTGTACTAAAACCAGAAAATATTAAATAAATAATAATGAAAAAAAAAAAGCCTGAACAAATACCCTCCAGGAACTAACCTCTGCTCCCCAAAATCCCACCAAAATAACCCAAACCAACAAAAGCTCCCAAACCCCACCATTCAATTCCTTTTTAATGTCTCACTGTGTGAACTTCTTGTTGGCGTGAGGTTTGCTGTTCCAAGGCTGATAGATGATTGAGTCAGACAGTTCCTCTAAAATTAAATCCAACACTGGGTGGATTTGCAGGTTTTCCCACATTTCTCATTAGTTTTCCTCTCTCTGACTTTCTTCAGGCTTGCACTTAGTTTCCCAGGTTCCAAGTAGTCATAATACTGTAGAGTTGTGCTCTTGTATAATATTGTAAAACCTTTTTTTATTTTTTCTTGATGTTGTGGTCACATTTGCAGCTTCAGTTGTACTGGACACTCTTCAAATACACAGCAGGATTATTGTTCCATCTCAGAAATTGTATCACTTGTGTCCAAAGGAGTTGAAATAGATGTTGCCAGCAACTGGCAAGGAGTTGAGCTAATAAAAAAGTGAAGATATGTTATTTAATATATTCCCTTACTATAGGTATTTTTAATATATTTCTAAGAGTGAATTAATGGTTTATTAGAGTTACTTCCAGCCTTATTTGGCAATTTGATAGCCTTTTGATTCAGGACAGTGATTTTGCTTTACTTGTGTAATTTGCTTTACTTAATTCTTCAAGGTGTCTGTCTCTGGGTACGTCCACTACTCATATTCCAATTACATAAAATAAAAATGTTGTCAGGGATTTCCAGCTAACAAAGCTATTTCGTGCTTCATCATCTCTGGGCAAGTAAGAGAAGTAGACCCCATCTGGAAATGTTGAATTTATCATAGACTCATGGAGTCGTTAAGGTTGGAAAAGACCTCCAAGATCATCAAGTCCAACCCTAAGTAATTTATATAGGTGTATTTAATGTAATTTAGCTGAGTTTACGGGTGTGAACTTTTTTTTTGAATGTTTCTGTAGTTTTTCAGATGAAATACTTTTTTTTTGGAGTGTCTTTATACTTTCCTGTACATGTGTGTTGTGTCAAAAGCTTTCATGGGGATGCAAGTCTACAGCTGATCTTCACAGTCTTGGGTGAAGGTGATTGTATCCTTATTTTAAAGTTCAAAACAAGATAAAAAATTATAATGGAATAGGTGGGGTTCCTGCCCTGAGGAAAGCCAGTATCATTTTAGATGTAATTTTCCCCATAAAGACCTTCTGAGATTAGTGATAAAAGGAAGATGAATAGTTTAAAATGAAATAAACACTGTTTTCGTTAAGGTTGGAAAAGACCTCTTGTTTATTAGAGTAAATCTATGCAAGTTAGTGTCTGCAATCTTTTTCAGTTCCATGACATTTGAAAGGTCGTGCAAAGTACTGGAGCTGGGATTAATTGCAGGAAGCAAACTGGAAAAGACTTTAAAAGAAAGGAAAGAAAAATGTGTGTATGTAATTTGGCTGGGCAACAAAGGAGACCTGACTGTGCCTTTTATTTAAAGGCTGTAAACACTGAACTGGGGCAGAAATGTTTTATAGTATTACATAGAACCACTTAAAGGAGTAAGTAGATGAAGCTGAACAAAGTAATGCTTAGCTGAATATTAGGAAAAAAAAGTCTTAACATTGGGGTTTATTAGATTATGGAACACTCTTCCCAAAGGATGTGGTTCAAGCTCCATTATTAGTCCCTTCAAATTAGACTGGATGGAATAACAGCCTGTACTGGAGGGAACACTTGCATGGACAGGGGATGGACGCAGTTCCCTAACACGTCTTTGCATTTCACTTACTTCCATGATTCATTTCCTGAAAAGATGCTTCCAGAATGTGTTCATGACATCACGGCCCCGGCCACCTCAGACTCATCAGTGCTCCTCTGGCTTTGGAGGGTTTGTGTGGAGGTTTCCTGGGCTGTCTTTTCCCCAGTGTCTTTTCCCTACACCCCAGCCATTCCCTGCGGCTTTTCTGTCCTGCTGCAGCACTGGGAGCAGTGGGGATGGCAAAAAGTCAAGTGCCTGGGACGTGTTTTGAATGTGTGGATACACAGGGACATGAACTGGGCTATTCCTGGAGAGGCTGTGACCAGGAGTGGGGCAGGCAGGGAGCTGAGTTGCAGAGCCTGGCTTCACAGGAATAACCACCTTCTGCTGTTCTTGGCAAGGGGGATGAAATACTGGTCGCCTTTACAATAGTGTTATTAGGTGTGAAAAACCTCAAACAATTAAGTCATACTCACTCACGTATTTCAATGAGCCAGTTGAAATATATGAAATATAGAGCAGTTGTTCTGTTGCAGTGATTTGCTGAGAAGAAAATAACTTGGTTTTTAAATCACTTCTATAATTCTTTCTAACGTTTAAAGAAGTAATCTAAAACATGCACTTAATCTTCCTGTAGCATTTCAGTCACTTTCCTGTAGTATTTAGGAATTAAATACTTAAAATATAGTGGTAAAGCAGCTGATATATATCACAGCACCTGAAATAAAGCCCATGGCAATCATCTGTGTAAATTGTGTGACTTTGACCTTGTACTAAGGGCTAAGTGGTAGTTTGGTGGGATTTTAAGCCTGACTGTGCACTTCCAAGTGATCACACGTTTACTCTGATACACATCATGTGCCATTCCTGTGTTCCAGACAAGAAATAGAGTCAAGATGGACTGGTACATAGCTGTTGTCTTGAAATGCTTTTAAATTTAATGTCTCCCACGCGTGAATTCTTGCTGCAGCCTGTTGATGACTTAGCAGCTAGCCTCCCACTGTTTAAAATACTGATTTATTTTGCTAGACTGTGTGATGTCCAGAAACTATTAATTTATAGTTGTTTCTAAAACTTCTTCTTATCTCAAGCTAGTTTGCATTAATTCTGTTAGTCCTGTGGCAATGAAGAGCATGAAAAATATTGCAGAAAATTAAAAATTGTTACTTTTGTTATTGGTATTACCATGCCATGTGAAATGTTGCAAAAACCTATCACTATGAGAACTTGCATCAGCTGAAAAAGTTACTGCAATTAAAAAGTAACTGCAAACAAAAGGTTACTGTAGTATTGAGGACAGACATTTTTGTGCTTCTGAGTTTTATGATTTCCCTACTTTAAAAGTCTACAGTCACCAGATTGACTTTTTCAGTCACAGGTTGTAGTTTGTGTGTACGTTGGTGTGTTCATGCTCCTGAGGAGTTTAATGTTGCTCAAGGATGGAATATTTAACGTGTGGGTTCATAAACTACATAAAAATGATTCTATATTTCCTATACTTCAGCTTTGCTGGTTTCTTTCTGTAATGGATCCTCCCAAACCTGCAATGAGACTTTCCTAAAATTAATGTAGCTGCTGTTTTTGTAGTCTTTTAAGCAAGTATACACAGTGTTCCTCAAAATTTGCACTTCAAGTTGCTTAACTAAAGATCTGAGATGCTGGGGATGTGCCTACAGAGTATGGAATGCCTCTGATACAGCAGTTGCCTCTCTGATCCCAGTTCATGATTCCATGGACCTCTTTTTCCTCTCCCATTCATTATCACATAACATCCCCGTGGCAACTTGAGAAATTGCTTGCATGGAAAAGTAATCGTAGGAAAGTATTTATGTATTTTTAGCTTTCTTCTAACACAATGTAGCAGCTGGAAACAAGGACAAGAGCCAGCACAACATGAACTGCCAGCTCTCCACGGGCCACCAGAAAGTGTTCATCAGACCACAGTGTGAGAGCCATTGAATTGACTTAAGAAATGTGACACACATAATAAGCGTTAAATAAAAAAAAACAACACTCTAGTTCCCACTGCTGCTGCTTGAATGTAATAAGGATTAAATAGTAATTGTAACATTTTTTAATAACACGTTATTTACTGGTTTTGGTGGGGGAAGTACGTGATGGTATCAATTAGATGCGCTGAAAATCACTTTTGCTTTAGTTCCTAATCATCTGTATTTACTGATGCCTTAGATTCTGTTGCAGCATTGGGCAATCTTCTAGATGCTGAAAGTTTCAGAAATAGGAAGGCAGAATGGGGAGCTTGGACTTGATTTGGACAGATTACTAAACATAAGTTAGATCTTTTCAGTTTCTGGTTCTTTTCTTTGAGGTTGGATTTTCTTTCTGATATTTAACACTGTTATTGCCAACTTTTATAGCCTCATCTGTTTATGTTCTTTTCATTTTTGCAACTGGGGAGCAGGATTGTGATTTTGGAAATGTTAAAATGACAGGGGGACATCAAGAGACTTTTTGAATAGCTTCATATCTACTGAAACTCTTATTTTGTCCTTTTCAATTTCAGAAGCAGCCTGGGGCTGCACCTCAACCTGGTGCCCTTGGCAAAATAATTTCAAAAGCAATGAAACACTCACTGGAAGGATGCTAATTATGTCTGAGAGGACTTGGGTTATGTGATGGGGAGTGAGGAAAGGATCTGCCCTCTTACCATGCTCCAGTGAGGAGAGACATGAGCATACTCAAAAAGGCTTTGCCAGTATTAATTGCAATTTAATGCCTATGTTTAAACTCAATGAAGGATGTTCAAAGGAAAGCTTGAAGTTCAGTGAATACTGTAATTGAATTTTTCAGCTACCATTAGATAAAAAACCCCAAACAACATTAGTTTCCTAGAAAGAAACTTGGAAATAAGTAACTCTAATTTCCTCAGCATTAATTTAATGCTCTGTCCAGCGTGAGAAGTCAGAATTTGTCTTCCGAGCCTTGACACTGAAGGTTGAAAGGTGAATAATAACATGTTTTGCAGAAGAATTACAACTAGTTTAATAACTAACCCAGGAGAGCTCAGAAATCAATTATAGCTCACAGTCTGTTGATCTGCTGAATTGAAATAATGGTAGACAGTACTAGAAGTTTTTTGACTGTAAGTTGCAATGCTTTATATGAGTGTAATGAGTTTTTAAAGTGCCCTCTGGACTCTTGGTTTTTAAATGTCTTCAAAATCAAGCTCTTAAAATTCTATTTAGTCATGTGAAACTATAAATAAGTGTGTTTAAACTTTTCTCCAAGTAGGTACAAACATGAACCTTATTTGTGTCTCATTGTGTAACAGAGACCAGGCATTAGGCTGAGGTTTCTGCACAGTCGTGTTTACATCAAATAACAGTCAGGTGAAAAAAAGTTCTATTTTGATGAATGTGTCATAACTTCATTTTGCCATTAAGCGTTGTTTCACAGACTGTCAAACTAGATTAAAGTCCTGGGTTTGTTTTTAAGGCTGTGAACTGTGTTTCCAGGCATCTTACAGAAGACCTCAGCTTCTCCATTGCAAAAAAACATGCCTTGCTCTTATGACCTGCTTTTCTTGCTCTGCCTAACATAGAGTTGTATGAACAGGGGAAAAAGATCCGTGAGGGCTAGTTTGGTGGAAGAGAAGGGCAAAAATCAATCTGTTCTCTTGGTTTTAAAGGTAAAACAGTCAGTTCCTTATCAAAGTATCTGACTATTTCCCAGAAATAATTGGCAGAATTTTCTATTTCTCTGATTGACAAAACGTCTAACAATGTGTTTCCATGTGGAACTGAGTCAAGAAATAAAGTTGCATTGGTGAACGCCAGGGAGAGTTAGGCTGGGAGGGACCTCAGTGGGACATCTGGTCCCAGATGCCTGCTCCAGCAGGGCCATCCCAGAGCACAGGGCACAGGATTGTGTCCTGAAGGGTCTGGAATATCCCCACTGAGGAAACTCCACAGCCTCTCTGCTCTCTGTTCAGGGCTGGGGCACTGCCCAGAGCAGAAATTCTGCCTCCTGTGCAGGGGGAACTCCCTGGGCATCAGTTCCTGCCTGTTCCTCTGGGCCATTGCTGAGTCCCTGGAGCAGAGCCCGGGCCCTGCTCTGAGCCCTCCCTGCTCACAGGGACAGCCAGGGCTGAGGGTCCCTCTCAGCCAGGGCTCCTCTGGAGCTGAGCAGCCCCAGCTCCCTCAGCCTTTCCTGGGCAGGGAGATGCTCCTGTCCCTTCCTCCCCTGTCTCTCCCTGCACCTGCTCCAGGAGTTCCATGTCCCTCTTGTACTGTGGAGTCCAGAGCTGGACATAGTTAGAGACAATGGACAAATATTAGAAAAATGCAATTAAAAGTATTCTCCAGAAAACAGTAAATGGTATAGATTAAATAAGTGATTGAAGTATGTAAACGTTTGTCTTGCTTTCAGCTCGGATAGCATTGCAGTGCTGTGTTTTGGGTAATGTTGATATCACCCTGACGTTTTAGTTGTTGCTAAGTTGTGTTTATGTTGAATCAAGGACTTGTCAGCTTCTCATAATTTCAGAAGAAATTCTTGGCTGTGAGGATGGGGAGGCCCAGGCACAGGGTGCCCAGAGAAGATGTGGCTGCCCCATCCCTGGAAGTGTCCAAGGCCAGGCTGGACAGGGCTTGGAGCCACCTGGGATAGTAGAAGGTGTCCCTGCCCGTGGTAGATGGGTTGAAATGAGATGAGCTTTAAGGTCTCTTCAGGCACAAGGAGCTGGTAGGGGACGCAGCCAGGACAGCTGACCCAAGTGGTTGAAGGAATATCCCTTATCCTGTCCTGCAAAACTGGGGGTGTGTTGACCGGGGAGTTTTAGCCCCAGCTCAGCATCTGGCCCGATATTGGGTGGCAGGTGGTAAGCAACTTCATTGTGCATCACTTCCTTTGTATAATCTTTTATCGTAATTATTGTTATAATCATAATTTCCCCTTCTTTTTCCATCCTGTTGAACTGCCTTTATCTCAGTTCTCTCCCCCATCTCACCAGAGGGGAGAGAATGATTGGCTGTGTGATATTAAACCACAACAACATTGAAGAAAGTCTTTTAGGGTTATGGATTGCTGACCTAATCAAGCTTATAATTAGGACCAGAAAGGTAGTACTGGGCACTGTAGAGCCTTTTCAAGACCTTAGAAATCTTCAGAAGCAGTTTGACTTATGATGCTGTTTTTCAGGTAATCTACCCTTCCCTCCTTCTCAGAGTTTAGCAATTTAGTTTTGAGAACCCTATCCTATCTTTGCCACCTCCAAGAGATCTAGAAAGCTTTACAAAAGCATCTGGAATTTGCATTTCCCTTGCAATGTATAAAAAATAACTAAAGGATAGATGTAAAATAAAAAAAACCACAATGTGAAAGAAATCCGATCTCTATGTTGAAGCATTTGGGCAAATTTGTCTTCATACCTGTAATGATACCAGGCATGTTACAGCCATCTGTGGCTATCCTGTTGGCCTAAACAGGAATTTTCATAGAATCATGGAATCACAGAATGATTTGCGTTGGAAGGGACCTCACATCTCATTTTGTTCCATCCCCTGACCATGGACAGGGACACCTTCCACCAGACCAGGTTGCTCCAAGCCCTGTCCAACCTGGCCTTGAACTCATTTAAACATGGGATTTCCTTCCTTTTGTTATGTTTTGGGCTTTTTCTGTGATGTTCTGAAGGAGCAGAATCTGAAATATTATTCTGGGCACACTGTATCACTGTATATTCTTCCATGTTTTCTGTTAACTTCAGATCTGAAAAGAATATAGTGAGGAAAGCTTCTAAGAGGTTGCAGCAGAAGTTACTTTGTTTTGTGTGTTAAAGAAGTTAAATATAGCTTTGTAATTTTGAAATATGCATAAATATAAAATTAGGTTTAGCAAAGTGGTATTTCAGGTATTGCGAACAGACTACACAAAACTGGAAACACTGCCTGTCTCTCTGTCCTCCCAAGACGTTTATTTATTTAGAGCTTTCATCTTTTGTTTATGATCAGAAGCAGTATTTTCTTTTAGAATTTAGAATTTTTTTAGAATTTTAGAAATTTTAAGAATCTTTGTAGAATTTTAACTTGAGTATGTTGGGAGCACCATCTAATACTTAGCACCTTATGTGACACTGCCCTTTGCAACTGAAAGGAATTTTGTAAACCTGTCACATGGGATCGGTTTTCTGGAGGAATTGCCAACACAAGAGGCAACTTCAGGAGGTTACTTGGGTCGTGTATTAATGTCCAGATTTCTTTTGGACATAATGACCTCATTCTCCCTGGTGGAAGACTCAGATTAATCACCAGTATTTTGGTCATACCCCTCTTTTCCTGACTGTTGAGGAAAGGCATAGTAATAGCAGACACCAGTCACAGAAAGATGGGGTGGTGGAAAATTAAAAACAAGAACTACTAAAGTTTAACAGAGGAAGTGTGCTGAATTTTAATTTATTTAACGTGTGATGATAAGTCTAGGCTTATTTCACAGTTTAAGAATAGTTTCTTAGCATGTTACCTCTCTGGTTAATTCGTGTGAGTCTAAAAAGGAACTTAATGTTCAGCATCATTCATTCTGTTAAGGACAGTAGAGGAAAAACATGGTGATAAAGGATTATTAATGTAACATGAAATTTTTGCTGAGAAGACTGCAATTATAGTGCTTTTTATTATAAGAACTCCCTCAAGGTGCTTAACACTGAGTGTCATTAGTTCCCTTGCCCTTGACATGGCAGTAATTGCCTTGCAATTGTCCTAATGAGGGAGCATTGGTTTCTTACATAATCTGGCTGTATAATTACATTTGAAGAAAAATACTCTTTGGATGGTTTGAAATTTTGTAGGGCTAAGAGTACTTGAAATTCTTTTAATTGGTGATACTTAATGTTTTGCATTCAAATGGCTTACAAGTTTTCATCATTTGCACCTTGAATCTCACAGACTACAAGATTGGAAACTAAACTGTCTTAATTTTTCTGTCTACTTTAAGAAGCTATGTTGTAATTAATTTCTTATTTAGGCATTTATTAAAGGAGGAAAAGAAGAATTTATCTTTTTTTAAGTAGAGTTTACAATTTTTTTTTTCTGTATAGTTCAAAGCTTTGACCTGTTAATTGAATAATTTGATGGAATGCTGTCTCTGCCATAAAATTTCAAGATACCCTCAAAAAAATGAACTGCTAGGCAGGCATTTGTGGATGAATCTAATGCAGTGTGACTGGGAGGGGCTGCTCTTACCCCTTGGAATGTACCAAGAGCTTTGATGTGGTAAATGTAGAGGTTTTATCCTTTTCTCTGACTTTGTGCCCCAATAATGCTGTGTCTGCAGTGTCTCTGTTTCAGTTTTGGTGCTTTTCTTAGGTTTTTTTTGTGTTGTAATGCAGTCCCATGAGCAGTGGCAAGGATGTAAGGACTAATGGACTTGCTGGAGAGGCATGAGGGGAGTCCTCTAATCCTCCTCTGGTGCTCCATCTCCTCTAATCGGTGTTTGGGCATGTAGCTGGTCATCTGGTTTCACCCATGCTGTAATTAGGAGCAGGAATTTCAAATATAGTAGTTTGGAGTATTCTTTATAGTGCTGTAAGTATGAAAATGACTCTGCATTTCAGGCTGAAGCGTCACAGTTTCAGCAGTGTGGGAGTGAGAGTTTTATTGAGCAGCCTTTGGGGATTGGCTCAATACGTTCTGTCCTACTACTGGAGCAGTGTATGCACCATGTAGAATCGTGGAATCAGAGAACAGTTTGGGTTGGAAGGACCTTAAAGATCATCCAGCCATGGGCAGGGACACCTTCCACTATCCCAGGCTGCTCCAAGCCCCGTCCAGCCTGGCCTTGGACACTTCCAGGGCTGGAGCAGCCACAGCTTCTCTGGGAAACCTGTGTCAGGGCCTCCCCACCCTCACAAACAGGAATTCCTTCCCAATATCCCATCTAACCCTGCCCTCTAAAGGAGCCTTGTTTATTAAAATACGACCAAACCTGTTATTTGTTGTTTGTTTTTTCTCTGCAGCTGGCCTGTGGACGGTGTTCACGCTGGGTGGGGTGGGCAGCAAAGCGTCACCACAGCTGGAGCAGTGCTCCCCTCTGGCCAGCCAGAGCCTGCTGCTTCTGCTGGTCCTGGCCAACCTCACCGACTCTCCAGACACGCCGAATCCCTACAGGCAAGCCATCATGTCCTTCAAGAACACACAAGGTTTGTGTCTGTTCTTACTTCTGGGCCTGAACTGATGGGAGGGAATTTTAAATTGCTGTGATTGCTTAGAGGTTCTCTTTCCAAGGTTTGTTGTCCTACCAGGAAGCCCATGGAAGAGCAGTAATAGCATGTTTTTGTCTGGGAGTTTTGAGATGGAATTCCTTAGCTCCTGGAACTTAATGATGGGGACAGAGGGAGGATTCTTTGTCCTTCTGACTTGAAAAATATTAGAAAGCTTCATAATCTTAGTCCAGTTTACACATAGGCTTGATGTTCTTGAAGGCTTCTTCCAAACTTGATGATTCTGTGACACTCTAATTTAATGAAACCGAAATAAAACTGACCTATAAGTAGGTTGGTTATGCAGGTGTCTTCAGGAATTCCCTAAAATTTTTAGCACCGAGAGGAATCCTGGTTGTCCTGGAGTCATGTTCCTTAGAGTGAAGATAAATAATTGGATTGCTACCTGGATTTGCTGACTGCATTTTTGTCCTGGAAATGTGAGAAAAAATCGATTAATATAAGCACTTCCATGAGTTATGTACCTGTGAGAGGTTTCAGAGTTGTTTCAGTACTTCTCTAGTTTTTGAGAAGGCTGGTTCCAGTCTGTTTGTTGGGTAACTGCAGGTGCCATGTTGCACTGACTTGCAGAAGGTCTTGTCTGGAACATAAGGATATCCTAACACAGCCTGGATTATCTAGATAGCTCAGCCTGCAGCCTGTGCTGCTTTTCACAGAATCACAGAATCATTCAGATTGGAAAAGCCCTCTAAGTCCAACCATTCCCCCAGGACTGCCAAAGCCACCGTTAACCCATGTCCCCAAGTGTCACATCCACATGGCTTTTAAACCCCTGCAGGGATGGGGACTCCACTGTTTTCCATATATACTTTATCCGTACACTTAAATCTCCCAGTCTGAACCGTGTGGTTTTACCTTTCATTGACTTTGTTGAGGTTGGCAGCATGCACAGAGCTCGGGAGCTGTGTGACAACCTGTGAAGCCACAATAGTATCCTGAGTTATGTACTTTCTTCTGGGGAGTTTTTATTTTCCTTTATCCATTAAGTTTTAACTAGGTTGAGCTCTAAATTAATTCACCATTACCTAGGAAAATTTTTTGGGTTGTGAGGGTGGAAGATTGTTCTCATAAGAAGAATTCTGAGTCCTAACATGCTCCTTTGATTTATTGGATACCATTTACAGGTGGTTGAGATCAAATTGTTGATAAAGCTTTTGTTTTGTTCTGTTTTTAAAACTGCAAGCTTCCATTAAAGTTTCATTTTGGTTGACTTTGTTTCATGCCGTCAGTAGCCAGTAATGTATTTCATTAGAAAGTGCTATACATATATCATTATAAAACTTTAAAATAACTCATTTTGTGTCAAATGTAGCATGACAAGATGTATTTTCTGTACGTGTGTATGTTTATAGAATGACTTATTGTTTCCCAGAAACTTGTTTCCACTGGCAGTACTCATAATTGAACTTAAATTTTATTTCTGTGAACATTCTAAGGGGTTTGTAAAAGCAAAGTAGTGTGAAACAAAGAGGCTGGTTGCTGTCATAATATATATTATAAAAGGAAAATGGGCATTTTTGTTAAAGTAATTTATATCATTTAATTGGGACAAAATTAGAAGAATTCAGGTTAGTTTTCATTCTTCTGCTTGGTCTAGAATAGCTTAAGTGTTCTGTTGGTCAGTTTAATGTTCTGTACAATAATACAGGATGTACTGGTGTTGCTGTGAAGTTTCTTTGATTCTATTTAGATTTTTATTTTACTGTGTTTTTTTAGTATCTGTTGACAAACCTGGTAGTGAAACACTCTGAATCTCAGTGGCAGAGTTTTAACATCTGCAGAAGTGAAGCTGCAAAGTCAAGGGGCACTTCTCAGCTGTGGCACCAAGGACTGAATTGTTCTGATTTTGTTGCCTGCATCAGGCTGTTGTCTCCTGAAGGGAAATTCCTGCCTGAAGCAGGAAGGTTTTAAACCAGCTGATCCACAGTCATGGTCAGTAGTTGAGGAAAGGCAGGTTTGAGTCTCTCCTCTGCTGTGGGTGCGTGGGTTTGGGACAGGCAGGGCTGCCTTGGCCGCAGGGCTGCGGCTCCGTGTGCTTCCCGGCTCCTGCAGGCAGGACTGTGTTTGCTCCAGGGCCTCCTGCTGCCTCCAGCTCAATGGCTGGAGCTGTCCCCCCTCGCCCTGGCCAGGAGGAGCGGCGGCTCCCCGGCACGCTGTCTGCTGGGCCCCACAAAACCCATGGCAGCCAGGGCTCCTGCGGGGCTCCCGCGGGTCTTCCAAGTGGTTTTTTTCCCTTCCAAAGTGGGAGGAAGTGTTGTTCAAAATAAGTGATGACTGCTGTGTTCTTCTGTGCTGAAAGCTACTTAGCAAACTTTGAGAAGAGTCATAGATAAAATAATAATAGATAAAATTTGATAAATCATAGAACTACAGGGTGGTTTGGGCTGGAAAGGACCTTTAAGATCACCCAGTTCCAACTCTCCTGCCATGGGTAGGGACACCTCCCAGTATCCCAAGTTGCTCCAAGCCCCATCCAGCCTGGTCTGGAACACTTCCAAGGATGGGGCAGCCACAGCTTCTCTGGGCAACCTGTGCCAGGGCCTCAGCACCCAATCAGGGAAGAATTTCTTCCTAATCTGTCATCTTCTTTCAGATTAAAACCATTCCCCTTTTCCTGCCACTATTTGCCCATGTAAAAATTCACTCTCAGGCTTTTTCAAAAGCCTTCTTTAAGTACTAGCCTTTTCTGTTTCCAGTGGGAATTTCTAGACCTTAGGGATCCATGCAGGTGGACATTTTTATTGAAACCAGTTAGGGTTCTGTGAACAGAAATCTGTTTCCTTTTTGCTTCCAGCTCTGGCACAGAGTATATTACAATTATGGAGAAATTGCTGTTACTTTGAGGGATGTCAGACAATGTGGTGTGATGTTGTACATCACTTAACACATCAAACTCTCCACCACACATCAAACGTCCTGTGTTCACTGCAGTACCTGGTAATCACTGAGATACTGTGGTAATCTTGACCTGTGTACCAAGAAAGGGATGAAGGGGAGATACTCCACCTTAATGCCAGAGAACTAAACCCAGAACTTTCAGGTGAGGGTTTGGAAACACATGAATCCTTGGTATATTGGTTCTAGAGGAGACCCTGTGGCTGCTCTCCTTCCAGGAGCTCCTGGAATCACTTTCCTTCTTAGCAGTGGAAGCCATATGGATGGACAGAATCACTTTATGGAAAAAGGTGGATGTTTTGTGCAGGTAGAGAGGTTTAACTGAAGCTCATGTGGGAGGACAGCCTCAGCTTTGTGGCACAACTGAAGCTTTAGAGCCTCTATTATGGTTTAGGACCATTGGCGATAAGAGTCATGGATGATTTTTATTTTCTCTTTACTGTGAAGTCTGTGCTAAGTATTTCACCCAGAGATTTTTATAAAGTTAAGCAACAACTGAATGATAAATGTATTTGCTGAAGATTTTCTTTATTCCTCTATTTCAGATAACACTGCTTTTTCGTCATCAAATCCACACGCTTTCCAGATTAACTTCAACAGTTTATACACAGCTTTGTGTGAGCAGCAGAAATCTGACCAAGCCACTCTTCTCTTGTACATGCTGCTGCATCAGAACAGCAACGTGCGGACCTACGTGTTGGCACGCACAGACATAGAAAATCTGGTGAGTCTTGCTATGCCTGCCTTGTTCTCATCCCAGGGGATTTGCCCTGGAAGCTTGGATGTCACCAGCTGCCAGTGGCCTCTGTCCTGCAGTGGGAGCAGGAGGTTCTGGGTCACTTATTTACCAGTTACAGCTCCCTCCTTTTTGTTATGTCCTCTCAGAAGTGCAGTGCTAAACACGTCACTGCAGTCAAGGGTGGTACTGGTAAAGCTACCAGGCTGTCTTGGGTCCCCTCTTTTTCTGTTTGACCCAGGTCAAACCTGCTGGTTGCTGATCATGGTGCAAAGAAACTGGTGGCAGATATCATTCTATTCATTATTTTGTTGATCTCTTTCAGATACTCAGGCCAAAAAGTTGCACAAACTTACTGTGTGCTTTCAGGAGTAATAGTTAACAAAATGAGCTGTAACTGGACTAACATGCCAAATGTCTTACAGGTTTGACCTAAGGCTGAAACTCCTCAAGGAGCAGCGCACAGATTTTATAGAAATACAACTGTAGTGACTTTTTAGCCACTTAAATAGGATTGTGGTTAATGGCCAATATAACAGACACCTGGTATGGTTTTTGTAGGTTATAAATTAGCTTGTGCTCCCCACTTTAGTAATGTCACAAACCACTTTAACAAATCTTACTTATTAAAAAGCATTCCTTTAATAAGATAATGGCTGTCTGGGGGAATTGGTAACGGAATAGAGAACCCTTTCCATTTTAATATTTGAAATCTTGCCAGGTAATTAGATCCCTTGCCTGTTTGATGGCAGATATGGAATGAGTTTGGTTTCAGTCCAAGTTCTAGCAGATGTATTGCTAAAACTGGAGTTGATAGACGCCACTGTTGGCAAACTGGGCTGAGATGGTTGATATGGAAGTGATTCAAGACTGAACTCCTGTGTCATCCACTGCAGATTCTGTAGGCAAAGGCTGAGTCATTTTGCATGAATTCTGTGAACAAATGGTCATGTATAATTTCTGGGGCTGCTAGTGTGTGATATGACAAGTTTAACAGCTGCTAACCAAAACAATTTGCTGTACCTTTAGAATCACAGAAGGGAATCACAGATTTTGGGTTGGAAGGGACCTTAAAGCTCATCTTGTTCCAACCCCCTGTATGGACAGGGACACCTAGCACTAGGCCAGATTGTTCTAGAGCAGTAAAGGTTAGATGTGTGCATTTTTTTGTAACTATGATGTCTCATATACTGTAAAACTTCCAGAAAAACAGTAAGGTGCATCTGTCAACATGTAGGTAGGTGCATCTATCAAAACAACTCCAGATGCAGGTACTCAAATGCTTTTCAATGTGGGATATTTTCATATATCTATATATCAATGTAGGATATTTTCATATACCTGAAAAAAATAGAAAATCCCAGAAATTATCAGCAACTTGAAACACTTTGTGGGAAAAGCTAAAAAATTCAGAAGAGCATCACTGAGAAGTCAATGGTATGTTTTTTTGTGAGTGTTTTGATCTTTTTTTCGTTATGAGAACTGCCTGCTCTTATTTTGGTCTTCATGCATACCATTGCTTTTTTGTGATCTCTGCTGACCAGTTTCTGATATCTTTGTCCAATCCTCTTGTTTTTATTGGGCCAGTAGGCAAGGATGAGCAGCAGCCAGCAGAGGAGAGCAATTTTAATTGCTCTGTAACACAGGCTGAACCTGACCCTGAAAGAATTGGGAGGGTGGAAGGGTCACTGGACAAAGAAATCATGACCTGCTAACTACAGCCCTGTGGTGAAAAAGGCCAATTCAGTCTTGGGCTTGAAAATGAGATAAAGGGACTGGAGTAGTGGAATTGGTTATTCCTTCCCTGTAGGTCAAGAGTGCTGACACACTGCGTGCTATTACTTCATAAAATAGCTACAGGCTATTGAAAACTGGATCAGTGTAGAGAAATTTTGGGGGGGTTTGGCTCTAAAATTAACAATAACACTGTGAGAGGCTCAAGAAGCTAACTTAGCTGATCAGAGAAGAGCTGGGTATCAAGAGGGGTATGTACCTTCATAAGGGGGAGTCCTTGAAAAGAGAGGAATCTCCACTTGCAGAGAGGGTTGCTAAGAACTAAAGCCTGGAGATTGATTCCCACAGTCTGGACATATGGGAGCAAAACAGTGCAGGTGATTCATTCAGACTCAGAACAATCTCTGAGTGAAGGTGGAGGGCTTTTTGGCAATTGGATGAGTGAAGTACAGGGGTCTGTGCAGGGTGAGAGGTCACATCCACAGGCAGCTCAGTGCTCGTCTTAAACTTCCAGCAGTTTTGCAGGTTGTTCCTGTTCCACTACACTCTGAAAATTGATTCAGTTTGTTTTTCTTAGCTGTTATAATATATACTGTCTCAGCTCACTTCCTCATTTATTTATGAATCTCCCTCTGTCAGTTATGGGTAAATACTTTCACCTCTGTAGGGCTTTATGTTTTATAGTTAGTAAAGCACCTTTTTTGCTCTTATAGTAAGTCTGCTTGGCAGAATGAATAGGTTCTTTGTGTGTCTTTCATGACTTCTGTCACTTAGTGTAATTTTAAAAAATAATTGGATTCAATATCTGATGCTGTTAGAGATGTTCACATCTAGGATTTGGCTGTCTTATTCACAGTGCTTTGCAGGGATCCTCCAGGAAATGATGGGACAGGTGAAATAGAGGGCAGTTAGCAATTTTTTGATAAAAAGAATGTTCTGGTCTATGGATGGGAGACTGTTGAGTCTTTTTCTATTTGAAAGAGCAATTAGCACCAGTATTGCAAGTAAAAATTTCCAATGAGACTTCTGCTTGTAAGAAATGAGCTATTCAATGTGTTTGCTTTGGCTGCTGAGTTGAGATTTTGTTGCTGCTCAACATGACTGAAATAATACATATGATGATGTATTTATATCAACTGATGGTACAGCAATATTTTTTCCTGTAGTATAAATTTGTCTTAAGCAGGTTGCTGCTTGTATTTTGTTGATTACTAAAGACAAGCTATTTTAAACCTTTGCTGGGCAAACCAGCCATGGACTGAATATAGCAGCTGCAATTTTCAGTGTCTGTTTTTACCTGCCACTTGTTTTGGGGGATTAAAAGTAGCTTTTTAGTGGTGGCTGTGTCTTGCCAGTTGAAAGCTGCTCCTGATGGAGGAGTGTCAGTAGTAGTGCAGTAGTGGTTGTTTAGTGACTGTGAGGAAAGGGTCAGCAGTACAAAAGAAGAGGTGATTGTCTTCTCAGTACGTGGCTGGAAAAAGCCACTATATAAGAAGAAAGACAAAAAATGTATGTACATAACATAGAAGTGTAGAAATGCATTTTGGTTGAAAGTCTAGATAAATTTTGATATAATTAAAATGTTAACTGAGATGATTCTTCTCTTTTGGAGGAGTCTGTCTCCTCCAGAATGCTCCTGAGACTCCTCCCAGGCATCTCCTGCCATTTTCCACCTTTACTTGAAATACCTGAGATCCCACGTACCTGGACTCCTTCAGAGAAGATATCTGAGATGTTTTTCCTCTTTAAATAGTAGCTCTCTCTTCCAATATTCACTTCAAACTCCTTCCAGGCATCTCCTAGGGTCCCTTGAATTCTTCTAGTGACCTGAAATCCCAAATTTCAGCCCTAGACTTCTCCAAGGAAACTACCCGAGAAGATTTTTGTCTTTTGGAGAGAACTGTTTCCTCCAGGTTCCACCTAAGACTCCTTCCAGGCATCTCACAGAGCATCTTCAATTTCACATTTTAATGTAATTAGAGTTTTAATTTAATTTTGTATTCCTAACTTTTTTATTTAAGCAGTGGCTTGTCAAATAGTTTTTGTTGAGAACAGTAATACTCGTCTTAAAAGTGTGTGTGCATTTCAGAAATCAATATACAAAGACAAAACTGTTGGAAGGAGGAAGGATTATAGAAAGTATAGGAATTGATTCTGTTTCCATCTGGAAATGGCACGTAAGAGAGAATTAAATTGCCATTTGTCTGCCTGAGTTTTGTCTGGTGTGTAGATGGAGTGAACTCTGAAAGAGGAGAGGAAAGGGAAACACGGCCAAGGGAGTGGAGGTTTTGGAAGCAGCAGAGGTTTGTTTGGGGCAGGAGGACTGACTGCAGTGGTTTTGAGAGCCAGACCACTCTTCAGCAGTAGTATGAAACGTGAGTAAGAGACTTTCACGTGTTGTCTTGTAGGGACGTGGCTCCTGTGTCTCAGTGTCAAGGTACCCTTTTAAAATGTAGTTTGTAGCAACACTTGGAGCACGTGAGAACATGGATGGACTTTTTCAGCTACAATGAGTATTAAAGTGCATAGGCAGAGGAGATATTTTGGGCTGTTCTGAAGGAATATGTCTTGCCAGAGTGGTTTATATGGTTTAACCAGAGTGGATCTCAGTTATCTTTTGAGGTCCCTTCCAACCCAAACCATTCTGTGCTTCTGTTTGGGATCTGTCTAGAAGACTAAGAAGTTGTTCCAGTGGTTATGCTCAGCAAGGCTTTTGTTGTTCTCCCTGCAACATCCAGTTGTAAATGCAATTCTTCACTAGTTTTGTATTGCTTCCAGCTCTGTGCAGCTTATTGCCATAACTCTTGGGCTTGGAAACAACAGAACTTTTGCAGTGCAAAGCTACATGCAAGTGTTGGAGGTGGAAACAATTTGAACAGTGGGCTAAAGCAGTAATGTTTGTTTCTCTTTTTCCCCATCCAAGGAAAAGGACTAATGTTAGATCTATATGCTAATTGAAAGTTCTGGAGAAAACCTGGTGTTTACTCAAGATTGACATTCAGAAAAGACAAAGATGGTCACTCTAGTGTCTGCTAGAGAGAGAGGTTTCTCAAGGATCCTTTGAAATGGCAAAGGAAGGATGTTTGCAACAAGTAAATTTTTAATTTAATATTTTTATTTTCATATTTATTTAATATTAATAAAAGTATTACTGTGAATATATTCTTCCTCTGCTTCTCTTGTGGTCTTGTCTTGACCCCGACCAAGGCAGATGTCAAAAGGTTTTGTGGCCTGCAGCATTTAGATCAATCTCATTTCATTTTAATAGAAACTGGTTTAGTATCTCCCAACTGTTTTGAGGATGGTTGATTGTAAGAGAACATTTTGGTAACTTCAGAGGCTTGTGAAGCACTTGGTGTCCTGGCAGTTCACCAGAATAGGTTTCACATGATTCATCCAGCTGCATTTGGCCTGTTTTGAAAAACAGCAAGTTTTTAGGTGTCTGGAAGCTTCTTGGAACTGCGGGTTTTCTCCAGTTCCTTTTTCCAGGGTTTTTTTTTTTTTTTTTTATTTCAGCCTATTTCTGCAGCCCAAGGAAGCCATGTTGTACTGAGCCAGTAGAAGGCTAATTTTCATTTGGTAGAGAGACAATGTTTGCATCTGGATTGACTTTATACTAGCATTCAGGTATGCATACTGTTGCAATGAAATCTCATTTTCATTATTATTGCAAGACTTTGGCTTAAGCTGTTCATCCTGGTGGAAATGTTGCAAGACCTTGGGCTGAACTCTAATCGTAATGATCAGTCAGTTCTTTTTGACTGCATATTATCTAAAATTGGAAAAACAGGCCTTTTCTACTCTTAACCCAACCCAAACTGTTTTTTTTTTTCTGGGATTATCTTCACACACCGAAATGGGATTTTCAGGTCTCAAAATGCCTCTGTTCACCTCAGCTCCAATGTACTTGGCTAGATTTGATGAGGAAAGTCTTTTCAGACCAGGCTTGTAGTAGCACTGTTGCTTAGACAAAACTGTTTTCCTGCTTGGGCTGGTGAAAATCTTGTTTAACAATTTTATTTTCCCCGTAGCGTAGAGGGCAGAACTGAAGCGTTTGGAGATTATGGCAGCGGGTATGGCTGGGAATCTCATTTCTTAGGGATTGAAATTCCATGTCTGACCACAAGAAAGCACTTGTTTAGACTCTTGTGAGACAAGATGAAACAGATAGAAGGTGTTTGGACACCGTGTGTCACTGCCTAGGGGTGGTTGTTTCAGGAACGAGGAGTTGGTGTGAATTGTCAAGGGCAGGGAGATACGTGGCACCTGTAGAGCCTTCTCTCTTGATTGTCTGAGGTGTTTGAAGACAAAACTAATACACACTTGTGTGAAGACAAAACTAATACACACGTTTTTCCTTCCCTAAAGGTCCTGCCAATTCTGGAAATTCTCTATCATGTTGAAGAAAGGAATTCACACCATGTTTACATGGCTCTTATCATTTTGCTGATCCTCACAGAGGACGATGGCTTCAACCGGTCCATTCATGAAGTGGTAAGTTGCGGTTTTGGTAAATAATCCTTCAGTTCTAAAAATCATTTAAATATTTACTTTTAAGAAGATATATTGGCAGATCTGTTCCCTCAGCAGAGGCTGCATGGGCTCATCCAGATTTGATGGCATATACATATTTCTTTTGTAAGAAGGAGTAATGAAGACTGACTTCAAAACTTCCCCAACTGAAATGAACAAACATACTCCCTCCTGTAGATAAAAGGCTGCAGATATCTCTTTCTGTCCTTTTTGGTGTTCCCTGTTACAAATTAGCCTAGTAATAGCCAGGCAGGCTGCCTCAAAGATGCTGAATGTTTGCCATGGAAGTGGAGGGCCTACAAGAGAGGAAAAAAACAGGAAACCTTTTTTATTTCTCTTGAAAAACTTTGCTTAATCAGTTTGAGGCAGCCTTTAGTTGGAGTTGTATTTTCCAGACTGAATGTTACTTCCTTACTTGGCACTTCTTTTTCTGTCTTTCTGTTAGATTAATTTCTATTTTATGTTGTCCATATAACAGGATCCAAATTTTTACTAGCTTTGATGGACCTTGACCATCTGTGCAGGAGAATACCTTGGACAATTAAATTCTAGTTTCCTGTCTTCTAAAACCACCATAATGCATGAGATATCTGCACTAATTTAATTTAATTTTTTGACTGGGACACAGAAACTCTCTTTTGGGGAAATGATTGTCTTTGTGAATTATTGTCCTTGTGAAATTATTGAAATGCAGAATGCTGAGAGCAAGTTTCAAGGTTCCCAAACACAACTCTCTCCCAGGTAAATTTTCAGCCTGTTTTGGAGGGAGCTGGCAATTTTTCTTGGTGCCAAGCAGTAAAGACTTACAAGACTTTTTTATTCTCTGAAATTTCAGATGATTTAGTACTGCTCTGTGTGTAGAAAGCAGGAAGAGATGATTTATATGCAGTTTCCAGGGGAACACCTTTTAGGAAGCAGCTTTTAGGAGCAGCACCTATAATAACCATGCAAATGGCTGAAATATTTACCTGAAGCTTTCTCCTGCCTGCAGCTTTGTGTGCCTCGAAGCTGTAGGTGTGCACCAGAGGTGTGTGTGTGTGTGTGGTGTGTGTTTTGGGGTTCCGTGTCACCAAGTCATTTAACCTCTCTCATAAATTGAGCTTGGTGAGAGTTAGAGTACAGCAGGCAAGGTGCCATTCCCACCTCAGTCTCTTCCCCCGTCATTCTTCGTTCATTTCAAAGGCTTTACACACAGTCTTTCAATAAATTCCTTACTGGATGAGTAGAAGTGAGAGATTTCCCTGAAATTCCTTAATGAGGGTCCAGCTATGGAATGAAAATAATAAATCAGGTTTTCTTGTCCGGTTTATTCTTGCCTTTCAGCTGTCCCTGCCAAGAGAGTTGTGTTTGCTGTGCAATGTGGATATTGGTTTACTGCTTCCATCTTAATAAAAACACAAACCCACCTTGTTCCTTTTACCCTGCACTGAACTTTTTTTCAGTCGTGCCTTTGCTTCTTCCATTTTCTTCGCACTTTTTAAAATTTTACTTCTGATTTTCACTAACTGCTTCTTTCTTTTCCTCTGTGGCTGTGTTTTTCTGCTCTGTAGTGCCTGTTTTCATTTGTTAATAGTGTCGTGTGGCCAGAGTTTTGCTGAATTTGCTTCTTAGGTGAACAATGAGAGGTGGCTGTGAGGTGCCTGAGCCTGCAGGCCTGTCTGTGTGAGCTTCTCCTGCAGATTCCTACAGATCCCAAAAAGGGAAATAAAGGGAAAAAAAGCTTCAAGCCCATACTGATAAATCCATTCCCCTCACCCATCCCTTTGAATTAATTAAATGGATGTTTTCAGGTATGAATGAGCAAGTTACTGTTGAAAAACTGTAGTATTAAGTAAGAAATTACTCTTGGGCTTTCTTAAATGTTGACTCCACATCCCTTAAAGCCTAAAAGGGTATTACAGGTCTGCAAAGTGATGGGAGTCAGAAAATCTGTGTAAGCCTTTCTGTAAAATGTGAGCATCTAGCATCAGTTTCACAAACCTCATTCACTGCAAATATGTACCAAATCTTAGCAGTTACAGCAGGATT
Source organism: Climacteris rufus (assembly GCA_013398175.1). Taxonomy (NCBI): domain Eukaryota; kingdom Metazoa; phylum Chordata; class Aves; order Passeriformes; family Climacteridae; genus Climacteris; species Climacteris rufus. The sequence continues at coordinate 160,452 of VZRZ01001532.1, read as the reverse complement.
ATTTATTTTTTCTGCATCACTTGGGTAAAGTATGAAGAAAAAAAGATGTGGTGTGTTTTAGATCAACCTGTTTTTCTCTCTGCTGTGTATCCTGTGCACTGCTGTTATAAGAACCATGACTGTACAGTTCATTTATGGGCTATTTTCCTTTGTGGCATTTAACCCACGTTTATTTATTGGTTTTTAAGATTAGTTTTAGTAAGCAAAGTGTTATAAATCTGGTGATTATACCAACTGGTAAGGAGCTCAGGAAACCACAGAAACTCTTTTTGACTGCTGTAGGATGCTGAAGCATTTTTTATTTAAAATGAATGTGGTCTTAACTGCCTGAAAAATATGATCAAAACCATAGGTCCTGTTCCTGCAATTGGTTTAATGCTCTTGGGTCACTGTAACCACATAGAACTGAGTTTCTTTCACTAATAATAACAATTGTAGTAGCAGAGTGAACAAGTAAATGCAAGAATTCCCCAGAGGGGACAATTATTGGTGATTTTTTGTCTCTGATTTATGAAATTATAAATAAAATTACATCAGATGTCAAAATAACATCATACAATATTTTATGTAGCAGTAACCTTATCGTGCTACTGTAGCACTTTATGCTGTAGTAAATGGTGGTAGACTGTAAATCACGATGTAACTGTGTTTATTTTTAGTGTGTTAAAAAATGTCTCACAAGCAAAGTTGTGGGAAACTGGGAATCTCACTGCTTGGTATATGGAGAACTGAGCTCCTGCTCTTTCCATCTGTTCCCTGAGCTGTAGGTATCCAGGAGCCTGATGTTCAAAAGAGTAGTTAATCAAAACATTTTAATTTATTTTTTTGTAATTATTCTTGCAAGGCCACCCCAGGACTGAGCTTTTTCACTTTTTCCTGTTTTAACGTTATCTGCAAACCAGTGAGATAGGTCAGTGGTGGCACTGGTTCCAGGTAGATGATCTTGAAATTTAAGATATTTTCATGCTTCATGCTTCTGAAACTCAGAATGGATGGTGGTGGTTGTTGTTTTTCAAATAGCCATTTCATTGCCTACCAGCTCAGGTTGCTTTCTTCAGTGGGGAGGAGAGCAGAGGTAACAGGTTCTGGTATCTAACTTTACAACCTTGAATTTATCTATTTTTTATAAGAGTATTGTACTATTTCAAGGAATACTTACGTCAGAAACTGCCACTTTTACCAGGCTGGTGTTTTCAGAGTTTCAGAGAGAACCATTGTCTGTTTCTGGGGTGAGATGGAGCACTGACATGTCTTTGTCCATGCTTGCAGCTGTCAACGAGTTATTTAACAAGCTCTGGTAGCTTCATGTTTTGCATTAGGAATTTGAAATTGGGCAGGTGGCCTTTGTGCCAGGGCTCTGCTGCTGCTAATATCACTAAATGTGACCAAATTATGAATCTCTGGGGCATGGGGAGCAGTCTGTTTCCATCTGCGCAGCAGAGACGTGGCCAAGAGGTGGCCTGATGTCCATGGAAATGGAATATCCTCATTTTGCTGCTCCCAGAGACATCTGGGCTGTTTGCATCCTCTCCTGCCCAGGGGTCACATTATCAGCTGGGATATGCAGGGACAAGCTGCAGCTTGTGCAAGTGCTGCTCCCAGCTCCTGTGGGGTGGGATTGTGCTCCCAGAGGTGTTCCTGTTCCTGCTTGGAACCACACAGAACCACTCAGGTTGGAAAAGCCCTCCAAGACTTGGAGTCCAACCATTCCTCCAGCACTGCCAAGGCCAGCACTGACCCGTGTCCCCAAGTGCCACATCCACACGTTGAACACTGTGTGTAGGAACAGGAGCCCTGATGTGACAGCAGTTAGGAGAGACTTGAAACAGGCTGTGGCTGGCTGTACGTGGAACATGGGGTGGTGCAACAGGGGAGAGAGAGAAGAGTTAAACAAGAAGCAGGTAAGATTTTGGAATGCTGAGCAAAGAAATGAGTAAAGAAGCAGGATAGGAACAGTGACAAATAGCTGAGGAAGGTGAAGTCAGACTTCTTTTTGATGACAGACTGGGATGTACAAGGTAGGACAAAGGAGAACGGCTTCTCCCTGACAGAGAACAGTGTTAGATGAGATATTGGGAAGGAATTCCTGGCTGTGAGGATGGTGAGGCCTTGGCACAGATTTCCCAGAGAAGCTGTGGCTGCCCCATCCCTGGAAGTGTCCAAGGCCAGGCTGGACAGGGCTTGGAGCAACCTGGGATAGTGGGAGGTGTCCCTGCCATGGCAGGGAGTGGGGCTGGGTGAGCTTTGAGGTCCCTTCTAACACAAATCATTCTGGGATTCTGCGGTGATAAGGTGTGGGTGGGGAGAGTGGAAGCTGGTGAAAGAAAGAGCTGAGAAGGAATGAGGTCTGGGAGTGCAAGGAGGTGGGAATATGCTACAAGGAGGGAAAATGGGAAGGGTGATGGCTTTTATATAGGACAGAGATCCATGGGTGGGTGAGAAATATGTGGTTGGAGACGTTGGGGGACTCAAGGTACCAGAGATTATCTAACTTGTCCCAGTCCCATTCCTCTTGTCCCACCAGGACACCCTGTGGGGAGAGCACATGATGGGATCTGCTCCTCAGTTCCAGCACAGTGTGAATTTTCACACTGGTGAATTACAGGGATGTGCCCCACAAAATAGCATCAAAGACAGTGGGAGGAAACATAGGGATTGTTCAGTTTCTGGGAGGAGATTGCTTTGCTAATTCACTCATAAATCAGAGACTACAAAAAGTAACTTATTAGAAATTTAATCATTTAAGTTGATGGGTTTTTGGCCAGGATAAGTGTATTTTGTCTAAGAGGGAAAAAAGCAAAACCCCAAACCCTTGGGTATCATTTTAGAGCAGATTGAGTGAAATTATTTATTTTCAATAATCTTCAGGAAATATATCCCTTTATGTACTATTGGTTTGAATTTACATCATGTCAAAACAAGTAGTATTTTATTCTACCCATTTTCATATCTATATTTGGTTTTTTAAAAAGTCTGTCCAATTTTCAATAGCATTTAAAAGTCAGGAAATGAAATGTGCAACCACAATTTACCGCTGTTGTAGTTATGTATTACAGAGTGTAACCATTAACTAATGATCCTATACTACTAATTACAATTAATGGCAACCAGGATGATGGTCTACACTTATTTTAGCATGTTGCAGTTGTGAAGTAACCCATGAACTTGATATATGTTTATGCTTAGCAGATTTGGGATGGTCAAGTTCTCCTCTAGCAGAGAATCTTCTTGCAGTGAAGTTTGTATGTGTAATCCATTGATGACACAAACTAACAGCTTTTGAAATTTTCACTTGCCTTTTTTTGTGAAAATACATGTGGATTTTGCTTTGTCTTTCAGGCATTTCCTGTTAATCATCTATGTTGTTCATCCCAACTAGTTGTCCGTGTTTACTGAAACTCCTTGGATGACTTGTTTTCATTTATACCATCATCACTTTGTCTTAAAATAGTATTAGTGACTTGTTACAACCAGAAATTATACTGGTTTCCACATCCACTCATCGCCTGCTATTTGTGGAAACCTTTCTTGTAGTGATTTCATGTTTCCTATTTGTTCCTCAGCCTTGACCATTCTCCCCTTAAATACCTCTCAAGTCTTTTTGTCTTCCCCCATTCTGATTTTTTGACTCTTTTAGCAAAAAGTGTTTACTAGAAACCACCACACCTGAGTCTGTACCTGGGGATGTTTTGTCACCTTTGCCATGAAAGAGAGTTTTCCCCATCTCTAGGTTACAACCATTGGCTTCATTTTAGCTTCCTGGTGGGATAAAGGAAGGTGCTGACAAAGAGCCAGGTACTGTGCAGCATGTGATAATGGAGATACCTTTTAAAAATTAGTTTAAAATTTATTTTAGTGATCTGGACTGTTATTTTGTCTCTTCATATATAGTAAAGAACTTACTTCTGTATCTCAAACTGCATCAGCTTATCAATTAATATGAGTCATAATCAGGAAGCTATTGCAAATGTCTCTTGTCCTGTGAAAGAGCTTCCAGAGACACAGAATCACAGGATGATTTGGGTTGGAAGGGACCTTAAAGCTCATCTTGGGCTTCCACCCCCTGCCATGGGCAGGGACACCTTCCACTGTCCCAGGCTGCTCCAAGCCCCATCCAGCCTGGCCTTGGACGCTTCCAAGGATGGGGCAGCCACAGCTTCTCTGGGCGCCTGTGCCAGGGCCTCCCCACCCTCACAGCCAGGAATTCCTTCCCAGTATTCCGTCTAACCCTGCCCTCTGGCAGCCATTGCCCCTTGTCCTGTCCCTCCAGCCCTTGTCCAAAGTCCCTCTCCAGCTTTCCTGATGTCTCTCTTCTCTCTGTGAAGTTATACAGAGCAATGGCTTTGTGTGCAGTAGTCCTCATTAAACATACTTATGTTTTGACTGAGAATAACACTGAATTTTAGAGGATCTTTTCCATGTTTTTAGAACAGGTCCTGTTGAGTCATTTTTACCAGTCCTTTAAGGCAGGGTGTCGTGTACATGTGTTTCCTCCATGTGGGTTTGCTAAATACAAGGAAAGAGTGGATTGATTCTCCTTCTGCAATAAACTTGGAGATGGTGGTTAACTTCATCCACCCTGATAATGGAGGGCAGGAAAAGATATGAGATCCTTAATCTAGCTGATGCCTTTTCTAAGTATTAGGGGAAGAGCCCTCGTATCTGTCAAGAGAAAGGCTTCAGTGTGAAGCCAACACTTGATCTGTGGATCTGCCCCCAACCTTGAGCCAGAGCTGCTGCGTGCTGCCTCTTGCCCAGCCCCTAAAGAGGGGAAATGGGAAGTTCATTGGCAGCATTATTCAGGTGTCTTGAGTGTAAATGGAGACTTTAAAAAATGTAAAGAGTAAGATCAAAACGAACGTGAGTGTGGTGGCACAGGGCATAGAAATTAGGGAAGTGCCAAATGTAATCATCTTTCTACACTTTGTCTGTTTCTACGTGACTTAAAGTTGAGATCTACTAGGTGATAATGCTGCAGGTCTTGTTTTTTTTAATTTTGCTTTGGAATACAAAAACTAAGTCACATTTGAGGCTGGAAACTAATTTTTGTGTCTTAAGGAATGTGAGATTCCAGTCAGCTTCCTATGTTCTTATTCAGACCTAGGTGCTGAGGAGCCTTGGTTTTTTTTTCCTTCTTTTTTTTTCAGATACTGAAGAATATCACTTGGTATGCTGAGCGTGTCCTAACAGAGATCTCACTTGGGAGTCTTCTGATCCTGGTTGTGATAAGAACCATCCAGTACAACATGACACGGACAAGGGTAAGAGTTATGTGGAGCACTTACACACGTGGTGTGGATTCCTACCTTCAGCAGCATAAACTCAGTTTCAGACAGGAGATGGGATTGTATTCATTCTCTTGCAACCAGTTGGCATCTGGATTTGCAGAAGAGAAGAAAATGGACAGATCAGCTGCATTAACTAAGTGTTTCTGAACTTCTGTCACAATTTCTGTTTTGTCATCCAGTTCATGGAGTAGGATTCTCTAAAGACTTTAATTCAGGCATCAAACTCATCTTCAGATGAGAAGGAAGAGTTCCTTAGTTTCATGAGAAGAAACAATTCATTATAGGCTATTTTCCTCTCTTAAATGACTGAAAAGTGGGAATTCCAGGTCTATTTATTGTTAGTTTTTTTAGGAAGTACAACAGTGTCTGGGCCAGAAGACCTTTTTGAGCCCTGGCAAAGTAAAACTGCTTTAACCTTATAGCTTCCTATCAGATTGGCTTTGTGCATTTTTCAAGCATTTGCTTGAAACGTGCACTTCTGAATAGTTTCAACAATTGAAGGCACAGAAGCTTTTACATTAAACAGTAGCCAAAAAAATTAAATCTATTTTAAACTGGAAAAATTAAGGATTTTGCTTGTATGGTCAAAAGAATTGGAAGGAACCAGGACATATTTGGCTTACATTTCTAGTATATAAAACCTGTTATGTTCTGTAAATGAATATTTTAGACTTGAGTAGGGAAATCTTTTGGATTAGATAATTGGACAAGTTTCATTCTGTGAAAACCCTTGACTTTGACAGGGCAATCAGTTAAATGCTTATCTGGTCAGATGGTTTCAGGGATGCTGAGCTGAGGACCAGTGCTCTGAAATACTGTCTGGTCATAGCTGTGGGGTGTATGGAATGCTGTGTAAGAGTTAACAGGGAGATGAGTTATGAAGCAGAAAGTTTTAGGATAAGACTAGAAAATGGAGAGAGAGGAGGAGAATATCTTTATATATTTGTTACATCTGTGATGCCATTGTAAATCAACATTGCTAAAGATGTGAAGACATATACATATATTTCTGAAATCTGTATGGAATCACTCTCTCATAACCCTTATATTTTAGGAAAACCTATTCAAACATCAGCAAGTATATGCACTTTGCATTTCTGTTCTGTGCTTTTGACTGTGTCCTTTAAAACAATGTATTTTACTCAGTCTTCTGAATGATTCCTGCAAGAGGTGTCAGTTTATATCAAATGAGCAGTTAGATGTGTTGGTTTTTTTATCTTTCCTCTTCTTTCTGACAGGACAAATACCTTCATACCAATTGTCTGGCAGCCTTAGCAAATATGTCAGCACAGTTCCGCTCGCTTCATCAGTATGCTGCTCAGAGGATCATCAGGTAAATATAAAGACTTTGCTGGAAAATCATCTTTACTGAAACTCAGGAGTAGAGAAACTTGAATTTTGTATGCCTGAGTAGTAGAGAAATTTGAATTTTACGTGCCTTAGTAGATACCAATGAACTAAACAGCAGAAATAATAACTGAATAATCCCAGAATAAATCTTACTTCCTTTATACTTGAACCTGTCCTGAATGGAAAAACAAATATTACTGTTTCTCTCTGAGAAACTTCTGCCTTTTGATCCTCTTAACAGAACATCTCAATAGCTGCCTTCAAAACAGTAGTTTTTCAGGAGTTTGTGTGAATTATGGGGTTTTTCAATCATGTATTCCATTATTATAAAAATGCACCGAGTGGTTGTTCTCAAGTACTGTGCAGGATGGATTTTCAACTTACTTCTTCCTGCACAGTTGGCACAAAGTCCATTTGTGAAATCAGACATAATACAATGATAATTTTGTGACACTACCCTGCGAGTATGGGCAATAAAGCCTAGATCTGTGCTTTTCAACTGATAAAGTTTATGGTTCTTTTTAGTAATAGTCAGTATCTGCTCTGGTTCTAAAACAAGGCCAGAACTTTAAAGAAGCAGATATTGAAGTTGGTCCTTCCTATTTTGTTTCTGTGCTGCAGAGCACGTCCTAAAGGCAGGTAACCCCGCGCCAGGCATCCTTCTCATCTTGGCAGGCAGCCCTGCTCCACGCTCCAAGGGAAACTGGGAAGGTCCTTTTTAATGTGATCTGGAATAAATTGTTACAGGGCTTGTCAGGTACAGACTGCGTGCCAAAAATAATAATTGTGTACCTGTACACTTTGTCAAGGACTGGGTTAACATGACATGCAGCTTGTTCTTAAGGATTCAATTCTCTTCAAGACACTTCTCTTTTGAAAATGGTTGGTGGTAGAAGTAGGACAGGTTACCAGAATGAATGCATTGTGTTGTTGCCTTTCACCTCCCTGATACTTGCCCTCTTTTCATACAGAAGTAAACAGGGTTCAGAGCTTGAAATGGAGCTACTTTCCCCTTTCTTGCCACAGACCTTGTCTTAAATACTTGCTGTGTTCATTTTCCAAATCATAGATGTGGAGAGTGAGTTTTCCAAGCATTTGAAATGTTCTGAAATCAGAGATCGTGGCATGGTGTGAGATACACTTCTTTGACACACAAAGACTTGTTCTGGTTTTTACTGTGGTGCTTCATTTGCCACTTCAGAGCTTCTCCCTATGATCCTGGGTTCTGTTTTTGTTCTGTTTTATTCTGCTGGTTCTGCATCCAAAAGTGAGATGCGTTCCTCTGGTTACATTTGAGGCAGGAAGAGGTTATCTTGCTAGTCTCAAGACCTGAGAATTTTTCTTTCACTCATTTCATGCAGCATTTCAGGAGGATTCTCTAATATTTGGGAGCCTTATTCCTCATGTCTGTCAACATGCCTAGTCACAATATGACTTTAACATAGCTGCTTGATTTTTAGCTTATTGAAAGCAGACAGACTTCTGCTGCTGCTTGACACTGACACATGTGGAAAGAGGCAAAGGGGCAAATGGCAGAAAACAGGGAAAGGAAATTCTGTCACAGTGAAAGATCATTGAGTCCAGCCTTTGGAGTCCCCATCCCTGGAGGGATTTAAAAGCCACATAGATGTGGCACTTGGGGACATGGGTTAGGTGGGTTTGGCAGTGCTGGGGGAATGGTTGGACTCGATGATCTTGGAGGGCTTTTCCAGCCTAAACGGTTCTTTGGTTCTACTCTATGGTCTTATAAATCAGTCTGAGACCTCAGTGCATTTGGAAAATTGTAGAGGTGTTAAGTCTGGTAGATAGCAGAGAGAAAAATGCTGGTTATGCCAGGCATTGGGTGCCAGCAGGGTTGGAGCTGTATAGTTCTGCCTGGAAATAATGTAAGGGTTGAGAGAGAAAGTGGTCACACTCACCAACTGAAGAAGCAACAGAAAGGCAGCAAGATCTTTACGATATATAATATGATATTCTTACACAGTCCAAAGTTACTCCATGCCATTTCTTTTAAGCTTCTGCCTTGTTGTAGCCAGACACTCCATATTATTATATCGTGGAAATTGTAATGAAGGAGGTGACTTTAGATTTGAAACAGAACCAGAAAAGCAAGAGGAGTCTTAGGGAAAAAGGATCTTACTCTGGAGTTAGAACACTGCACAACAGGCAAAAGCGACCACCAAGACTGGGATTTAATTTGTCACTGTGGTCATGATTGCTTATAAATCAGAGGGCTCTACTTAAAAATATATATTAAAATCTGTTGTAAAATGTCCTGTGGGAGTAGGACATAGGCAGGCTGGAAGGAAGAGCCAGTTCCAGGAGCAGCGTGTCTCCTGTAAGACTTTACTGCATTTTCTTCTCAGGAACTTTACAGCCTTGGGTTCCTTGGCAGGCTTAAACACCATAAAGGAAGTATTTTAACCTTATTTCCTCTCAAACTACACAAATTTGCTATAAAGTTTCAGTTATCAAGAAAAGTAGTAAAAATACACATATGTCGTAAGAGACTGATGTTTGAGTCATATATGGTCCGTCCTTTTTCCACCTTAGGAAGTCTGTTGCCCACAATTACTAAATTTAGCCAGCAGTCATGGACCCAGCTTTGTTCCATGATGCCAAATCAGAATATGTATATTTATACTCATATCCTACCATCAGAATAAAAGCATCTTAATGAGAAAGTGTTTTCTGCAAAGAAAAAGCCTAAAAACAAGATAGTACTTTATATTACATGAAGTATTTCAGGGTATAGGTTTCTAAATTAAGTAGCTCTGAAACACTTAAAATCTGCTTAGCAATACAACTGAATAGACAGTCATAATTTAAACCTCACCAGATGCTCTAATGACTTCTTCCTTAATGTGAGAATTAATTCTATTTCCATGCAGGCTTTTTCCTAATCCTATTCTGAGTAGAGACAGCCAATTGTTTTAAATTCTGAAGACTATTTTCTATGAAAGAATGAGCTGGGAATATTCAATGTAGTGCACTTAAGAGCTCAGTAAAATACAACTTCATGATACTGGGTAATTTGTATCACATTCCAGAAAGCATGAAAATTGTCGGATTTGTGTAAATGTATTATTGCATCACAAGCAGCTGCTGGAAGTAAAAACAGAAGTAATAGATGTTTCATAGTGAGGTCCAGGGTTCACTTAGTGTTGGATGTCCCCTGCTGTGGGTTGCCCTGACACTGGGATCCTTCCCTTCTCTGATCCCTGTATGGGCTGTTCTGGAGAGTTGGACTTGGCAATCCCTGTGGGTCCCTTCCAGCTCGGGATATTCTGTGATTCTGTGATTCCCTGTGTGCTGCTGCCATGGGTTTGTGATTAATGGCACAGAGCTCTTCCATCAGCAGTGCACTGCACCAGGGAGTGCTGGCTTTTGTAATATCCTGAAATTATATTTAAATGTACCTGCACAGTATGCAGGTATTCAGTTTGTCACTTAAAACTGCAAGTCAGTTGGCATTAATTCGTTTAACGTATTTGGAAACAGCTTCCATGGAATTTGGCTTTTCTGCAACTTCCCTGACTGCTTTAGACGTATGGAACACTTGGAGGATCTCCCTCTTCTCCCTCCAGATCTGTTGTGTTCTGGCATCTCCTCTCCATGTCATTCTAATAAAATTTGTGACAAGAAGATGACTGATCACTTCAGGCAAATGCTTTTCCTATAGCTTCATATGTTGGAATGTTTGCTGTTTTCTAAGCAGGCATGTGCCACTAGAGGCTGCCATGCACCTCACTAATTAGATGTGCACTTTCAACATTAAATGATTTTATGGGGCTGGAAACACCATTCAGTTTTCCTTCTTTTCTGTGTTTTCACCACAGCTGCTCACATATCGGGTCATAGTGTGAGCCACTAAGAGCACTTTTATTGGTTGCACTTTTGTTGATTTCTTTGGCAGTCACAGAAGGTTCAGTGAGATTCAGGGAACAACATGAGGAAAGAGGTTTGTGTCAATTCTCCTGATGCTTGTAGGAGTCAAGTGAAAGTAGAGAAGAACGTGTGCTTAAAGGGATACAAATCAGAGACTGTAACTTGTGCCTGCTCTGGGTTGCAGCAGGTTGTGCTTGAGCATCATCACAACCCTGCTGTACCTGCTCTGAGGGCAAAGCCTGGGACGTGTGGCTGTCTGTAAAGTTTCTTGTTCTTTTTTTTAAATAAGTAGAGTAAATAGTGTGTGTATCCATGCTTGTAAAGTCTGACTGCATTGCTGTACTTACTCAAGTCTCTCCTCTGAGAGACTCTTTTCACTCTTCAGCAAAGTCCTCATCGTTTTGTAGGGTCAATTGTGTTTCTTAGCTACTGTAAAATTTGCAATCCATTCTGATACATTCTGCTGGGTTTGAGAAGTTTCAACTCCCCAACCAAGGCATTTATTTGCTTTATGGTTTTCTACATTAGTAATTTGATTTCTCTGGTATGGTTTCCTATTATAGGAGCCTGACAGGACTTTATTGAGTAAAAATATATATGACTGTTGTTTAAGAAAAAGAGTACATGATGCTACTTGAAACTGTGCTTTTTAAGCCCAGTTTATGCTGGACTAAAAATTATCTCCAAGTTGTGATGTGTCAGTTTTTATAGAAACATTGTATTGCTACTGCGGTGTGTTTCATAGGATCCCAGAGTGCTTTCAGTGGGAATGGACCTTACAGCCCACCTCGTTCCAACTTCCCTTCTATGAGCAGGGACACCTTCCACTACCCCAGGTTGCTCCAAAGCCCATCCATCCTGGCCTGGAACACTTCCAGGGATGGGGCAGCCACAGCTGCTCTGGGCACCCTGTGCCAGGGCCTCCCCACCCTCACAAACAGGAATTCCCTCCCAATATCCCACCTAACCCTGCCCTCTGGCACTGGGAAGCCATTCCCTGTGTCCTGTCCCTCTGTCCCAAGTCCCTCTCCAGCTCTCCTGGAGCCCCTTTAGGCCCTGGCAGGGGCTCTGAGCTCTCCCTGGAGCCTTCTCTGCTCCAGGTGAGCACCCCCAGCTCTCCCAGCCTGGCTCCAGAGCAGAGGGGCTCCAGCCCTGGAGCAGCTCCGTGGCCTCCTCTGGACTCTCTGCAGCAGCTCCACGTCCTTCTGCTGCTGGCCCCAGGGCTGGGGCAGCTCTGCAGGTGGGGTCTCACCTGAGTTTAGAGGGGCAGAATCCCCCCTGCCCTGCTGCCCACGCTGGGGATCAGCCCAGGGCACGGGGGGTTCAGGGCCGGGGCAGGTCCAGCTCTCACCCCCAGCACCCCCAGCTCCTTCTCCCAGGGCTGCTTTCGGTCCATTCTCTACCCAGAAAAAAATTGTGTGAATCACTATGTGTTCAGCAAAGAGGAGAAATGTTTATGGAGCAGCAAGACCTCTGTGATCTGACCTGCATATTAGGGGTCACATTGAACTGAAAAATCTGAAATTGTTAGTGTGTTAATGCAGTGAAATTAGAATTTACCAACTGCTTAATAATATCTTTCAGCAGTGCCCATAATGAGATGTAATTGCTGGCTCAAAACTCACTAGGCTGCTCACATAGGAAGATAAACAAATTTGTCTCCCACACAGCTTTAGACTCTGGGAGCATTCTGGTTTTCCTGCCTTTTTTTTTCTTCTGTTTTTTTTTTCTTCCCAATGTCCACAGTGTTTTTGGGAAACTCTTTAACAGAAAGCTGCCTCTTTTGTTGGAGAACAGTGGTGGGATAGTTGGTGCAGAGAATTAATGAGGCAGAGTTACTCAATTCAAAGGTGCTTCTTAAGGAGAAAAATTGGAAGGGTAATCCAGGTTGCTGCACAAATGCTTCAGAGTTGTTTGCTTTCTAATTTAATTCTTATTTGGAAACGTGAGTAGAGAACAAAAGTGTTTCTTCTCATACAGGAGTTGTGATTTTAAAATTACAAAATTTTGCCTAAATTGACATTTCAAACTTCAACTGATATATCTAAATTGAGAAAATCAAGTTATGTGAATAGGATATGCAGTAATTCCGTTAAACTCATTGTTCTGGCTTCTTCCTTACAGCAGGGAAATGAATGGGGTTAAATTAGAGCCATTTTTCAAATAGAAAACTTCCTAAAAATGTTCCAGATTTGGCAGCTGAAGCTCTTTGACCTTAGAAACATCATTTTGAAAAACTCTTTAATTTCAGAAATGTCAGCTTTCAATAGTCAGAAAGCAAGATAACACTAGTAAGATGTTCAGTGACTGATTTACAGCAAAATCACCAACCTGTACATTTATTAACATATAGCATGAAAACTGGTTCTTCCCTCCTTAATTTCTTCTCCTTTGGTACTATTGGAACAGGTTTATGTTGCCTGGAGCTGCACAGCTCTGGGGATGGTTTGAAACACACAGGTTTGCATCATACCATGCACACCAGGAGCCTGGGCTGGGGTAGGCTCTAATGGCACCATAGGAACCATCAACAGACAAGGTTTTTACACTCTAGGTTCAAATCTTCATCCCTTAATTGGACCATTAAATTAAATCTGAGTTTACTGATCTTTTAATCATAGGAGAGAAGTGTTCACATTGGCAAGCCCTAGAGGAAAGAGACTGCTCCTGCTCCCAAGGGGAGACTTCACAGGTTAAATTGTAACATGAAAAGCGATGGAGCTTGGAAAGGCCTCCTTGGAATTAGTGCCCTGTGGCCAGAGCTGCTAAATACTGAGCCCTCTGAGCATCAGCTTTGCACTGCTCAATACTGAGCCCTCTGAGTGTCAGCTTTCCCACTTTTTCATAACCTAAAGAAAAGAAGAAAGGGAGGAATTGAGGGTAGTGAAGAGTTTCACTGAAGTGGTGAAATCTGCCTCTGCAGAGACTGTGAGGGGAACAGTCACAAATCCCTGGTTTCTGATAGTAAAACATAAGTGCCTCCAGTCTGAGCTGTTCAAGAATAGCAGGTAATTTTTTTTCTCCTCTTTTGAATCACACATGCGTTTTCCTAGAAAGAAATTATTTCAATGAAAGTTATCACAACAGTATGACAGTTTTCTAAGTTTTTTAAACAAGAGATTTTTAACCTCAGTTTTCTGTTAGTTTCACTGGCAGTGCCCCACAGCCCTGGTCTCCAGTTCTGTGCTTTGGAGGCAATCCGTTGATACAAACAGTGCATTTAGGAATTCCTGTCCTTGAATATTTTCATGCAGACATGGTGTCACTGAGGTGAACAGGCAAAGAGCATCTTTCTGTGGATACAGCTTCAGGTGATTTATCTGCAACTTAATGAGCTTGCTTGATTTTTTTGTTTGCTTTAAAGCAGTAGCTGATGACCTGCGAACCCAGCAAACTTATATTGCCATACAATACTCAGCCTGGTGAATTTGTTACTTTGAAAAATCTGTGTTGATTTTTCTCTCCATTCTTTGCTTTGGTGGCATTTACCATGTGCTGGAAGACACAGGTTTTAGCAATAAATCCTCTTCAGTATGGAAGGCTGCAGAGCTGAGTGGTTGACTTTGCCTCAAAAGTAAGAATTAAAATCCTCAAAGACAATTTGGTTCCTCTTAACTTTGAAATAGTTTGTAGTATATTTGTTTAGAGAAGGAAGCATTTATTGTCTAGCCTGGATATAAAATGGCTTCCCAGTACCAGAGGGCAGGGTTAGAGGGGATACTGGGAAGAAATTCCTCCTTGTGAGGGTGGGGAGGCCCTGGCACAGGTTTCCCAGAGAAGCTGTGGCTGCCCCATCCCTGGAAGTGTCCAAGGCCAGGTTGCATGGGTCTTGGAGCAACCTGGGATAGTGGAAGGTGTCCCTGCCCATGGCAGGAGCGTTGAAACTGGGTGATCAGGAAGGTCCTTTCCATCCCAAGACATTCTGTGATTCTATGATGAAATGATATTCTATTTATGAGAAACTGCTTTCTAATGAGATTTTTTTAAGCTGAATTCAGTGCAATATGTTGCAAAAGTGATAATCCCATTTTTGTTAGGAGTTCCAAATAGAGTGAAAACGAATGCCTGCTCAGAAATAGGGCCTTCACGATATTCTGATGCTCAGGGTGTATATGAAAGAGGACATTGTGGAAATGGAGAATCAAGCAACTTCAAACCCCTGAGCCTGAGCTGTGCTTTTCAGCCGTGGGCAGCCAGTAGTTGAGGCTGTGTGCACAGCAGGACACCTGGAGAGACTGAATCACCTTGGGCAGCTTTGCCTTCTCTTCCTTGAGCTCTGCACAGGCACAGGCACACTACTCTGTGTGCACTGCTTTTTATACCCTTCATTCTCTGTTACTCCTCAAACCTGCAGAGGCTCTCGAATCCATGGGGTGCCTTTTATTGGGAGACAGAAGCGATTTATAAAGATCTCAATAGCGTTAAATAAAAGAAACATATGCTGGCCTTATTAGTGGCTTGTTGACCTAGATTAGCTGTGGGGAAGCTTATAAGCTGATCAGCCATTCCAAAATTGGGAGGTGTCATTGCAATTAGTAGGAAAGGCTGTGACAAAAGGGGAGACAACAATTGTTCAGACAAGGGAAAAGAGAATATTAGTAGAAAATGGGTTCTTGCTGGTATGACTGAGCAGTGTAAATAGAATGAAGTTAATTTTTTTAAAGAAAGGAAGCATCCTTTGTTCCTAAGAGTTGAGTGTAGTTATGATCAAATGTACTAAAATGCTGCTTTAGCTATGTCAACAGCAAGAGGAGTACTCCATGTGGTCTTGCCTGCTTTTCCCTGTGTGTAACATATGGAGGCGAGGTTTTAGGCCGATATCAGCTGTTTCCAACATGGAAATATCATTGAACTTGGTTTAAGCCTGGTTGAACCTGCTGGGGATTCTGAGTGGGCACCTGATGGGACAGTAATACCCTCGTCCCCCATCTGGCGTGGGCAGTCGAGTGCCCCACGTGCCATTGGAAGTGTTTGCAGCCCAGGGCCCCCAGCTCAAGGGTCATGGAGACTTCCCAGATGGACAAACTCACAGCTTTATCTGGACATAGACTGGATCAGTGTGAAGCATGCAGGGGTACCAGGGAAACCATTGCTTCTCTCTGTCTCAGGGTCTTCTCACACAGAGCAGCATGACTAAACTCTCATCATCTGCTCTGCAGTTAATGGCCACAAGACTCCTTAAACATGGCATTGTTGATTGCTGATCTGGCTTAAAAAGGTATTTATTATCTAAATATGCACCACTGTAAAAGCTCAGCTTTGTACAAGGTAGTTTGCTCTTCCCTCAACCACTTTTGGTGTCTCTGCTGACTTGTAGGCCACAACCAGCAAGATAATTCTGTCGTTTGGAGAGGGAAGGCACTGCTACAACTCATTTGTCTTCTGCCATCCAGAAAGTCGTGTGGTATTTCAGTGTCACACAGACTGCAGGTCACACATCCTGACAGGGTGTGTGATTACATGAATGTGGTGCAAATTAGCATAAAACTGAGGTTTGTTGAAGGCTTGATCCCAGTTTCAGGGAATCTGGAGCATCGTACATGTCACAGAGAGCTGGAGTTAGGAGGCAGAAGGCCTCATTGTGCCATCTTTAATTATTAGGAGTGGCCCAATCATAGTTGCTTTGCCACATAAGACCTTTGGAAACAGTATAATTTGATAATAGTCTTCAGATGGGAGAATTAACTTCTCTTTTTTGGTGGAACCTGGAAACTGTTCTTCTTGTGAATCTCTTCTGATAGACAGGATGAAATATCTGAGGAAAAACTGTAGGGAAATAATAATTTCCGTGATGCACTTCCAGTGTTGTTTTACAGACGAATTTGCAGAGTGGACTGAGGTTGTTCTGAGTTGTGTCACTTAAGTCTTCTTCATGTTTAATGGCTACAGGAAGCAAAAATTAGAAAGCCAGTAGCTTTACTCCAGTCCTGCTAATGCAATTTTGATTTCTTTTTGCTGACTTGGAAAAAGGGTTAAGGCCACTGACATCTTTGCTGGGTTGTATCCCACTGTATTCTTTGGGATTGGGATGTCTAATGTGGGTTTGGGTTGGAAGGGACCTTAAAGGTGTCTGGATATGATCCTTACAGGTTTTGCATTATAAAAAGGCTATTTTATATCAGTAAGTTGTCCTGCATAAGATTTTTCTGAGATTAAAAAAACCAAGGGAATTCTAGTAGTCTTTTAGAAGCTATTATTGGCCATTCCACTACAGTCCTAGAAACTGCACTCCTGTTTTCTCAGTTTGTTCTGAATGGAACATATTTATGGGACAGTGTTCCTTAACAGAAACAGAGGTGATTCAAGATAATGACTTGCTTGAACCTGTCATTTATCCTCAGTTGGAGTGTATTTGGCTCATTAATGCTTTATTCAGATATAACATGTACTCTTCCCTTTTTAGAAATTTTCTCTTTGGAAAAAAACTGTGCACTGTGATCTAAAGAAATGAGTGACTAATGAACTTACAAGGATTTATCTGACAAACTAAAATGGCTCTAAGTAAACATTAGTATGGAACAAAAATGTAGCCAAAAATATAGCATTAATTATATTTTTTTCCCCTTGTCAGGCTGCTGCTTATTTCGCATTTTAACTGATGTTATTATATATGTCTAGTATTTTTCCATCTTTTCAGTTTAGTGACCTAATGTCCCTCTCCAGTTTTGTGAAGTCAGGATAGGTATGAGTGGCTGCAGGCAGGGAAGCAGAGCTGTGTAATACCCAGCTAACCTTTGTCAGTGCCCTCCAAATGCCTCCTGGAAACTTTCCTTTCCACTACACACGGAAATTTTCATTTCAGACCCTACATTTCATTTCAGTTCAGTTCAGTTCATTCAGACCCTACACTTCAGTGGAGATTTTCAAACAGGTTTTCTGGTGGATTTTGGCAATACAAAATGACACTTTATGAAATTTCTGAGTCTCCTAAATACTCAAACCAAGATATTTCCCACCACCATCTATTTTCAATGTAGTTTTTGTGGCTCTCAGAAATAATATTGCACATTGAATCATCTGACATTTGTAAATGGAGGGTGAAACTGTAGGTACAGGCAAAAGAATTAGGATTTAACAACTTTAATGTGCACCATGGCCATTGGATGACTAAGCCTTTTTAATGGTAACGGCCTTCAGTGAGTTTAGGAAATAAGAGGCTTTTAGGTAAAGTAAATGCACTTAGTTTTGCAATGAATAAATAAATTTACTGTGAAGTTGTATAGAGACATCCTTCTGTAACTCATTAGTTGTTCTAGGGTCCTCAAGGAGGTCTGTCTCCAGATAGCCCAGTTTGCAGGGGTCAGATGGGTGAGTTGTGGGTGGGGGGAGCAGGGCAGGGGCTCAGACATCCCTGGCCTCCCGTGCTGTGCCCTCCCTTGCCGCGCTCCAGCCGCTGTCTCCCGGAGGATTTTCCAGGTGCAGGCAGACGGAGATGCAAATGTCTGTGCTAATGAGGGTGTCGTAGCATCCCTGTAATCCCGTGCAGAGCCTGTGAATTATCACAAGTGTCTAGCCAAAGGATAAAAGCACAGGAGGTTTCCAAAACAACATTCCCATAGTAGCATCTCTTAAGCTGCCAGGGATATGTGCCTTCCGAGGAACCAGTGCATCTGGGTGATTAAAGCCTTTGCCTTTGTCTGAAACATCAGAACTGAATAGACACTTCCTCTGAGCTCTTTTATATCTTTTTTTGCTTATGGGTCATCAGTTATTTCTGTCTGCTTTTAATATACAAATCCTTTTGTTCTTTTTGATAGAACTTCATCTGTACAGAAGTAATTTGGCCTTTCTATAGAGGAATCTCATATATTTCTCGTTTTGTTTTCAGTCTATCAGACATCTCCAGAACTTGTTTGGTTTTCATTTCCTTGCCTTCCTTCACTATAAATACTTTCATGCATAAAGATAATACTCCTCTCATAAGCCTGTCGTGTACATTTGGCCAGTACTGTGACAGAGTGCTGCTTCGGGGCATGGGAACTTACATCTGTGACACATTATCACAAATAATCACTTCTTAAGTATTTAAATAATTTTCATCCTTTTCTGTGTTGTTATGGCACCTTTAACCCTGTAGTGACCCCTCGCCACCAAACTGCTGTTTTGCAATAATGTAATTTAAAATCCTGTCATCACTCCATGATGTAAGATATAAATTTAGGGATACTTGTGACTGAAAAGAAGGCCTGCAGGAGCAAAGTATTTTTAGAAATCTTTGAGAATCTTATTTAGATGGGGATGTTAGGATGAGATCAAGGAGGAAGGAAAGTGCTAGCAGTGGAAAAGGATCAAGTCAGGATTACTTGAGAGCTGACACATCCACATCCACAGGACCTGGAAAAACGCATCCAAGAGTGCCGTGAGAGGTGACTTGTGCCAGTGCAAGACCACGGTGTTGTATCACATCTGGAAAACTGCATCCAGGTTTTGGGCCTCTAGACATAGGAGAGGGGTGGCCAAACTGGAGGGAGCTCAGCATGATGGTGGGGAGCTGGTGTGGGTAGGTGGACTGAGGAAACTGGGCTTGTTGAGCCTGGAGGAGAGGTTTCAGGGCAAGGAGATTCAGAGAAAGGGTGAGCAGCATTCCCGTGTGTCTGAGGAGGCTACTGAGGAGATGGAGCCAGGCTTTTTTACAAAAGTGGCAGGAAGATGAGAGAGAATGGTCAGGAGGTTCCACACTGATGGAAGAAGGCGATTTTGTATGGTCAGAGCAGAATTGGCACAGCAGCACAGGGAGAGTCTCTGTCCCTGGAGACTTCTGAAACTCAACCCCTCCTCAGCTGTGGATTCAGTCTTAACTCTGCTGTGAGCAGGAGGTTGGGGTAGAGACCTCCTAAGGTTCTTTCAGCTCAATTATAAATCTAATATAAGAACAATAATTTTTAAAAATCTGAAATGGAATTAAAAATGAGGAATTTCATAAGCAGTTTAACTGTTCTAGCACCACAGTGGCAGAAACTCACCCCAAAGAAGCCCGAACTCCCTTTCCATGAACATAGGCACGTCACTGTTTCATAACATTCTTGGTATTGAAAAACAAGTACATAGTTACATTTCTGTGTGGTTCATCTGTTCATTATGTCATGAGTGGCAGAAATGAAGAGTTTAATCCCAAATTCTGGTTTTGCATTGTGTATATGACATATTTTACTGTCGACAAGAGTCACAGGATCCTAGGCTGGCCTGTGCTATGAAGGAATCTTAAAAATAATGTCATTCCAACCCTCCTGCCATGGGCAGGGACACCTTCCGCTATCCCAGGTTGCTCCAAGCCCCATCCAACCTGGCCTTGAGACAGGCAGGGAGATGGTTTGCCTTTCAGCTCTTTAAACCGTATGAAATAACATTAATAGGTGATATTTTGGGTAGAATATGAATCATTTGTCATAGAGTGGATGATCTAATAAGTTTTTATCATATATCTAGTGTTTGAGTACAAAGTGTGTTTTGGTTGGGTTTGTCTTTGGGAACAGAGGAGTAGTGACTAATAGGACTTCCTAGAACACAAATTATCAAACATGAACAGTAATAAAATGTTCACTGCATGTCGTGACGTTCTGCCCACGTGTACAGAGGTAGTTTGGTGTGTTGACTAACATGTGCTAGTTTAATTAGCTCATACTTTCATTTATTTTTCTTCTAAAGACTTTCACATTGGCTTTCTTGTAGAGTCGTGTTGTAACATAACTGCCTTTTGAAAATACAGTGATTAAGTCTTCAAACTCAGGGAAAGATGTTACTTGCTGTGCATTTTTCAAATTCTGCTGCAGAAACAATATGACCTAAATATTTAATCAGGCTTAGCAGAATTGGCTTTTTTTATTGCTGCAGATTAATCTAGTTTCTCTGAGCTAATACACATGGCATGTATGTCTTCAAGACCTTTCTTTTTCTCAATAATATTAAAGATTTATAGCTCTCATAAAATCTGGCATGTGCCAAGAGGAAGATTATGAGTTACAGTTACTTAAACATTAACATTGGGAATTTTTCTTTTGAATCCTGTATATGCTGTTTCAGCCTAGGTTGTATTTATGGAGGGGTTAGTGAATCCTGGTTTTATACAATTTTTCTATACCCTGCCCAATTTTCTTCCTTTCTGTGTTGTAAAGACATTGGCCTGGTGCTGTTGACTTTGATATATTTGATATATTTATTTTAAAGTTGCAGTTGACTTCACTAGAGAAAGTATCAGCTTTCTAGTTTAAACAATTAAGGATGTAAGTGGCTTTGCATGTTTTGCTTAGTGCTGTTGTCTTGTTCAAGTCTTAAATTTTGGATGAAAAAACGAATGTAAACATGTAATTAATTTCAGCACTTCCTATTTTCAAACTCTTATTTTTGTTAGGTGTTTAGACTGTGGCTGCAGAAGTGTACACTTCTTGAATTAATGTGGAGTTGAGTTAAAATTGGAAATTATATCATTACTTAAACCAAAATAATTGCAGTGGCCATTTCGGATGTTGATTTTTTTTCAGAGAAGCAGCAGATTTGGAAGAATCTTTAGCAAAGTCTCATTTATTTGTTGGTTTTGACTCTGTGTGTTTCACACAAGGTACTTGGAGGGCTTCCAGATGATCAGAGAGAACCAACTAGCACTGCAGGAAGCTGTGGCATCCTGTGCCCTGACATCCCAGAGGGAAAACCGCATCCTGGGGCACATCAAGCACAGCGAAAGCAGTCGGTCAGGGGGAGGGCATTATCCCACTTGGTTCACAGTTCAGGCACTGTGCAGTTCTGGACACAACATTTAAGATGGATGTGAACGCCCTTGGATGCATCTGGAGAGGGGCAGCAAAGCTGGTGAAAGGGCTGGATGGAATGTCCTTTGAGGAGCAGCTGGAGTGCCTGGGCTTGCCTAGTTTGGGGAGAAGGAGGCTGAGGGACGACCTCATTGCTTCCTGCAGCTTCCTGAGGAAGGGAGTGACCTCCTCTGCCTGGGATCCAGTCATAGGTTGTGTGGGAATGGTTCAAAACTGCCCAGGAGAGTTCAGACTGAACATCAAGAAGCATTTCTTCACCAAGAGGGTGGTCAAACCCTGGAACAGGCTTCCAGGAGAGGTGGTCCATCATAGAATCCCTGAGTGGTTTGGGTTGGAAGGGACCTTTGGTCTTATCCCATTCCACCCCCTGCCATGGGCAGGGACACCTTCCACTATTCCAGGTTGCTCCAAGCCCTGTCCACCCTGGCCTTGGACACTTCCAGGGATGGGGCAGCCACAGCTGCTCTGGGCACCCTGTGCCAGTGCTTTAACACAGTTTAATTTTCTCTTCCTAGAGAAAACATTCTATTCCATTCAAATGGGAACCCCCACCTTCCCTCTGGCTCTCTACATCAAACTCCCATTGATTTTGAGGTGTATCTTTGATGGCCTCGTTTAGCTGCTGTCGTTGGAACACTTTTACTGATTGGGGCTGGCCAGAGTCTTTGGAAAGAAAACTTCTCTTTTCCTTTATCCAACTACACTAAGTTGCAAATAAATATAGATACATTGGGTTCATTTTTATATGCATATAAAAATTACGTTTCCTCTACTTGTGCCTGTGCGTCAGGCAATGGACGATGCGTACAGCAAAGGGTCTCAGCCTTCATTTTAACTACTTCTGGTTTAAACAAGCATAAAAAGCTCTCAGGCAATCCAGAGCTCCAGGATTACAGGAGATTGGGGTAAATGGGTTGAGAGTGTTCTCACAGCAGTAAGATGAAGGTGTTCACCTCTTGATGAGAACAGAGTGTCCTTTCAGGGTGGCAGAAGAAAGGACAGCTCAGAAGTTGAAGAGAGTTAAAAGCAGGAGCAATTATCCCTTTGAGCAAATGTACTTTTTTTTTCTGTTTTTAAAAGGTTGATGCAGCTGACTAATGGGGTTTGTTTTGTTGTTTTGTGTTTTTTTTCTTTTCTTTTTTCTTCTTTCTTCTCTCTTTTCTGGTCTTATTTGCTAGCCAATACTGCAGCTTCCTCCCTGCCTTCTCGTTTTATACCAGCAAGATCAGACAGTGCCAGGATCAGGGAAGGAAACTTTAATAGATGCCAGAAACATGAGTAGAAAAAATTCTCAGGTAGTTTACAGGCTTCTTCACGGGTGTCAGATTCTCTGTGCTGTCTCTTATAGTATTGAATTACTTTAGGTATATTTTTATTCCACAATACATGTTATTGATGGTTAGTAAATCAGCCTTTTTTATGGTGGTTTTGGTGTTTTGTTCACTGTCTCTTTCAATTCCCCGCCCTCAATGTATAATAGAGAAAATGAAAACCAAACAAGAAACCTGTAAAAATACCTATGAAAGTAAATCCTTGGAGCCTTCTAAGTGCCACTTTCTGACTTTGTAAAGACTGAGTTTGTTGCTTTGCCTTGATGCCAGTCTGTTTTGAGCATCTTCACTTACCTTAAAGATGTTGGGTTTCCAAGCTCACATTCGTTACCATCCAGTTTGTATTCTGCAATCACAGGGGATCCCAGCTGATCTGATGTGAGAGATGGGTGACTGTCAGACAGAAAGGATCCTGGCAGTTTGGTCTCCAAAATGCTGAGTCTGACCTCTGTTGCTTTGAATCTGGAAATTTTGGGGTTCTGTGGCTTTTATAGACATGGCTGTTAAAAAAACATTAATAACTTGTAGTTTAACGGAGCATATGGAAATTTATTTAATAAATTTAAATTTCTGTTGAATAGCTATGTATTTTTGTGTAGTGATAAGCCATAAGAGGTATTTTATTATTTTCTTTACAAAAAAAAAAAAAAAAAGAGTGAAAGCTTATTGTTACATATTAATAGTTACATTTTTTTGATTGGGATAACTCAAGTCCACCCTAATTTCCCTGGTACAGTTATGTAACAGGAGCTTTTGGCTTTTAGAAATTGACACTGTCATGTTATGTTATCAGAATTCAAAATGTTGATCAGATAGCTCTTTATGTGAGGGGATTACAGTCTTTGAGAGTGGGATTTTAGTACAGTGTGAGCTACCATTTTGTCCTCCAGGCAAACAGAATACATGAATAATACACCCACACACACCTCCATCAATTAAATATGGTGGTCTTTATCTTTTGCAGTAGTGCTTTATCAAAAGTTTCAATACTACATTGTAGTTGAAGATTGCCTTTTGCTATAAAGTAACAGAAATTTGCCACATAAAACATATAGAAAACAAAAATTTCCGTAACATGTAGCTGTAGATGTAGCTGGGAACCTCATTTCTGGTGGGTCCAGTAAGCTGATTTCAAATTCACAATTAGTGAGTGAAAATTGTCAGCTTCTCTTAATGTACATGGTCTTAAAGCACCTCTGCTCTTAAGCCTTCAGGTTTGCTTTAGAGGATTTAATACCAGAGATGCTTAGCTCTGCTGGTAAAAGTGGGTGTGAAAAACTGCAGGGTTATGGGATTGCCTTGCTCTTGGTATGGGTTTAACATCAGACTTTTCAGTAAACAAGTTCAGCTTTGCCCTGTGGAGGACAGTGCTGCTGGCACTGTGTCACCCTGTGGAGTGGAGTTTTGGCAAAACCTCTGGGTGGAGTTTTGGGGAAATTTCTCCTCCTCCCATCACATGCTATGGCCTCATCCAGTCTGTCAGTTAAGCCTAAATATTGTGATGGTGATTAGGGTATCAAGTCTTGTTCTTCTCGTCTATGGACAACATTGACAGGGATCAAAGACAATGATACCAATTCCCTATGGAGCCAGGCTGGGAGAGCTGGGGGTGCTCCCCTGCAGAAGAGAAGGCTCCAGGGAGAGCTCAGAGCCCTTGCCAGGGCCTAAAGGGGCTCCAGGAGAGCTGGAGAGGGACTTGGGACAGGGCTGGAGGGACAGGATGAGGAGGAATGGCTTCCCAGTGCCAGAGGGCAGGGTTAGGTGGAATATTGGGAAGGAATTCCTGTTTGTGAGGGTGGGGAGGCCCTGGCACAGGTTTCCCAGAAAAGCTGTGGCTGCCCCATCCCTGGAAGTCTCCAAGGCCAGGTTGGATGGGGCTTGGAGCAACCTGAGGTAGTGGAAGGTGTCCCTGCCCGTGGCAGGAGGTGGGGCTGGATGGTCTTAAGGTCCCTTCCAACCCGAACCATTCTGTGATTCTATAGTGGAAAGTCCTTTCGATTTCTTGACAAGTCTAAAAAGATTGAATGGTTGGAAAGAGTTTTCTAGTAACAAGGCTGGTTAAATACAGTAACTGGGAACAGTGGACTTAAAACCTTTTAAATCTTCAAAGCATCCTCAGTCTAAAATATGCTCCTTAATTTGGTTTTGAAAAAATGTTATTTGTCCTCTCTGGGTTGCTGGAAGGGCAGGCTTGTGGGTTGAGGGTTTTCCTGAATATGGAATCCTGTAAATTTTTATCTTCTCTGTCCCTGGCCTATGGAGTTAATAGAGTAGCCTGTGTTGCTCAGAACATGCTGTGGTCAGGAAAGCAGAACAGGCATGAAAGCTTAGGAAATCACTTCCTTGAAGCTTCTTCCTCTCCTGAAAATTACTGTATCTGCAGATGAAGTACCAAAAGGGATTTTGTGTTCTTCAGCTTCCAGAGCAAAGGTGGGACTGATTTAACCTAACAGTGAGCGTCATTTAAAGCAAAGCAGTGGGAGATGTTGGTTTTGATACAGTCTTGGGCTTAGAGCCCCGTGATTGCACCCAGGGATCAGCTGTTGGTGGCACTCTTTTCTGTGCTGTTCTTTGCCCAAGGTACACAGACAATTTTGTCTGAGGGAAGAGCATTTCAGCCACAGTTGACTACTCCAGTAGGGATTTAGAGAGACACTAGCCTGTGAAATGCAGGTGGTTGGGTGTATAATCCCTTGGCCAAGTTTCTACTTATGAAGCCATGAAACAATGTGGGGTTTTGATTTGGTGAGGATGCTGGAGCCTAGAGCTCAGGTGTTTGTTGATTCTTGCCAAGGTCAGCAAAAGAGACTTCATTTCATAAATCTCCCCTGGGAACTTTCCCAGTTTAGCACTCCATGGGTATGTCTGTCCTGGAGACAGCCATGTTCCCTTCATGCAGTGGGGACAGCAGAGCCTGGTAGGACCAACTTTTTAATCTCAAAATGTATTAGGCTGCTTAAGGCACTTTCTGGGTGACTTAGAATCACAAAATCATTTAGGTTGGAAAAGACCCTCCAGAATTACCAAGTCCAGCTCTGAGATCACATCATCCCGTCACATCATCAAGCTTGCCACACCCTGAGCTGTGCACCATTGTGCAGTGAAGTATTTTCTGTGCAAACCCTATAATAAAAGGTGGCTGAGGTTATATTTTCTAAGTGCCTCAAAGTTTACCAGTGATGCAGTTTGTTGCAGGTGAACTACTCTAATGAATTTATTTTCCTTTCCATTATGAGTGGGAGGACATCCTGTGTATAGGCATAGGCAGTATCTCTCTTACTCAGGCACATTCAGGGTTGCTTAATATGAATTTTAAATGTTTTATTGCTGTCTCTATAGTTACTTCATGGAAGTGACTACAGTTTTTCGCGGAAACTGACCAGGTCTTAATGGAGTAACTCTGTTGTGATAAACCACTGTGTTTGAGGAACTAGAATTAAATACAGAAATATTTTACAGAGAGAAATGCTCCACCACTGAAATCCCAGGCTGCAAGAGCAGCTTACACTGGTCAGTCATTCTGTGTGAATTTTTTCCCTTAAGTCAAGTGTCAATTTTCATTAAAAGGCAGTTAAATTTTGGGAACACTCTCAGTTTTTTGCAGAGGTAGCCTTTGTAAACCAGGGCCAGTATTCCACATTTATAATTTTGGGGCATGTTGACAGAGAGATGAAACTTCTCTTAAGATGATATTGACCCAAAAAAAAGGGCGGGGGGAATAACACATACCCAAAAGAAGCCCAAATTCTCATGTCTAATGTGAGAGTTGGCAAGTTCCCCATGCAGCAGTGACAGAACCAGTGTGTGGGCACAGGGGCAAACAGATCCCTCTATTTCTTGAAACTGTTGTTTTATATCAAACATTGCTTCCTTGGCATCTCCCATTGACTCTTGGCACAACAACCAGGGGTGTTAATCCATGACTTAGTGTTCTTAAGGAAAATACCTCTTTTTTCTGTTTTGTCTCCCTCTACCCTTGTCTTTCAGTTATACCTGCCGCCACTTGCGGAGATATGTGTATGTCTTGGACAAACTGTATTTCCCCCACTCCCACTGCTCTACGCTGCAGCATTGCTTCTCGACCCTCAGTGACAATGGAGAGGAACTCTTGTCTTTAACTTGTTCTCACATTCTCAGATCCTATGCTTCCAGGTTATTAACCTCTGCTCTCCATTTACTGCATGCTGCATGCCCTGTGACTGATCCGTGCATGTTTTCAGTTAATTAATGAATAATTTTAATTTCTAAAGGGATGGTTTGTGTCTTTATGACATCCTTGATGTATATTCTAAAAAGTGTGTAAGAACTGAAGTGTAATAATGGTTTGGTTCTGTCTTTTTAAATTTAGAATACAAATTCTATGGCCTTTGGAAGCTTTAAATGCTTTTAATGTTGAAGTATTTTAATTCTTTTCCAAAGCTTTGACATCAGAACATACTGTGATTCACAAAGCTTCCATACAGTTCCGTAGTTTGCTTGGAATCAGTGCAGAGCTTTAAGTTGTCTTACATGCAAGTGTCTGATACTTCCTTGACACCCAGTGTTTTATTTGTAGTATTGTTTATATAAATTGCTTTTCAATAATGGAAATGTTAGAGCCTTTCCATCAGGTTCAGCAAATTTTTATGGCAGTAAAGGACAGAATTGTTTACTGGAAAAGCCCTCCAAGGTCATCAAGTCCAACCGTTTTCCAGCCACTGCCAAGTCCAACACTGACCTGTGTCCCCAAGTGCCACATCCACACGGCTTCAGGGAGAAATCCCTACAGGGATGGGAACTCCACCACTGCCCTTGGCAGCCTGTGCCCGTGCCTGACCACCCTTTGGGTGAAGAAATTTTCCCAATATCCGACCTAAACCTCCCCTGACACAACTTGAGTTCATTTTCTCTTGTTCTCTTGGTTGTTACTTGAGACAGAGGAAGGACTGACAATTAAGAAGGATCTCTCTTTTTTGATCTGCCTGATCACTTTTGATTATACAGAATAAGAATGATGGGAATCCCCAAATAGCAACTTACAATACTTGTTTGTAATACAGAACTATGAATGCTTCTCAGAAACTGCAAAAGGGTGAATTTAAAAATAAGCCCTACTTGCCATACCCAAAGGATTTCTCTTAGCTGTTTATTCCAAGTAAAAATTTAAGTTTTACTGTTATATTGTTGATGCTGCAGATAATTAAATATATTAACCAAGATGCTAGAAGCTCCAGGAAAACAAGGAAAAAATTGCGTGACAAAATTGATCAGAACATGGAAAGCATCCAGGATGGAAATGTAGCTTCCCAGCTAAGCCAGCGTACAATAGCAAGAGACCACACAGTAAACATAAGTTAAACCAGCTTGATTGTCAAGGGAAGAAAATACAGCATGCAAGCTGAAATAGCTCTTTTTGTACAAAAGAAAAAAATTTTATAGTAGTACATAATGATGGAGAATTACTCTGAAGATCTCAACAGGAGATGAAAATCTAGCTGTCCCAGGGGCATTCTCCAGATTAATTTGGAACAGGGATATGGTATGAAAGCAGTCAAAAGCCTACAATTTCAAAGGCTTATTTAAAAACGAATACTAATAATGAGGGCAGTCCACACCAAAAGCTTCTTTAAGATGTAATGTTTTACATGTAGGGATGATATCCCGAAAACGTAAAATGAAATGGCATCATTCTCCCAGGTTATTTCCATGAAATTTTAGTAATTCTGTACAGTGACAGCACTACACATTAAGTTGACAAAATCATCCTTGGGAGGCTAAGTGCTGCTCCATGAATATTGTATCTTTCCGGTGTTTTGTGGATGAAAATAAGCACTGATAACACTATATGTGTTTGCATGTAACAAGATTGTAAACTTTTTAGAGGAAAAAAGTTCATCTAGTTATTCCTCGAACTAAAACTGATGGAGAAATTTTTTACTGGTATCACTTTCTGAAATGGGTCTTATGCATCAGTTGAGATTTATTAGGATGTATCAGTCTAGGAGATTGTAAAATCTCAGATTTTCATTGCAGGTTATTACTTTCTGAGAAGGGAGAAGAACAGAGGATTTGAAATAAAAATTACTGCTGGAAAAAATACAGAGGTAGCAGTTTTAAATGGCTGATTCTCAGTTGTTGTTCTGGTACTGAAGGATTAGAGAAGTGTGTGCTCAGGAAGCTTGCCTCTCTAGGTCTGTAAATAGCATTAGCACAGCAGCATAATTGAGGTGTGTCCGAAATATTTTTTATATGAATCCGTGCATCCATCCTTTATTAAGTATGGTAACATTTTATCATGTGATCAGCCTGCTTAGAAAAGAGATGGTATTTATAAACTACTAAAGGCAGAGGATAATTAATTATGGTTCTTTATAAATCACCACCCTCCCACCCAGTGCTCCTGGCAAAGAATATAAAATTTGCCCCTGAGCAGCAGGTTTCTAACGCTGCTCTGATACCCCCAGATGGTGTTGCCTGTCTTTGTACATACCAAAGAATTATATTTTTTATAAGTATTTTGGTGCAATTTGTGTGCAAATATAGTAATGTTTGGATGAAACATGTTCAAAAGCAGCATGGGCAGCAGGGCAGGGGGGATTCTGCCCCACTCAGGTGAGACCCCACCTGCAGAGCTGCCCCAGCCCTGGGGCCAGCAGCAGAAGGACGTGGAGCTGCTGCAGAGAGTCCAGAGGAGGCCACGGAGCTGCTCCAGGGCGGGAGCCCCTCTGCTCTGGAGCCAGGCTGGGAGAGCTGGGGGTGCTCACCTGGAGCAGAGAAGGCTCCAGGGAGAGCTCAGAGCCCCTGCCAGGGCCTAAAGGGGCTCCAGGAGAGCTGGAGAGGGACTTGGGATAAGGGATGGAGTGACAGGACACAGGGAATGGCTTCCCAGTGCCAGAGGGCAGGGACAGATGGGATATTGTGAAGGAATTCCTATTTGTGAGGGTGAGGCCCTGGCACAGGTTTCCCAGAGAAGCTGTGGCTGCCCCATCCCTGGAAATGTCCCAGGCCAGGTTGGACGGGTCTTGGAGCAGCCTGGGATAGTGGAAGGTGTCCCTGCCCATGGCAGGGGTGTGGAAATACGTGATCTTTCAGTTGTCTTCCAACCCAAACCAGTTTATGTGTCTAAGGTTTTCAAGGTACCGTGGACGTGTGTGAGATCCTTGTGGTGTCGTGTCACAGAGGCACACCACATCCCACACTTACTGAACAGACAACACTGGTTAAAGTGGGGAGGAGGGATGCCAAATAGCACATATTTTGCTATCCCACAGGCAGTTAACTCACAGTACCAGTTCCTCAGGCAGCTTTCATTGGGATTTCGTGCCAGTGTTGCTTTCAGTCTCTTTTCCAAATTCTAAACACATAGTAGGTACAATACCTGTTTTATTATGCACAGCATTAGCATAGCGTAAATATTGAGCCTGGGGTTGCATTATGAAGTTTCTAATATCTAATTATTTTGTTGTGACTGCTGTATAATTGATTATTGCAGTAACTGTGCTTCGTGATGTGAGATGTGTTCTCCCACTCTTACCGCTGTGGTTTCCTTTTGCACTGCATGTTCATCATCTGATGTTTTAATGCTCGTGTGTGTTCCCTTTTTGTTTTAAACCTCTCTGGGTTGCAGTCAAGCTCAGGAAGATTGCTTTTGAAGACTGGCTTAGTGCATGTTCTAGCAAAGAGGCAGCTAACAAGCTGTGATTAGTTCTGGGATGCTGAACAAATTGTGTACAGTTTTAGTTTCATAGTGAACTCCACTTTGTGTGTGAAAGGAAATACAGGTTTGCTGAGCCTTGTAAATTGGGTAAATATGTTCTTAAAGAGGTAAAATTGATTATGGATTAATTTGAATTTTTTTTTTTCCCGGATAAAAAAAGACCAAGAAACACGATGTCAAATTGACAGTTTACCCACTTTGCATGTATTTTATTACTTAATGCTAGGTTTGTTTAAACAGCAAAATGTATTTAATAGGATTGTAATACTCCCTTTCAGAAGTGTTCTGGCAAATTGTCTGAAGCGTATGGAGGATCAGCTTTGGAGCCATCCTTCTCCCATGCCATCAGAGTCAATGGAATTATGCAATTGCCTTCATTTGAGAATGTGCTGCCTTAGCAGGATCAGGGCCGTGGAGGTTAGCTTTGAGAAATGCTGCTAATTACCAGAAATGGTTCTGTTGCTGCAGCATCGTGCTGAAGTGCTGCTTAAAGCCAACTTGAGTTCATTATCCAGTTGCCAGCTCCCTTTTCCTGGGACTGTGAGCTGTGCTTGGGCTTGGATCCCAGTCCTTTGTCCTGGTAGGGATTCCTGACCTGACACTACAGGAAAGGTGTCAAGGTATCATCCTCACAACATTTGCAACTCTAGCATATTTCCTTTGGCTCCAATCTGTGAAGGGAATGCAGGGAAAAATTTGAGGCAAATACGTTTTTTATTGAACCTTAAACAGTTTTTGCATGGATTAATGCTATATGAGATATAGTTCAATTAGAATTCTTTCAGATGGGGCTTGGCAGATGTGAATTCTTTTTTTCTGATAATCTCAAGCATTTGTTGGCATTGAGTTTTTAGGCAGTTAGTACAAAAACTCATTTGCTCTAACTAAGTGAGAGCAAGTGAAATAGTCAGTACATCAGCCTTGCTTAGAGTCATCAAATGGTTTGGGTTGGAAGAGACCTTAAAGTCCATCTTATTCCACCCCCTGCCACGGGCAGGGACACATTCCACAATCCCAGGTTGCTCCAAGCCCCGTCCAACCTGGCTTTGGACACTTCCAGGCATGGGACAAACATTGATCCTTACTCTACTGTGAGCTTAACTTGTCAGATGTTTTATTAATAGTCCCACATTTGTCATAGGATTGGAAGTAGAATAATGACGTTGCCAGAATCTGGATCTGTCACAGGCAAGAAACAGCTTAACTTCATTTATCACTAAAGCAAACTACTTTTTGAATGGTGGATAGCATAATTTAAAATATTTTTCTCCAAAGAAAAATTTATTTCTCCAATAGATGTAAAAATTTGGTGAATTTAAGCACTTCTAAAGAATAAACAAACCTGAGGAATTTTTTTTTGACAACACTGACTAGAAAAAGTTTTTTCTGCAGGATATCTTAGTAAGATTCTGCACTTTTGACTCCAAAACTGGCATCTGACCAATGACCTGTGGGTCTTTTTCCTTCTCTTTTTCCTCCCTGCTCCCTCTACACTATTCAGTGATCTCTGCTCAGCATCCTGCCAAGCTGAGAGGCTGATGGGAGCAGGATTGGTACCCATTCAGGGATTGCAATATTATTGTGTTATCAGAGAATATCATTATGAGCTGCTTGAGAAATTTTTCTTGTTATTGAGACATCTGGCATCATTTCTCCAGCCTTTCGTGCCAGAGCTGGAGGTGGTAGCTTTTTGTGACAATGAACACATTTTTTTGTCTTAATGTGCCACTGACAAATTCTCACTGCCATTGCTGGTGTTTAACCTAAAGACTCAAGGGTGGTCTTTTTCCTGCTGGGTTTAATACCCATAGTTTTACTTTCTATTTTCAATGCCAGCCCAGAGCTGTGAGTTGCTGTAGTAGTCATTGATTTCAGTGGTTATGGTGTAGTTTAAACTTTAGTCTTAGGCAGACCATGGAACAGCTGACAGAATTTAAGTCACTTAAGAAGTAAATAGAAGTGAGAATAAGTGAAAATTGACAAAGGAAATAGAAACAATCAAACTACATCAATATTTCTTCAAGGTTTCAGGCTGGTTTGATAATACCCATGTGCTGAGATATCTCTAGAGCAGCCTGTAAATTTCTATGGAAACTCTGAGCTCCCATGCAAGATGGTTTGTGAGGACTCAGTTTCTGAGCTGGGGCACAGGTCAGCAGATGAACCTTTTTTTTGGCTGCTGCAATGGTGTGGAACAACATTTCCCTGAAACCCAGCTCATTTAATATTTTTTATTTTGGGGAAGAAATAGAATCAAAAAAAAATTAAGGTCAGAGGTCTGTTGAATGAATATAATTTAGTATTTTATTGCTTTGTGATTGTGATTTTTAGTCAGCTGCTCATAATTTTATTGAAGGCTTGGAGTTGTTTATTATGGAAGGATCATTTTACACTCAACATCGAGTGACTTGGCAGAGCAGAATTGTTTATAAATAATTCTATTACAGATTATTTATCTTTGTACTGCACAGCATAATGATCAAGAAACCAGTGAAATATAAAAATCAATGCTGTGGGTATGCAATGGGTGAAGAATTGCCTGGCTTACAGGTCTCAAATACAGTTTAACTGAATGTTTATGAAGTGGGTGCATGTCTAGTGGAAACCCTCTGCATTGATTTGTTGTCCTGCCCTCTTTAAAATGAACTATCCAGAATTTAGGGAAGAAGTGATCAGTGAAGGGGAAAGATTGCTGATACAAAAAGGTAATTGTCTAAGCTTGATGAAAGCAAGGTATATTTTCATAAAGCTCGTAGAATTTTGTGCACATAGATCATGCTATGAGATAAAAGGTCCAGGTTGACTTTGAAAGAAATCAGAAGTACTGTGTGGCATTTTTATGAGTTTGCTCTTTAAATTATTTGGAAGATTAAGGGTAAATAAATCTTTCAGTAAAGGGCTCTTTAGTAAGGTATGCCAGGGGAGGGTTAGGTTGGATCTCAGGGAAAGGTTCTTCCCCCAGAGGGTGCTGGGCACTGCCCAGGCTCCCCAGGGGATGGGCACGGCCCCAAGGCTGCCAGAGCTCCAGGAGTGTTTGGACAATGCTCCCAGGGACAGGGTGGGATTGTTGGGATGTCTGTGCAGGGACAGGAGTTGGACTCCATGATCTTTGTGGGTCCCTTCCAGCCTGGGATATTCTGTGCAAAAGTACAATGCACTCCAGTAGCTGGAAATTGAAGCAAACCCAGCTGAGACTGGTCTGTCTATTTTCACATGGTGTGTGAGTCACTGGAATAGTTTGACAAGGGCTCTGGATTTCCCTAGGTTGGAATTTTTAAATGAAATTGAGTGTTCTCCTTAAAGATAAGTCCAAGTCCAGCCAAAGCTGTTGACTTGAAGGAGGAAGTAGCTGAGGGAATTCCTATGGCTTGTGTCAGATGACCTGATCAAAGTGGCTTCTTTTGGCACAAGAAATAGAAGTTGCAGGCAGATTGCCATGCAGGATTTTGTTGACTTGTTTGCCTTACAGATTTCTTTAGAAGGGCTGCATTTTGATTTGGCATTTTCCCATTAAAACTGTTTTCTTCTCAGGTTCCCCAGGTGATTTGACCCAAATAGTACAAAACAGTACAGGTTGCCAATATCCTACATTCTCATGTACAAATAATTAAATTGACGGGGGGAAAATTGCAAGAGCGATGTTCTTTCTGTGTAATAATCTTTATTCCTCCCACCCTGGTAAAAATCTGTCACAGGCATGTTCTAGGTGTGTTCTACCACGTTAGCATGTAAAGCTAAAACACATCTCAATCAGTCAGAATTATTTTTAATTGGATGCTTATGAGCCCACATTCCCGTGAGATGAAACTGGAACAAAATTACTTTCACACGTTTCCATTGTAGCAGCATGTTCAGAGTCCGGGGGTTTTGCGTTCGTATGTAATGTCTGGCATTTAATCAGCGTTTGGGAGGATGTTTTATTCTTTGGTAAGTATGTAAATAAGCTATTGTTTTGGGAGTAAAAGGAGAAAAATGCCATAGCTTGCCTGAAGAGTTCAGGAGAACCCTAACAAAATGCGTGTCAGACTGAATGCAGTATAACAGCTTATAGCTGAAAGGAAAAAGGATTTATCCTCGTGTCAGCCAGTTTTCTGCTTAGACCAAAAATTTCACTGAGGTTTATTCAGCCCTCTGTAGTATCTGCTGACTTCCCTCAGTGCAGGGCGTCACCTTTTCAGCAGCTTCCTTAAGTCACTGCCACTGGCAGCAGGGAGTGCCCTGCAGGTATTCTCGGCTTTCTCCTTCTGGGTGATGCACTGGTATGTGTTTGGATTTTTCCCAAACTGCATGAACTTTGACTAACAAAGGCAGCTTAGTAAAATGTTTAATTATTGCCTATATATAGAAAATTATTCACTGAGAAAATAACAGACATATGTTACTGATTCAAAACACCTTCCAATCTGTTAAATTGGAGAAAGTATTGACTGCAGCTAGACTTGCCACAATTGATAGGTTTGATTAAGATGTTCTAGTCAGAATGCCTGAAGCATCAAAACGTATATAATTTTCTCCCTTTTAACCAGTAGGAGCATCTACATCTTGATATCAATTGAGAATAAATGTTTAAACCATATATGTGGGTCTCTTGAGAGAGATCTGGGTGTCTAGCTGGAACTGGACAGTACTTTTAGTACTAAAATATTTCAAAGAACTTTGCAAACCATGAGTAACAAATGATTTACAAGTACCCTGAAAGAACAGTGCAGCAAACATCTTTGCAGAAGTCTCTTGGAAACAGAGATGGACGAGCTTAGGACCCTCAAATCAGGCATATGAACAGTGGTGATGAGTGAAATTTTAAATTTCGGTCAAAGACTCTGAAGAACTCAAAGACTCTGAAGAAGCAGCAAGAGATTAATTTTGTTAATGTAGAGTACAAGAGGTTTAAAGTTTTAGTCAAGGTTGGATGCAAAGTGTCCCACTTTATAAAATATATAAAATCATAGTTCAGCAGTAATTTTTAATCAATAAGGCAGGTAAAAATGAAGGAGAGAACCTCACAACATATTCGTAGCTTTGTAGGTGGCTTTCACTTGAAGTGTAATTGGGTCAGTGGGATGTTGGGCATAAGAAGGATGGTTGAGTGGTCTGCTGATTTGGGCTGGTATGTTAGTTTAAAAGTGGTGAGCCCAGGAAATAAACGCAATATGGTAAAACTCAGGTCGTTTTCCAGTAATCCCAGGGTGTCTCAAAGCAGATGTGATATGTGCTGCAGAGATGTTCTGCACAGGAGCCACAGGGCAGCACTGCTTAGAGAAAATACCTGAGAGTTTTCATTCTTCTGATTAACTGCAGCTCTGGGTAGCATAAGTGTGGAAAATTTGTTTTCTTTTAATTAAAAAAGAAATCCTCATCTTATATTTGATAAACAACATGTCTGATTAGAGGCATCATCCTTGTGGTTCTCCTTCTGAAGTAGTTCTGGGTGGTGTCTCAGCTGTCCAGCTGTTGAATTTAAATCAGTGATTCTCCATCAGAGAGGCAGGTGCCACCAGTGAGGGGTCATAAGCATCTTACAGCAGAGGCAGAGACCCCAAGCTGCTGGGTCCTGCAGACCTGCCCTGGCTCCCCACGTGGCTGAAACAGGATGGGGAGGAAAGGAGCTGAATGGGGGGAACAGGGAACACTGCTGACCTGCTTCTTGAAGGTGTTGCAGCTGAAAAATTGGAGATGGGTATCCAAATCCATTCATACTAACCTAAGTGACCCGAGCCATTCCAGATTTGCAGCATTAATAACACTATAAGAACTATTCCTTCTGTTCTTTTAATTTCCAGCTTCTATTGAGAACATCTGTCAACAAGAACTGTCGTGTCTTCTCACATTTTGGTATCGCCCTTCTTCACCACAGCCTATGTGACCGAGAAATGCAAAGGGAGGGTTGGGGGGAGGAATTAGTCAGCTTTTTATTCCAATCCTCCAAAGGATTGATTTAAGTTGTGTAAGGAGTTTTTGGATCCCCACTCAACAGCAGGATGTAGGGGGTGAGAGCTGTGAGCTATTCTTCAGTGGTTTTATTCTTTCGTGTTTGTAAGCTGAATTTATGAGAAAACATTGATGAGAATGCTCCCACTGCAGCAGCCACAGATCAGAAAAAGCAGTGGGAGAGGAAAATAAGAACAACCACAACTGGTTTCCAAAGATGACTAATCCTGTAGCCCCAGTGTAACCTCCAGGACAGTGATTAGCGTTTGGCTTTTCTTCTGCTGGAAATGTTTTCTGGGGCGTCAGCCTAGCTGAAAACTGGTTCAATACATGTAACTAATGAAAGATTTTAATGTTTCCATTTAATGTTCCTGCCTCATGCCCTTGGTTACTTTCAATACTTCAAGGTGCAAAATATACAGTATCACATCTTGCCTGTGTTCGGTATTAGTTATCACAATAATTTATAATTGAGAAAAACCTACTTTTATTAGTAAGATACAGTAAGGCACCTCTAAGGGAAGTGATCTGTCAGCAGTAGTGTGATAGGGTTTTTGACTTCCAGTTGGTGAAAATGCAGTGATTGCTCCTCAGTTTTGCAGAAGGGTTTTGAGGGAATTCAACATAGATATATTTATTTTCACCAGAGTGCAAAAACATGGAAGTCCAGCTTTTACTGTGACATTCACCCAGCAAAAATTGAAAATTGGTGATTATAAAAGAACCCAAACTAGTAAATAAAACCAGATCTTTCTGATGCTGCATTCTTGTAATTAATCAACAAGCCACCCTCTTGCTACTGCAGGATTTTACCCTGAAGTATATTTTCTCTATTTCCCAGAGCGCTTTATAGTGCAGTTGTGGCTTTACAGGTTTCTACATTGACTTGGTATTCATTCCCAGCAGGCAGTGTTCCTTGTATTTTGTTTTTTATCGAGTTGTGCTCAGTATTTGGCCATGTCCATGGTGATTTCAGGGAATCACCAAAGGCCTGGTTGGGAAGCACCTCTGGAGATTGTCTTGTCCAAGGGCAGAGTCACCTAAAGCCGTATGCCCAAGGCTACATCCAGTTGATTTTTAATATCTCCAAGGATGGTGACTCCACAGGCTCTCTGAGTAACTTGTGGTTTCTCTCTTACGGTTTAATGCAATTTCCTGTATTTCAGCTTGGGCCCATTTCCTCTTGTCCTTTTCTCTGGGCACCGCTGAGTCTGGCTTCATCATCTCTACACCTTCTCATCAGAATCACAGAATAGTTGGAAGTGAGCTTTGAAGGCCATCTCATTCCAATCCTTGCCATGGACAGGGACACCTTCCAGTCTCCCAGGTTGCTCCAAGCCCCATGCAACTTTACCTGGAATGCTTCCAGGAATGGGGCAGTCACAGCTTCTCTGGACAACCTGTGCCAGGGCCTCACCACCCTCACAGGGGAGCATTTTTTCCCAATATCCCATCTGTCCCTGCCCTCTGGCACTGGGAAGCCATTCCCTGTGTCCTGTCCCTCCATCCCTTGTCCCCAGTCCCTCTCCAGCTCTCCTGGAGCCCCTTTAGGCCCTGGCAGGGGCTCTGAGCTCTCCCTGGAGCCTTCTCTGCTCCAGGTGAGCACCCCCAGCTCTCCCAGCCTGGCTCCAGAGCAGAGGGGCTCCAGCCCTGGAGCAGCTCCGTGGCCTCCTCTGGAATCAACACTCGGGGTGCACCACTCATGGCTGGGCCCCAGCTGGACTTTGTAGTGGACCGTAGCTCTCTGACCCCATGGGTTTATCCAGGTTTCTGTCCACCTGCACATCCATTGATCTAGCCTCAACTTCATCACTTTGTCACAACTTGGCTAATTTTTGAAATACTGTGATCATCTTGATGGTATCTTCAGGAGTCTTTACACTGTTTGTATACTTGTTCACATTTACAAATTGCTTCAGTATCTGGGTTTGCTTTGGCCTCACATTAATCCAGATTACACCAGCAGTGTTGGGAAAACTCATCTGCATGGGTTTAGTTGTCACTGTGATCTGTGCTGGGCACTGCTGAAGCATCTCAAATCCTGTATCCATTTCTGGGCCCCTCATGACAAGAAGGACATTGAGAGGCTTGAGAATGTCCAGGGAAGGGAACGGGGCTGGGGAAGGGGCTGGAGCCCCAGGAGAGGCTGAGGGAGCTGGGGGGGCTCAGCCTGGAGCAAAGGAGGCTCAGGGGGCCCTGCTGGCTCTGCACAGCTCCTGCCAGGAGGGGCAGCCAGGGGGGTCGGGATTTCTCCCAGGGAACAGGGACAGGAGGGGAGGGAATGGCCTCAGGCTGGGCCAGGGGAAGCTCAGGTTGGACATTGGAGGAATTTCTCCATGGAAAGGGTGGTCA
This sequence comes from Climacteris rufus, assembly GCA_013398175.1. NCBI lineage: Eukaryota > Metazoa > Chordata > Aves > Passeriformes > Climacteridae > Climacteris > Climacteris rufus. The sequence goes on along the minus strand of VZRZ01001532.1, from coordinate 121,856 downwards.
GGCATTGGAAGGAGCTGCCCAGGGAGGTGTTGAAATCCCCATCCCTGGAGGTGTCCAAGGAAGGTCTGGCCGTGGCACTCAGGGCTCTGGGCTGGTGACAAGGTGGGGATCGGGCACAGCTTGGACTTCATGGTCTTGGAGGTTTTTTCCAACCTAATTAACTCTGTGATTCTGTGGTTCTATCACCTGGATAAATTGAAATTCAGAAAGATGCTTGTACGTGCTTAGAAAGCCTTGTTGTGCCTCCTCTGTTGAAGTGCAGTTTGTATTTGATCCCGTGGCCCAGCGTTTGTTTCCCAAGTGGGAGCGGAATTGACATCCCAACACATGAGGGTTTTTTGTACAGTATAGAATATGAAATTGTTAGTCTTTGCTTTATCATCATGAAGTCAGTTCCTGGAAGTGTTGTCTTTGCTTTGGGCAAAACAGAGAATGACCTGGAACATCACAGAAATGTGTCTTTTGAAAAAGTACATTTTGGGGAGGGCAATGTTTTGGAATTTAGAAGGATTTTTGGATTGATAGAGGCAGAAGGAATTACACAGCAGAATAAGATTTATAAAACTGAGTGGGAGGTAAAGCACAACCTCTTTCTCTGTGGGAAGGAGGTTAATTTCCAAATAAATTGAAGACAATGTAAATTTAATTACTATGCAGCTTGAGGGACTGGGACTTGAAAGCTATCATGTTAGTTTTTAAGATGGAAAAATATTGCACAACTGCAAGAATGCTGAAATAAATCATTAAATCAAATCTGTGTTAGTTGTCCCACCAGTCCTGAGATTTGAGGAAGTCTGAAGGCAATAAAAGAATCTCTCTTCAGAATGACAAGTTTGGTAGTGAGTAAGGTAATTTTGGATGACAGTGTAAGTGGGAAATAATGACCTCTTTCCTACTGAAAAGTAATGAACAATAGCTTTAAAGCTTTACCTAAAATAAAATCTGCTTTCTTTTACATAAGGGCTATTCATGCCCATGTAACATTTCTAGATCTCACCAGTATTGTCTGTAAGATCTTTTTCACTGAAGAATAAAATTAAAAACATTGACAGGCAGACTAGAGTGGAGATACTTGATTGTATTTCAGCTCTGTCAAGGTTGGATTGTGAAACTTGGGTAAGATGTGACTTTTGCTAAATATGGAAAGTATTCTTATAAAAGATGAAGGGACAGTCCAAGCCAGCGCTCCTTCAGGATGCTGACAAGCCTTTTCCTGCTGTGAGCCACGGTGATTTTGATCACACATGTTTGTTTGGGAGAGCAGTGCTGGTGATGGAGACAAAATCTGGGCGAATTCAGTGCTCCAAACATTTTTCCTTCCTTAGAGGCTTCCAAATGATCAGTTCCAAAACTGTCATCTTCCTGCAACATTGAGTAGTTCAGAGCATTTCAAACTGCCTGTAGTGTATTTCTAAAATAGTTCTGTACATGCTGAAGACCATGGTATGTTCCTGATGCGTATATGCTGTTTCCTGGAGTTGTGTTTTTAACCTTTGCAGATCCTTGCTCTACATTTCATGGAATCATTTTGGCTGGAAAACCCTCCTAAAACCATTCAGTCCAACTATTCCTGCAGCACTGCCAAGGCCACCATTAACCCATGTCCCCAAATGCCACATCTAGAGATCTTTAAATCCCTCCAGCAATGCTTCAGAGGTTGTTATTGCCCTTTTATTTATTTATTTATTTGATTTTTTATGAACTGTAGAACAAGGGGAAGAAAATCACTGAACGCTGAATTCAGGATGTGATGTTAGGAAGGTCAGCTTTAGTGTTCATAGTAAATGTACATGGAAAGTGAAGCAGGTGAAAGGCTCTGGCATTATCTCTCAGACATGCATAGGAAAGGACATGGGTGCTGTTGAGAGCCTGAAGCTACCAAGAAGAAAGAAGTAAAGAAAATATAGAGAAATGTTAAATAACAGGAATTAACAAAATGCCATGGGCTGATTTCCCAGGATGTTGGCACAGCATTTACACTGAACTGGGCAAGGGCTTCCTAAAGCCAAGTTAACCTCCGTGTAGGTCATTAGCTGTAGCTTTTTCCATAGTGAGTTGCACTCTTACGAAATGCTTCATTATCCCTTGTTTTGTTCAGCATTCACTGCTGTTGAGTTCTGACTGGGTATTAACATCACTAACAAAAAATTTAATATTCTTAATAAATGTTTTCTTTCGATAATGCAGTGTTTTTCAGGATGAAGAGACCTGTTTTTTATTTTCTATCTATTTTGACCTCAATTTTCCTTTGCAAAGTGGTGTATTTATGACGCGCTACCTTTTGCAGGTTTGTTTCTAAGAACAGAAATTCACAGAATTGCAACAATGGGGATGATGTTGACATTACAATAAAAGATATAAACAATTTGTACTTGAAATACTTATTTTTCAAGTACTGTGTTGTTACAGGATACATTTAGTAATAGATATTAAACTTAATCTTGGTATTGAGACACTTGATACGTTACATTATTTGATGTTACATTTTTGACATTATCCTGTGTTTTTCTTGCATTTTTCCTTTCTTCAAGTACTAGTACCTTCATGTGCTTCTGAAAATTTTTAAGTATTTCATCACTTTCAAAGTATGTGTATCTGCAGATCAGTGCTTTTTGCAGAGAGAAGTATTGCTTCCTACAAATACCTCTCTGGGAGGAAGGTGTTTATATGCAGGTGCATGCAGTCGGTCACAGAATCACAAAATGGGTTGGGAGGGACCTTAAAGCTCATCCAGTTGCAGCCCCTGCAGGGTGCATCTTCCACTGTCCCAGGTTGCTCCATGCCCTGTCCAGCCTGGCCTTGGACTCTTCCAGGGATGGGGCTGCCACATCTGCTCTGGGAAACCTGTGCCAGAGATGATCTCACCATCCTCACAGGTTAAAACTTCTTCCCAATATCCCACCTAACCCTGCCCTCTGGCAGCCATTCCCCCTCATCCTGTACCTCTATCCCTTGTCCCCAGTCCCTCTCCAGCTCTCCTGGAGCCCCTTTAGGCCCTGGCAGGGGCTCTGAGCTCTCCCTGGAGCCTTCTCTGCTCCAGGTGAGCCCCCCCAGCTCTCCCAGCCTGGCTCCAGAGCAGAGGGGCTCCAGCCCTGGAGCAGCTCCGTGGCCTCCTCTGGACTCTCTGCAGCAGCTCCACGTCCTTCTGCTGCTGGCCCCAGGGCTGGGGCAGCTCTGCAGGTGGGGTCTCACCTGAGTTTAGAGGGGCAGAATCCCCCCTGCCCTGCTGCCCACGCTGGGGATCAGCCCAGGGCACGGGGGGTTCAGGGCCGGGGCAGGTCCAGCTCTCACCCCCAGCACCCCCAGCTCCTTCTCCCAGGGCTGCTCCATCTGCTCATCCCCAGCCTGGATTGATCCTGGGGAGCACCTCAACCCAGGAGCAGCCCCAGCACTTGGCCTTGTTAAACCTCAGAGGTTCCCATGGGTCACTGCTCGGGCTTGTCCAGATAATGTAATACCAGATACTGTAGTGAGAATTTTGACTTCACTATAAACTACCATACCTAAAGTCCTCTTCTCTATTCCTTCCAAGGAATTTTGTGTCTGACATGATTTATTCAGAAAGGAATGCATAAGCTAAATGTGAAAATTGAAATACTGTATGTACTGAGTTGAATACACATGCCTTGGAAATTGCTGTTTATGTACCAAGAACAAACATCCTCCTGAAGAAATGCCTGGTGAAGGTGTAGGGAGAGTGATCAAACTGCTGTTCCAGCCTTGGCTTTATAGTAGAGCAGCTCAAACTATGTATTTTTTTCATGTCTGGCAATTCAGTGAAATGTGGCATTTGAGCCAAAATCACTAACACAATATGGATGGAGGTACTCCACTGAAGGAGGTGGTAATACAATTTAAATGTTATGTTTTATGCACTTACTGCATTAAAGAATTGCCTTGATTAATACTGAAATTTGACTCAAAGTTCAGGAAATAATAGATTAAGGTTGTCTGAGAAGTTTTAATTCATCGTCTTTGTTTCAAAAGCAAAATGCAATCTTTAATTAAGTGATTGTTCATTGTGCTTTGTTCTGAATGTAGCATTATTCACTGGCTTGTTTTTTTTCGCATTGTCTTTATTCTTTGTGTGGCCTCAGGCACACTGAACACATGCCATCTATCTTTATCCGGAAGATAAAAAAATGTTCATTTCCTTCATAACTGTTCTTTTTACAGCCCGTGGTACTCATAAAAGTTCTCAGTGGTTCACAAGTGCTCATGGTGAAATACAAATTATTTCTAGATTTGGATTTGGGAAAAAACATTGCTACCCACTATGAACAGTTGTGGAAGTTATCCACAGATATAAATGAGGTTATCTTTCAATTTTTTTCCTTAATGGGGTACTGGAAGTTTAGAAATAGCCTCACTGTTACGCAAGAAAGAGTCCTTGCATCCAAAATTATGTTTGGGAGAACATCTTGGCATGGAGACCTAAGTCAGATTTGAATTTTTGATCATTTCTGTAGTGTCCTTAGCAATGGTTTTATGAAGTACATATTGGTCCAGCTGATTTTATTTCTTAATAAAAAAATGTTTTCAGCTTGTTAAAATTTTAGAGGTTTTATGTCAATAGGTTAATCAAACAAACTGTAGTGATGAGGGAGAGACAGGTAGAGGCTTTCCATGCCCATTAGCAGGACAGCAGGACTCCCACTGTGTAGGGAGGATGATGTGATCAGGAAGGACACCTGGGCAAAAAGAGTAGGTCAGTCCCTGAGGAAAACAATAAACTCCTTGTGGAGCAACAAGGGCAAAGAGACCTTTAGGACAGAGATTGAAGAAAGGAGGGGGAACAGAAATGAAGGCATAAGACAAAAATAATATTCTCTGTCTGCAGCACAGTGATGTGTCCTCCTAGGGTCTTCTTTCTTGTTCTACTGCTTCAATATGAAACGCAGGTTTTATGAAGTTAGGTCAAAGCCTGGAGAAGAGAAGGCTCCAGGGAGAGCTCAGAGCCCCTGCCAGGGCCTAAAGGGGCTCCAGGAGAGCTGGAGAGGGACTGGGGACAAGGGCTGGAGGGACAGGACACAGGGAATGGCTTCCCAGTGCCAGAGGGCAGGGTTAGATGGGATATTGGGAAGGAATTCCTGGCTGTGAGGGTGGGGAGGTCCTGGCACAGGGTGCCCAGAGAAGCTGTGGCTGCCCCATCCCTGGAAGAGTCCAAGGCCAGGTTGGATAGGGCTTGGAGCAGTCTGGGATAGTGGAGGGTGTGTCAGGAGTGGGAGTGGATGAGCTGTAAGGTCCCTTCCAAACCAAACATTCTGTGATTCTGTGATATTATTTCCAAGTTTCAGAGGAGAATGCGATGAACAATTAATTCATTGTAACCCTGCCAGGGCACTGAAAAGCCAAACCCTCACTAAGCCCACAGGGCTGTGTAAGGATGGGGTGATGCCAGAGAGGAGCTCCCTGAGCTCCAGGCACAGAACCAGGGTTCCAGACTCATATTCTGCTTAAATCTCAGCCCAGAGAGGGCTGGAAGGCACGCACACACCCTGTCACCTTCTGCCCACGGAACGAGTCTGTTGACTCCTGAAGTGGACCCAGATTCTTTCCTGTCAGAATGAGGTCAGAGGGGCACAGCAACTTTCTTTGTAAGTGTAGCCAGCACCCGGATCCATGTAAATACGTAGTAACATGCACACCCAGTGTGTGTGAGCAAAGCTGTGCCAAATCCAAGCTGCTCAAAGGACAGGGATTTGTACCTTAGATTGTATGGCAGCGGTGTCTGTTTGATTTTCATGTTCTTATTTCTTTGTTAGGAGTCTGTGGTTGGGTTTTTGGGTGAGAGTTTTGCTCAGGATGCTTTCTCCAGCAATTTCCTCTGACTCTCATCCAGAGAGTTTTGTCCTCATTCAAGGCAAGTGTCACCTCTCAGCAGCTATAAGACACCCTCTTGAATTAAGAGCGAGCAGATGAAATTGAAATGTTGTACCCTCTTGAATTAAGAGCGAGTAGTTGAAATTGAAGTGTTGTGGACTCTGCCCATTCAATAGTCTTATAAATTATTAATAGGAAAAACAGAGGAATTGCTGAAAGGAATTACATTCATATCTTGAGACACTTAAAATAGGTTTGAGGATATTAAGCTCAGAATAAGGCCTTGTATTTAGTCTGAGCTTTGCAAAAGTATATGCTGTTTGTACTGGAGAGCACACATTTTCCTGCCGTAGCTTTCAGCCTTCCAGAATTTAGTTTCCCACTTGCCCACTTGCCACTCTCTTGAGCACAGAAAAATACAGGAGAGAGATGGTCCTGGGCAAAGCCCTGCCCAGTCAAAACCAGCATTTCTGTAGGTTTGTGTGCAGGAGTTCAGTCCGTGGTACATCACAGCTGGGTTGTTGAGTTTCTGCTTCCATACAACCTGGAGTCAGGTCCTAGCCTAACTCTGCCCTGAAAGTGGAATTACAAGGATGTTGTTTGGCATGCCAGACAAAAGGGGAATAAAACGATCTGTACCAAGATACAGGGGAAGGAATTTACTGCTTTCTGTTCCTTTTACTTCTCTAATGATAGGAGCGTCAATTTCCCAACATTGGCTGGAAAGTGGCCATGAGATGCCGGACAATTTATGCCTTCAGCTGAAAAATACATTTCCTGGTTTCTGGAAATTAAACTCTTGGCTTATTTAGTAAATATTTACTTTTGTCTTGCCACATCAAATTCCTTTCTTCCATATTGTTGCTAGTGTCTTTTCAACTCCATTTTAGCAGGAAATCCTGTTCGTTAATGCAAAGCCTCCCTTAATTGTTCTAAGTTGTTTCTGATTTTGCTTATATACCTACTGTATGGTGACATTGTGTTTTTCTCCTGAGTATAACAATATCCTAAATAATAATATTGTCCTGTATGAGACAGAATTTGGTATGGCTTTATAGCACATGACTTACATATCCCTGTTCATATGTAAGCATATGTAAGGCAGTAAAAGGATAATGTTTAAAATCAATGAGACTCTTTTGTCACAAGGATATGTTGAAGTATGCCATTTGTTATGATCAAGTTTAGGACTGTAGAATTAAAAGAGTGGTCTTCAACACTTGCTGTTTAACAGGGAGCTGGGATAGAAATAATTTGCTCACCCAGGCTGCTGCAAATCTGTTTGTGATGTGAGAGAGTGGCTTGGGAGAATGACTTTTTTCATGGGCAGATAGTGACAGGACAAAGGGGAACAGCTTTAAACTGACAGAGGGAAGATTCAGATTGGATGTTAAGGAAGAAGTTCTTCATGTCAAGTCTTGTCTGTGAGGGTGGGGAGCTCCTGGCACAGGCTTCCCAGAGAAGCTGTGGCTGCCCCTGGATCCCTGGAAGTGTCCAAGGCCAGGTTGGACGGGGCTTGGAGCACCTGGGATAGTGGAAGGTGTCCCTGCCCATGGAATGGGGTGGAACTGGGTGGGCTATAAGGTCCCTTCCAACCCGCTCTGGGATTCTGTGATTTTGTAGTTTGGGATTTGAAATATCTGACAGCTGAGGCACACAGCCTGTTTCCAAGGGGACACAAGCGTACATTTTTGAGAAAGCACAAGGTAAGAAAAGCAGAAAATAGTCTGATCACTGTCCAGCAAAGTCAGAACATAGCAATACCCTCCTTGTGGGGACCTTTTACTAGCTGGGAGTTCTTTTCATTCCCTGATCCCTTGAGCAGTCTTTGTCCCCCAGTGTGGCCCATACACACCGTGTTATTTACGTACATGTTTGTGCAATCTCTGTACTCTGAGTTTCTTGGTTTCACATCATCTCCACTTGCCAGGTGGACCTAATAGAAAATACAGCAAATCTTTATTCAGAAGAATTTAGTCATGTTTCACTTTAGAAGATTAGAGAAAAAGATAGAAGGTGTGTTCTTACTTTCTGTTTCTCAATTTAATATTTTAACTGGTTAGGTTCTGTTTCCTGGGATCCTAAATGTCTCCCAGGCCTTAGAGTGGGGCTCAAATAAATAAGAGCAGTGCCCTTCTATGGAGTAAATAGCCCTGCAAAGCCCTTGGAGTTCTACATGACTATTGTCTTCCTTTATTTCTATTTATGTGCCATTGTAGCTTGGATAATTCAAATGCAGAATGCCTCAAGGGCTCTTTAGTAGACATGAGCGCTGGGGACTTAGGGATTCTTTTCTGCATTTATTTGTACTAAATGCATTTCTTCCAATGCTGGGTTCCTTAATTGCTTGCAGAGCAATTCTCCATTGCCCACAGACAGGCACTTGCTTACAACCTGTCCGCCATACAGGACTGTGGGACAATGCATTTATTGTATTTTAAGTGGAACAGCCACAGTGCTTTTGTTTTGTTGTGATGTCTTGTAGGACCCTTCACAGACCTGTACTCAACCAGATGGGCATTTCAGGTGCTCTGCTTGGAGATGCCTGTGCAGGCACATATCCATGAGTACACTTCTTGTGCCGCAGCACACGCTTTTTTTTTCTGTAGTCCTTTGAAAAAAATAGGTCAAGCCCAAGAAGTGTTCCTTACATACACAGGAATCGTGGTATAGCTTTAACCTTTAGATGTCAAGTTTCAAAAATAAAATACTTTTAGAGTTTTTTTTCTAATATGATTGTGGCCTTATAAACTTTTGTTTAAAGACTATATTTTGTGTAACAAGGTTTTGGGTGTCTAGGGCTTATATTTAATTCTTTAAAGTAGAGAACAATAGTAGATTTGGCATGTATATGGGAGGATAGAGAAAAAGCAGTATTGCTGAATTGTTTGAGCACATTCACCCTCAAGTTTTTTGATCCATGGAACTGTTTTTTTCCATCATCAGATGGTGCTTTGTGTGCTGTCCAGTTTGTTTGCAACACTTCTGAACTAGGAGAGTGAGGAGAAAAGATTGAAGAAAAGATTCAATTTCCAAGGTTCAAATAAATTCTGTGGAGAGGCGCTTTTGTCCTCAAGTAGTTCTCTATTCAGCACATATAGAATATTTCTAGATATTCAGGTAAATTAAAGTTCACCTTTAGAAGCTCAGTAGTGATTTGGATTGAGAGAAATACAATCCTTGTCCCTTTTTCTGTCGTATATCTCGACCTGACTTTCCTCTGCTAATGGCATCAGTTTGTCTCCCGTCCATGCCTCTTTTTTTCAAGCTTCCATCTCTTTCTTTGTATCACAGCATCAGTCTAAGCTCACCTGCTACCCTTGTTTTGAGATTCTCTTATTCTCTCCCAGGTTTTTCATCCCTTTCTGATATTGTTGTGTCAGTGCAAACAGGAGTTTATTGTACCTCAAGCCTGGTTTCAACCTCCTTTGTCAGAGAGATCTGTGCCCATGTAATGGTAGTTAATTTTCTCTTTCAATAACCTTTAAAATTATTATTCTGATATCTTCTAGGATCCTCTGTAAGCAACCTTCCCTTCTGCATGCACATATTTTTGCTTTTTGGTCAAATCACTCTTTCATCGTTTCTCAAAACCATTGAATAAATTATTTTTTTCAAGCATTTCATGGAGAAGTATGTTTTCCGATTTAGAACCTTCAGATTTTCAAACAGTTGTTGCAAAATCTTTCACACAGGGTGCCAGAGGCAGTTGCTACGCAGCACAACTTACCTGGGTGTAGAATAATAGAATTGTTTTGGTTGGAAAGAGGTCTAAGTTTGAGTCCAGCTGTGCCCACAGCACTGCCAAGGCCACCACTGACCCAAGTCCCCAAGTGCCACATCCACATGGCTTTTAAATCCTTCCAGAGATGAGGACTCCACCACTGCCCTGGGCAGCTGTGCCAGGCTGGACGGCCCTTTCCATGAAGAATTTGTTCCCTAAGATCCACCCTAATCTCCTGGCACAACCTGAGCCATTTCTTCTTGTCATGTTATCTGGAATAAGAGACAGACACCTGCCTGGCTCCAGCCCCTTCCCCAGCTCCATTCCCTTCTCTGGACGTCCTTCAGTCCCTCAATCTTTCTGGTCATGAGGAGCCCTATTTTTGTTAAAACTAAAGACAGGTACTCTTTCAGCAGCTGTTTGCTGGCTGGTGGTCCTCAGTTGCTGCTCTCAGGGTGAAATCTTTCATACTTAGGTAGCAGCTTGGGTTGTTTGTTGCTGCATTAAATATTAGCAAGTTTATTTTGTGTCCAGCTTCTTGAAAGGTAGAGAAAAATTTAATCAACATACCTTAACTCTTTATTTGTCACTCCTGTAATGACCGTGCCACTTGCAAAGTTTAGCCTTAGTAATTCATAGAATCACAGAACATCCTGAGTTGGGAAGGACCCACAAGGGTAGTGGAGTCCAACTCCTGGCTCTGCACAGACACCCCACAATCCCACCCTGCACCTGGGAGCGTTGTCCAAATTCTCCTGGAGCTCTGGCATTCCCTGGGGAGCCTGGTCAGTGCCCCAGCACCCTCTGGGGGAAGAACCTTTTCCTGATATCCAACCTAAACCCCCCTTGACACAGCTTAAGGCCATTGGCATTTCTTTACTGTTGATGTGTATCAGTATGTGTCTCCTTATATATTCTCTCTCTATATTGAAAGTATTTTGGTAGCTTGATCTAGTGTTTAATAACTTTTGGTATTAGATGGGCCAAAAATATATTCCTTTTTGGCCCCATTAAGAAAATTTTTTTGAATATCCAAATTTAAAGACTTTTCAGACTGTTGGGATGTCTCACGTTCAGTTCATATAATCCATCCCATGTTGCTTTTTATTACTCAACTGTCTTAATTTAACAAAAAATCCCACGTGGAACAAAGTCATATAAATGATGTGTAGAAGCCTGTTACAACAAGGGTACTGTTGTGCTTTATATTACTTTTAGTCTCATTGAAAATGATTTGACAAGGTGTATTTTTCAGTGCTGGTGGTATCCTGCTTGTAATGAGTCTCACAATCACTGTTCCTGTGTTATGCTCAGGATAAACTGGTGTGCCATTATCTTGGGGCATCCTTTTTACTTTCTTGAAGTAAAATACACTGGTGCCTTTCCTTCTCATTGTCTGAAGCTTTCACAAAGGTTTTTGGCAAATTCTAACTTTGGATTTCCTTTCAACTTCTAATGTTAATTCACATACCTTTTTCCCAATTTTTTGTTATAAAAGCTCCATTTTATACGTTTGGTTTTTTGATGTGAAAAGTGTACTTTATGAGCTGTTTCAAACTGATGTAAATCAGACTTTCTGAGGACCTTGTTAAATGAGTCTCCTTATTGGCTTTTTGAGGGGGGGGGGATCTACAGGCATTTTGGAGTTGACTTTTTGAAAGTGTTAAGTTCATATATAACTGGTTTGAATTTTATTGTTTGTGCAAATAGCACTTAATCAAATCACTGGTATTTAAGCAACCATTACTCTTTAGTCTGTAATAATTTTTTTATTTATCGAAGTTCTGCCTTGTGTTAAATTAAAAACTGCTGTGTAGAGGGAGGTAAGAAACCAATGCTGTTTTTAATTCCTTAAAAATAAACAGCCACATGACCTTGAGATTGTTGTACGGCCTTGAGTCTTCCTAGCTGGCTGAGCTCATCCCTGGTGTGATTGGATGGTCTGTAAGAGATCACATTATCCTGGAATGGTATGGGTTGCAAAGACCTCAAAGATTACCCTGTTTGTGGTCAGGGGCACCTTCCATTATCCCAGGTTGCTCCAAGCCCCATCCAGCCTTGGACACTGCCAGGGACCTTGAGACTTCCAGCTGCACACAGCTTCTCTGGGCAGCCCATGTCAGGGACTCACCACCCTCACAGCCAGGAATTTCTGCTGATAATGCCAGCTGATGATTCCTAATCTTTCTAACAGATGCCAGCTGTTATCTCATCTTGCTGTTATTCCACCTTCTTACTTTGCTCGCTGAACATTGGCCTGTAAGTGCTTCTCTGAGTGACAGATGAGTTGAGGTACTAAAATGTTCCATTTTTCCATAGCTTGTTACTATAAAATGTCCATAATGGGTGAGATCGAAGGGCTGTCGAGCTCCATAGCCTGTCTGACAGCTGATGGAGAAGAATGGATGACAGAGGACAGGAATTCTGGTAGAAAAATCCATATTCTTGTCAGTCTGTGCACACTGCCCTCAGTGACCAGACAGTATATGTCAACTTGACTTTTGGTTGGGCAAGAGTAGACATGAGATTAAGGCACATGAGGGAAATTTGGGAGACCATCTCAATTTCCACTTCTGGCACTTCTACCTTGTTTTGAAGAGGGGAGCAACCTTCTTGTAAAGTATTTTTGCCTTTTTTAAGGCATTGTTCATGCTTTAAAGGCATTATTCATGCCTTAAAAATCAAAATCAAGGCCCAAACCTTACAGACACTGGAGATATGACTGCTGCAAAATCAGGTATCTCCTTTACATTGCAGCATTTGTTGATGATTAAAGATATTTATGAGCTAAATTTCATACAAATGCTTTTTGAGGGTTGTAACTGACTCTGTGCTGAGACTTTAAAAATCAGCCTGATATTTATCAAGGTGGCTTTCAAAGCTAGAGATAGAGGCGTAATAATAAATTAATGACTTGAAATTGAAGCTTTGCAACGTTTCAGGAGGCAACAGTGCTTCCTTCAGAGCTTCAAATTCATTTGTTAATCACAATATCTGGCCTTGATTTATTTTTTTCCTTTGTTTAGCTGTAGTGTTTCTGTAGAGCTTTTTGAGTTTGCAGTTCCATGCATTTTTATTACGAAAAAATGTAGTATGAAAAATTCCTGCCACGTGTCCCTGCCCTTGTGCTTATCTAAGGCATGGTCCTTGGAGAAGGATAACCAATGGATGAAGAAGAGAAATGTGTTGAGTTTTTTTAACCTGGATGTCTGTGTTCTGGGCAGTGGTCCCACAAAGAAGTATCTCAGCATGGTGTGAAGGACACGAGCTTGTGGCAGGAAGGCAGAACTGTGCAAGGGGGAGACCCTGTGCCAAAGACAACAAAAACCCCTCCATGGAGCCTTTAGAACTAGAAATCAACCATCATATGCTTATGCCATAAACTCTAGTTATAGTGCACTTAATTAAAAAAAAATAGGTAAAGAAGATATAAAGAAATAATTTGTCCATCCCTTTGCTTTTTCCTTCTTTTTCCCAGTTCTCTACATTTCTGTTGGAGAAAATAAATTTACTTTTTGCAATTCCAATTCCATGCAGAATACCACTCTGTGTTCATTTCCCTCTTCACATATTGAACACACACACTTTCCAAAGTCTTGATCCCACTTCTTTGTTTATAATTAAATTCCTTTAAAGCCAAAATGCTTTGTGTATTTTGTAGAAGAATCTACTAGTTGGAAATCCTCTTTATTCCAAATTCTTCCTCTTTGTGAAATTATCTGTATCTTCTGAAGCAGACAGATACCAGGTTTAACCTGGTTTAGCTGCACCCCACCATGAGTATCACCAGATTGGTTTAAACTGATTATTTTGTCTCCACAGCACTAGATGGTGCTGATGACAGTATCTCTGAAATCTGAGTCTTCAAAGACACCAGTGATGGGAAAAGTAGTGCTGCTGTTTCTGACCAAGGACCAGTTTGCAGGTCCAGATATTGATCTGAACAAAAATTTCAGTGTGTGAATGCAACAACAGAATATGGGAGAAGAAAAAAGGTGGAAAGCTACAAATATATCCTAATTTCTGTGTTTCTTCTTCCCTTTATAACATGGAATGTTCTAATGGTTTTGTGAGTTCTAATAGCTGTGAATTAGTGTAACTAATTTCTCATGGCAGTCAGGAGTGTTGGAAAAACCTTTTCCTGAGGCTCTTGGCCAACAGTGGGGTTACAAACACTGACACTCCAAGGAATCTACTCCTACCATCTGTGAAAGATAAAATATGAATGATATATCATAAGTTAAAAAAATTCAGAGGACTTATTCCAACACTGGTCATCATTTCTTGAGTCAGAAAAGCTTTGCAAGCACATGCCTCCAATAAATAAAGCTGCTTCCAGTTTCAAGAAATAAAGGCTATGCAGAATAAAATCCTGAGGTACTTTTTACCTCTTATAAGTGAATTTGATTCACGTAATGGTTTGAGTTGGAAGGGACCTTAAAGACCATGCAGTTCGTCCCTTGCCATGGGCAGGGACACCTTCCACTATCCCAGGTTGCTCCAAGCCCTGTCCAGCCTGGCTTTGGACACTCCCAGGGATAGGGCAGCCACAGCTTCTCTGGGAAACCTGTGCCAGGGCCTTACCTGTCACCTTTGTTGATGCTTGTTGGTCAAGCCAGCCTTTCCACCCTCTAAAACACACAAATTCATCCCAGGAAGACCTGATAGGAGTCCTGTAATGCTCCAAAAAGAAGTCCAAATAATATCTTCAGACACAGAAAGCTGTAAAACATCTGACCTGTAACAAGAGGAAATGGCCTCAGGTTGCACCAGGGGAGTTTTAGAGTGGATATTTAGGAAAATGTCTGCAAGGAAGGGGTTGTTCTTCCACAGGCTGCCCAGGGCAGTGGTGAATCCCCATCCCTGGAGGGATTTAAAAGCTGTGTGGATGTGGCACGTGGGGACTTGGCTCAGTGCTGGCCTTGGCAGTGCTGGGGAATGGTTGGACTCCATGGTCTTAGAGGCTTTTCTGTAACCAAAACATTTCTAAGACAGGGATGGATTTATCTGGGAATTGACACCCATGTTTGAGGTATCCAGGGCTTTAGAGAAGTATCTGACTCTGCAGCTGCTGAGCACTATCTGGTGGCCTTTGTCCACTGCTGCTGCTTCCAACATTCTCCTCATAAATCAGGTTATACCTGATTAGCCTCTATGATTGCCACTATTGGGCTTTTCTTCAAACTGTAACAAAAATATGATTATTTCTCTGTGTGAGTGTGTACCTCTGATTTAACGGATTATTTATAAAGTTAAGGTATTCCTTTTTTTCCTTAACTTAAGCTGAAATAAATTTGAAAATAAAATATACTAGTAAAATTCAATAACTCAGCCTCCAAATACCCAAAGCTTTTGTCATATACTTGGATTTCTCCTGTCTCAACAATTAAGTTTTTAGAATGGATAATACATGAGATACTTAAGGTTATATTACAATGTGTTGCATGAGGTGCTGCACTTAAAAATTGCATTCTAGTGAACATATACTAGTTACAAACTAAAACTGCATGTGTACCATTCCTCTGTGACAGTTTGACTTCTAAGAATTTAATCATGGACATACAATGTTCTTCACATAATGGATTGTATGGAATATTTCTGATTCAAACTTTACTGTTACTTACCCAGATGTTAAAAAAAAATAAATTCATAGGACTATTGTGCAATGCATTTTGAAAGTTTTGTGTATGTAGTAAGACTTTGTTCTGACTGAACAGTCTAACTGTTTCAGGACGTTATTGTAAAGTTATTTTAATTTTTTTTTCCCCAGTTTATTTTCTCTGTTGTCTAAAAAACACAACAAAGTGCTGGAGCAAGCCACGCAGTCCTTGAGAGGTTCCCTGGGTTCAAACGACTCTCCACTTCCTGATTATGTGAGTATCAAAATGAATGTTGTGGAGGGTGCTTCGAAATGCAAGTCATACATCCCTAAATCTGCACAGAATTCTCAGAGTGTGGCAGCTGAGCCACCACCAACATCAAAATACAGGAACCTGTATGAGTGATGTCATGTCTGAAATGTCTTTGCAAAACAAGAATTACACTTACAAATGGCAGAACAAAACCACAGCTATTCAGAGTGAGGAGACTTACTGTCAGCTCGTGCTTCTCAAGCCATTTCTAATTCAGGATATTCAAATCACACAGTTGAAAACATTATTTTTAAGAAGTGGGCTTTAGCATCCACAGTATCCTGAAAGGCCTGAAAATGATTGAAAGCAGTTCCCACTGAGCCTTTGGGGGAGTGCTGGAGTCGTGGGGCAAATTAGTATGTTCTGAACACGTGGCTACTCACAGTTCCTTCAGTTTGCTGAGCCAGTGCCCACAAACAGGCAACGATTTTGTAATTTAATTGCATGGCTTGTTGGAAAATCTCTACTTTTGGTAGAAGAAGGAGACGTTGCAAGGACTTAAATAATGTCTTTGTGCTGCTGAAGTACCTTTGGTTTGTACTCCTTTGAACCCTCACTGCAGTACTGTGTGAAGGAAAAAAAGGTCGATTTATCAGTTTTCTCTGGATTGTGAAGGATGAAAATGTAACAAATGTTTTATTTTCAGGGCTAATACAACCTACAGGACGTGCCTGCCTGAGACTTTACAAATCATATTACTCCAGCATTAAATATAAGAATACCTAAAAAGATAATTTGATATAATAGTTTTATGAGTTAAATAAGAAACAGCATGATACACCCATTTGTAAAAGAGCACATATAAGTAAATAAGTGAGTATTTATGTGCAGGCACACATAGTCATGTAATATGTATATGTGAAGATACATATGTGCTTGTATTTTGGGGTGTGTAAGAATTTGATGCATGAAAAATATTTTACAGGTTTTGGAATTCTTTTTAACTTACAGGATGCAACAGATGCTTCAGTTAAGCAAAGGCCCAAGGTGGTTTCTGTACAAAGTTGGCCCCTTGCATACGAAGACAGCTGAGCAATGCAGCTGACAGAGCTGGGGAAACTCTGGAGTACAGCCAAGAGGCTTAGATACATCCCTGAATTTCTTCTCTTTTATTGCTGGTCTGATGTAGGGATGGAAGGGAGAAGGAGAGCACTTGGAAAGATGGCTGTAGGGGAGAGTAAAATAAGTTCATGGCTTGTATTTTGAAACAATAAGGTGAACTGTGAAGCATGGCTTTCTGGTCCCTTCGTCTCCAAATTGCTCATGTTACAGCTCAGTCTGAAACATAGGCAGTTGGCTAAATAAAAGTTGAGACCAGATTTCATCACTTCAGCATATTCTGCTTCTGAAAGCCTGTGTTTATGTTGTCTGTAAGAAAAAGGAAGAGTGCAGGAACTGAGGGTACTGAAATGTCTGAAATCCTGAAGTGCATTCTACCTCCATATCCCAGCATGGAGTTCAGGGATTATTCCAATATTACCTGCCCTGCACAGGTTTATTTCTTGGGAGTTGGAGGTTTGCCAAATAAGCTGTTCTCTTCACAGGTTTTGTTCAGACCTTTATGTCCTTTAAAAATGCATTTCTTGCTATTTTTTCATTCACTTTAGTTTAGAAATTATTCATTGTCTTACTGTGTTCTGTAATCCAAAGGTGAATTTGCATGGAACCTGAGTCCAAGCGTTAAGTCACACATAAAAGTATTCTAGATGTTGCTTAAGGTATTGCCTTAATTTCTGGGTGTTTGAACAGTAGTATTGTTCCTGCTCTTGTAGGTTTTTGATCCAATACACAGACCCTAAGCTCTGACGATGGTGGGAATATACTGAGTTCTACCTTTACCATGTTTCTGTGGTCTTTTTGGGAGTATCTGCTGCAGTCTGCCATCAGATGTGTGGTGTGCAGCTGGGAACTGGAGTGAACTGGAGTAAGGAACTGACCCAGTTAGCTTTGATATTGTTCTTGTTGAGGTTTTTCTGGTCTTTGAAAAAGAAAAGAGAGAGTTCTTTCATTTATTAGGGCTGGACCAGTTTCCAGGTCCTTTCCTGATAAACTCCTGTCAGTGTGATGGGATTCAGGAGCAGGGGGGAGAAGCCAGCAGGGCAAAGAGAACCACCCCCTGTCATTAAACCATTGCCTCAAAGGCAGGATCCTTGGTTAGACTAATCCTTGTGCTTATTTGTTTACTTGTTGTTTCATAAGCCACATTATTATTCACTGTTTCTGTAGCAGCATTGACCTGCTTTGAAATACCACACTTTGATACAACTGGAAATGGGAAAAATCCACTTAGGTTTATCTTTCTTGCTTTCTTGCATTCAATAAAAGCGTATTTTCCAACATTTTTAGCAAACAAGAAAACCAGTAATAAAATAATTGAGAATTTTGCTTCTTTCAGTTCAAATCAAGACGTATTACTTAAGTAAACATATCAATGATTTTCTTGGTAATTTGATTACAGCCTAATGTAATTTATTAAATCAGAGGTACTTAACAGCCTAACTAGAGACATGCTAACTTCCCTTGGGAAGTAGCACGTCAAATGTGTTGTTGGAGCTACCATCTACCCAAAAAATGCCTTCTTAAGAATTTCATAGTCTTCCTTCCAGTTTTTGAGCAATTCTTATACTTGCTAAACTTCAGCTGGTAATGAGAGATTCTCCTTAACTCTTTCTAGGGAGTGAGGAGATTGAGAAGAAGAGAATAAATCTTGAGTTTTGGCAAGGTTATGTCATTTTCTTGATGATGTAAGAAAAAAACCCAGTTTGCTTAATGCAAAAATTGAGGAAAATGAAAATCTGAAAGTCAAATGTAGGAATAGTTTTAGATTCAAGTAGTTTGGTGTACATTATCACTAGAGTCTCACCTTCTAAATTTTTATTTTAAAAAATACATTGTTCTAGCCAGATGAAGCTTAAATGTGTTAGGAAAAGTTCTAAAAATAAGCCCACTTACTGCCAATATATTCAATTATTTAATACATACGATTGTTATTTAAACAGCACTTCAGTGGCAGATGAAATTTGTTAGGGATAGAAACCTTGCAGTGTAGTGTTAGGCTTTTCATATTAATAAATGAGTCCTGTCAATATATGAAGAGCCATCCTTTAATCCCCTGTCCAAAATCTCTTGGGTTTTTGTGTTCTTTAGTATAGAAATAAATGCAGGTTGGCAGTCCAAAGGGAAAAATGTAAAAAATACAAATGTAGTAAGCTCTCTCTCTCTCTGTGTATGTGTGTGTGTGTGTATAAATATATATTTTTAGTATATATTTATATATCTAAAGTCTGCAGTAGCAAAGCCTGGTAATACTGGGAGAGTTCCCAATCAGAGCTGACTTTTCCTGACTCCTTCCCAGTCCAGTAAATTTACCCACTGTGCAGAGCTGGCTTTACATGGAGGGCTGGAATTCTGCAAATGTTGATGAGTTTTTCTCTCATCTCGATAACCAGAATTAAACTTTGCATCTGGATGATGAGATTTCTGTATTATTTTCTTTTCCCTCCCAGTTTGTGCTCCATAATGGGCTAAATGAATTCCAATATTTAGATTCTTCTTTGATTTTCCCCTGATTTATATGGTAAATAGAAAGCAGCTGTCTGTTTAACCATCTAACTCTTGAAACTCCTAGGCCCCTCGAGCGTCATCTGGAAGTAATGTAGCTTGTAAAACAAAGCTAAGAAGGAAAAGCAATGTTTGTTTTATGTGGGATGAATGACTTCAGTTGGGGTCCCTCTAATTCGGCCATTATGAGGGTTATTAAGAAGCTGTATTACAAAAGTGGTTTCAACAAAAAAGAAATTTTTGGGGGGCAACTTATATCTTGTTATTAGAGCTGATTTTTATTCAAAGCTCCCAGTACTTCATGAGTAGTCCTTCATTTTAGTTTCCCCAGCAGAGAACTGGCCCAGTCTCCCCCTGTACATCAATAAATGTTAAAAGGTTCCCCTGCGTCATTCACTTCCGAGGAAGAAATTGTCTCTTTCAATTAAGATCTCTGTATTTGTCTTAGAAACTTGGGCTTGCTAAAGAGTAGGTAAAATCAGCTTGCAAACTGCAGTATTTGCTATCTTCTAAACATAATGACACGTCTAAAATCTGTTAATGTTCTAGACTCAAGTTACATGCAGAGAAGTTAATTTTTGATCCCCCATGTAGCATACTACATGTATTCACTATTGATGTTTGACCTTTAAATAAATGTTGAGATGTTTTGGAGGTTGGAACAAGATGATTTTTAAGGTCCCTTCCAGCCCAAACCACTCTAGGATTAAATGATTCTGTGAATCATAGAACCATTTGGAGTGGAGAAGACCTCTAGGATCATCAAGTCCTATAATATGTTCTGTGCTTGCATATCTAATATTACTTTAGGTACCCCGCAGGTCTATCTGATTTTTTTAATTTTCTAAAGAACAGTTTGATGCAGAACTCTGCCATCACATAGAAGTGTTTTCCTATAAACATGTGTTATCATGAAGGAGTAGGAAGTCTTCCCTGCAATCATCTGATGACTCCAGTAATGATGCAGAAATGAAATTAAACCCACTTCCAAATAAACTGGTCAGCCATAATAGAGTTAGTTTGATGCAATTAATGTTGTTTAGCTGGTAGTCTGTAAAAGTACTGCTTACTGGTAACTGCTGAGAATGCACAAAATATGTAGAATTGAATACACTCTTGGCAGAAAGGGAAACTTTTACCAAATTAAATAAAGACTCCTAACTGAGATGTGGCCCTGTTTGTCAAATACTGAGGTGAGGAAAAAAGCTAAGGTAGTTCTGGTTTGGTTTTTTTGTCATAATTTTCTTTCAAACTCAGAAATCACCTACTTATCACCCAAAGCACTGCCTAGGTCTCTTCAGTAATTCTTTTGTCTCTATTTTCTTCCTTTTCTAAATGTCATCAAGTAACTCAGTAAGATTTTTTTAATTGCCTTAGCCATGCATTGTTGCTGGTCTAAAAAACTTGATTTTTGTGTGTGAATTTTTAGATTCTCTTGTTGTCTAGAGGAATAAACTTACAATATGATTAGACGTGAAAATTTTTATTAGTATGTTTTTTACTGAAAACATATGGGAAGCCAATATACTATTGGATGAGTTTTTTATGGTATGTGGATTCTAGCAGTTTGAGTTGCATTTAATAGGAGAGTCACCTTGTTTTGCACTATAATACCTTATTTTTGATTACTCTGACTTGATGGCTCATGAAGTAACATTTTCAATATCAGGTTATTCTTGGGTTTGCCTGTCTCCAGTATTGAGCAGAAGGCCTATAAATACTTTTCCTAAATATTAGTCATACCCTCCTCCAGAGGAATTATATTTTATAGAATACTACTCCTACCTAATCCCCCTATTTTTATATCACCAAAAAATAGCTATTTCAGAATAGACTGAAATAACCAACCTAACCCAAATCTAAAGTGAGCTTCTCTATTGAGTAATACCTGAATTCTGCAGTTCTGTCTGAATTCTTGATCAGTTCTTTCCTTTAAATGAATTAGAAACTTTCGTGAGAAAATGCTGCATAAATTATCCTTAAACAGAACTGTCCTAAAATCCTGTGAAAAAAGATGTTGGTGAAGTTCAGTCTGTTTAAACTTCTATATATTACTATAGAAGTGCTAATAGTTACTTGCAGTTGGTCTTTGCATTATTGTGTCTTTAAAAATTCATGGCTTGTGGTTGAAAGATTTTTAGACAAATACATTGAAGAATGTCAAGATGGTGTTCTTCAAAAAAGTAATGTTGTTTCATCACTCAGGAGTTCCACAAAAGCATCGTCAGTGTCTGGTCTGTGTGTTACATGGATGGTGTTAAGCTTTGTTTTACTTAGAAATTATCAGTATGTTGGAAAATAAGGATGAAAATCCCTTTTTTTTAAAGAACAATTACTATGGCAGCAGAATCTTATGATCATCTAATTGAAAATCTTTCATTCTTCAGATTTGTGAGACAGGAGAAAAAAACAAGTAGTAGAAGAATTTCTGACATTAGCACTACAAACACCTGCTAAAATAATTTTAGAAACCTTTGTTTTACTTGCTGGCCACATTTGAAGTAAACCAAACGTGAACATCATAATTTTTTACTTATTTTTCTCCTTTAATAGTTCTAGAGCTTTAGGACATTGTAATTATTTTGCAGTAGAGGGTATAAAGTATGGCATTTATTCAAATCTTGTACTCAAAACCAGTGTTTTTGATAAGACTGCTTAAATGAGTGCCCTTAAAAAAGACGATGATTAAGCTGGAGAAGTTGTTATAGCTTGTTCTAGATGAGATGGATGTGGTTTCTTCCATGGGTGAGATCTTGGGGTTCTTTCTTACCTCCATGAATTAAACAGCAGAATGTTGTACACTGGGTTTTTTTCCTGTGCAGTTGTGTTTCATTTGAGAGATCTGAAAGCCTGATGGAATGCTGGTATTTTAGAAGGGTCTCAGGTGTAGGTAGGTAGAAAATGTGATCTATTATTGAGATAAAGCCCTCACAAGCCTCTCTGTAAAGCTGTTTATTACTGCCATGTAAACCAACATTTGCTCAAGTCAGACTAATGACAAATTTTACATGAAAAAAGGAACATTACTGATCTCCAAAGCACCCTTTTTGGCTGATTTGGTCATTAGATGCTTTTCCTGCTGCCTCTTTCACATGAGTGGTTTGTTCAGGATTTCTCAGAAACCAATTGTTCACCTGGATGGTTCATCTTTGTCAGACGTCCACAGACAAACAGAACAACCTAATGCAGTAGCTCTCCAAAGAGTAGGATTTATTTTTATAACAGCAATCTATTTCAACAATGCATTAAAACAATTTTCTGGTGTTCCTAACACAAGGTTTTTATTGAAAAATGTAGTGCTTAAAAACCATAAGTATGTGACCATATGTTATAAACATCCCAGTAATTGTTTTTTTAAACATGCAGCCATATAAAGTAGAGGAAATGGATGAGGGAGAAAGTATGTACCCAACCTTTTAGGCTGTTTGGTACTAAATACCTAATTGGAGTTGGAATTTTTGTGTGCTGCTTTGTCTCTGTGAGGTATTGGCGGAACATGTTGTACCTTCCATTTCCAGTTTCTCCTCTTCGTATTTTACAGGGACATTTACGGACTAACCACTGAGGTTTTTTGTACAGGTTTAGTTATTGTTTAAAAGAAAAGCTATCCATTTCTATTAAAGGAAAGTAAGAAGTTATTAAAAAAATAAAATAATGAAGATCCTTAGATTCCCTCATTACATATATCAGTGACTTGGAACTGGAAAGACAAAGAAAATAATAGAAATTTGGGTAAACCAAGATTCAGTGATTTTGAGAAACATGGTAAGAGGAAGATGGTGTGCTTCAGATTGGATAAAATGATGGAGGAAGTTACTCATCTGTTGAAGTGCTGCTCAAATCTGGCTGAACTGAAACAGCCACACCTCAAATCCTGTGCCCAGCTCTGGGCCCCTCAGGACAAGAGAGACCCTGAGGGGCTGGAGCGTGTCCAGGGCAGGAAAGGGAGCTGGGGAAGGGGCTGGAGCCCCAGGAGCGGCTGAGGGAGCTGGGGGGGCTCAGCCTGGAGCAAAGGAGGCTCAGGGGGCCCTGCTGGCTCTGCACAACTCCTGACAGGAGGGGCAGCCAGGGGGGTCGGGCTCTGCTCCCAGGGAACAGGGACAGGAGGAGAGGGAATGGCCTCAGGCTGTGCCAGGGGAGCCTTAGCTTGGATATTGGGGAAAATTCCTTCATGGAAAGGGCTCTCCAGCTGTGGCACAGCTGGGCAGTGGAGTCCCCATCCCTGGAGGGGTTTAACAGCCCCGTGGATGTGGCACCTGGGGACTGAAGTTAGTGGTGGCCTTGGTAATGCTGGGGGCATTCTTGGACTTGATCTTGGAGGGCTTTTCAAACCTGAACAATCATGTTATTGTATAAAATGTAAAACAGGATCATTTTCTACCTCTACAGAGCCACAGTTACTCCAAATTGTGTCCATGTTACTGAAGCAAGTTAATATCATGATTTTACAGTTTATCTTCCTGCAGGGGCCTTATCCCCCTGAAGAGCATTTCACCCTGTGTCGCTGAGGGCAGTTCTCCCACTGATGGCTGATGTTAATCACCTATAATGTTACGCAACCGCTGTTAATTGGCAGTGTGGGTGGCCAGGAGACTGAATGATGGCATGAAGGAAAGGAGAATATTTTGAAGGGAATGAGTCAACCATATTAAAAGATAGTCTTGGTATGAAGTGAATAAGAAAAAGGTTTGGAGAAGAAAGATTATTAATACAGACAGAAATTCAAAACCAAAAGTGGGTTTTGAAAAAGTGTTGGCTCCTCTCTGCTGCTCGTATGAAGTATCACAGGGAGCAAAATAAGCCACTTACTGAACATTGATTTCCTCATCACCTGGCCTGAAAAAAGCATTGAAGCAATGTAAAAGGGAGAATTTTCATTTCGTTTATGCCTATTGACAGAAGTGGGTTCTTGTTCTCTGTGAAATACCTTTCTGAGAAACCTCACAGAAAATGTAAAGAGTGTATTTAGAAGAAATGGAAATTTATAAGAATCTCTTACTCATTTTCCTTGAATTGTGTAGAGACTCCCTAATGTTTTTCATGGGGTATTTGGAAAGATAAAATTATTTCTCTTTCATGCAATCAGCTATTTCTCTTAAATTTCTCACTTCTTTGTTGATTAGGAAGTAAGTGAATTAGACTAATGCATTGCACATTTCAGATGCTAAATCGGCTTTTATAAATACAAATTCTTCCACAGAATTGGTTATTGTCGAAACAATAACCCAGAATTTGGACAAAAAGTAGCAATTCTAAACAAGCTGTGAGCTAGCTACAGGCAGAGAGCTGGGGGTGTTCAGCCTGGGGAAGAGAAGGCTCTGGGGAGACAAACCTCTAATACACTGCCATTATTTAATCCTCCTGTATTTGTTATCCCCAGCGCTTTTGGGAGATGTCTGGTTGCCTTCACTTCTCTGAAACAAAGTTGAAACACGTAAGATACCTTTTTTATTTTAATTGCCGTTCAGATATGTTGCTGGAATGTGGTGGAGCTCTTCCAGAGCTGCTCTTGAAGATATTCAGGCTGGAGCCCAAGCTGGGTGCGCTGTGGCCCGCTACTGAATACATGACATATTCTCCAAAGACTCTGTGTTCTGATGTATTTTTTTGCTGCTGTCGAGTTGGTACGGTGTGTACAGAGCCTGTTCCACTCCAGCATTTGTGTGTGTGCTAACCCAAACCCTTGACCTCAAAGATAATGCTCGCTAATAGCAAAAAACCAGCTGTCCTGTTCTAGAGAAAAGAAGATGTATTGCAGGTTCAGTTTGTTTTATTCTCTGCAGTAGGACTCATTATCTGAAGTATATCTCTTCTCCTCAGATAAACTGAGGAGAAAGTGCATGTTGCAGTTTCTAAAGGCAGGTCTTTTCATCTACTCACCAGCAGATAATCTGTGGCACTCACAGAGAAATGCTTACTCAATACCGACAAAAAAAGTTATCTGAACAAATAATGGCAAGTTTCCCCTTTTTCAAAACTAATCTTTCAGATTTTGATAAATCGAGTCAATAGGAAGAGTCATGGTACATTCCTGTGGGAAAAAGCTTTATGGGAATTTTCTGATATATAATTTTTTTTTTTGCAGTAAATTAGCCACCTTACCTTTTGGTAGACTCTGTTAATTAGAATTCATTAGAAAACTTACTGTAAATTATAGATAACCAGTCACAATTGCAAACAGGATTTTGGTGAGGATGAGCTGAGGGTCTCTGGGATGGATGTACAACATATCCAGGTGCTTCTCTGTCCTTCAGCAGTAATCTCTCATCTTGTCCCTGTCTCTGCTGTGCTTTGTGAACCAGGCTGCACAAAATTAACTTTGATCCCAAAATAGACAAGACTTCATAAATATTACAGTAAATTTTATTTAATTGGATATTGCAGTTTTTACATATTTCCATCAAGAGAATTTTGCTTTGACATTTGAGAAAATATCATCTGTTGCTCATAGTTCATTTTGGAAGGAGTGCCTGTGTACACAGATTTCTACAATTATTTTCTGTGAGTTTTAGGTTTTCCACATCTCAGTTAAAGGTTCATTTTTTGGCATTCAGGCTACAGCTGCTCTGTGCTTTCAAAACACTCAGCAGAGCAGTGGTCAGCAACTTCGGTGTTTATCAGAACTGATGCAGTGTCCTTGTGTTCAAACGTCCTTGAAGAGTAAGATGGAATGTAGTGAAAAGAGATTTAATGTAAAACCCATTTATTTGCTTTGTTTGCTATCAGCTCTCAGAAGGCTGTTTCTCATCTCCTTACAATTTCCATTTTATTCAACTGAAGAGAACAGTTCTTGAATTTTTTTCATGGAGTGTTTTCAGGCCCAGGTTTATAGAATAAATGATACTTTTACTGCCGGTGACTAGATTTGAAGAGTTGATAAGCTAAGATGAAAACAAGAACACTTCCTTATATTTTCTAATATTTTAAAAGAACTTACATTCTTTACACTGCAAACCACTTCAAAGATCAATAATGTGGTTTTTCGTTTTAATGTGATGGGCTTCTCATTTATTAATCTATGCCCTTTAATTTTCAAAATATTTAACACTACTGAAAGAATGAATATAGTGTATGTGCCGAGTGGTGTCATAAAGAGTTACTTTTTTAACCATGCTGGTATCTCTTAGTGTATCATAAGAAATAAAAGCACTCTTCATGATTTATCTTCAGCTCTGGTCTAAGAAAGATGATGGCTGAAAGCAGCATATTCCTGCTCAGAGCAGTTTGGGAATCTCATACCATTACCCCTTATCAGGTGTCTACTGTCTGAGACCTGACATATTTTATCATGCATTGCTGGTGTTTAACACTGAACTACCATAAAAAGTTTTCTGTGTGCACGCTTGTCACCTTCTATATGAGCAGCAACAAGCTAAATCAACCTTTTTATGCAATTACTGTTTTTAAACAGGCCTAATATTGTCATAGGGCAGTCAAGAGGGTTTTTTTCCTGTTCTGTGGTGATTTCTATTATTGTGGTGCCCATACCCATCTCAGTTTCCCCTTGCAGTGATTTTTGGTGTCTGAGCAGAGCAGGAGTCTTGCACTGTGGAAGCAGGGGCAGGCTGTGGCCTCAGCAGTAACACCAGTTCCCTTGCCTCCCTGGCATTCCCCAAATTCTGATGATGGATATGTCTGCTCTGCAAACCCGTTTTGACTTTCTTCATGCCTCCCACAGAAATTTCAATAGCAGTTTTCACCCCAAGGGCAGGAATACAGAACCTTTTGGCTGCTGGGTAGAGAGAAGCACTGACATCCTGTGTGTCATCAGGACCAGAAAATCTTCTGCTTGGATAGCATGGAAATTATGGAAACTCCATGCAGTCTTTGTATTGAGGACTTGGATTACATAGTCTGTCCTGTGATGTTTTTTCTCTTAGATAGGGTCAAAATTATTCAGAGTGATACTTTCAGTGGGAGACAGCAGTTCCAATGCATTGATGGTTTTGATATGTCATGGCAGAGATGCTGAACCACAGGATCTGATCAGTGGGGAACCAGAGGAGAAGTTATGAATTCAACTTGTGTGAGGTTGACAGCTTTAGTCAGGGACTGGTATATATTCAGTTTCTTTTGATACATTCTCAATTAAAATCGCTTAGACACTTAAGATAGGTCTGCAAGATCAGAGAAGTGCAGGATCATTTGCATTGGAAATGCCCTCTTGAATTTGAGTTGGAAAAGTCATCAAGTCCAACCATTCCCCCAGCACTGACAAGGCCACCACTGACCCATGTGCCACAGCCACACAGCTTTTAAATCCCTCCAGGGATAGGGATTCCCCTTCGGGCAGCCTCTGCCAGGGTTGAAGAACCCTTTTATGAAAGTTTTCCCCAGTATCCAACCTGAACCACCCCTTGCATAGCCTGAGGCCGTTCCCTCTGCTCCTGTCCCTGTTCCCTGGGAGCAGAGCCCGACCCCCCTGGCTGCCCCTCCTGTCAGGAGCTGTGCAGAGCCAGCAGGGCCCCCTGAGCCTCCTTTGCTCCAGGCTGAGCCCCCCCAGCTCCCTCAGCTCCTCCTGGGGCTCCAGCCCCTTCCCCAGCCCCGTTCCCTTCCCTGGACACCTCCAGCCCCTCCACATCCTTCTTGTCCTGAGGGGCTCAGAACTGTTCCCACACTGATTGATTTTCTTGAATGAGAGCAGGTGGTTCATGGGAAATATTCCAGTAGATGTGTATGTACTTTTGCAGAGAGTGTCACAGTTGTTACTGCTAAGCATAATACCAAGGATGAAGAAAATAGGTGATCATACAGTCAGAGATGATGCTGGGGTCATAGGGAACTGGTGGATAAATTACATTCCTATAACTGTGGTGTAATGTGTGGAGGAAAGTTCGGGAGGAGTGAAGGTAAAACGTGAAGAAAACTGGTTTAAACTGCTAATTGGTGTTTCTTTCTGGCTGTTTCCTAGATGTAATGTTTTGCCATCTTACTCTTTTTCATTATAAAAATAAGAGTTTCTATACTTTGTAACATCACAAAGGATAAAAAGAATCAGAACCCATTCCAAAGAAGCAATGAAATTATGATAAGGATGCTTAAATCCGAAGTTAACTGGAAACTGAAACACAAAAATGAATCCTAGGTAGAGGCTGTACCTTCCTACAAAATTGTTACATTTGTTCCTTTTTGGAGAACTGTTGCTTCAGGAAGGGTGATCAGAAACCATCTTTAAGGAATATACTTTTAGGTCTACAGATTTCATTAAGTGCTATTTACATAAATGGAAATGGAAAATGGAAAACTTTGTCTTATGTAGGACCTGCCATGCTCCTGAAAGGAGCCTACAAGGACGTGGGAGTGGAGTGACAGGACAAGGGGGAATGGCATCCCAGAGCCAGAGGGCAGGGTTAGATGGGATTTTGGGAAGGAATTCCTGGCTGTGAGGGTGGGGAGGCCCTGGCACAGGGTGCCCAGAGAAGCTGTGGCTGCCCCATCCCTGGAAGTGTCCCAGCCAGGGTTGGACAGGGCTTGGAGAAATGTGGGATAGTGGAAGGTGTCCCTGCCCATGGCAGGGGTGGAATGAGGTGGTCTCTAAGGTTGTTTCCAACCCAAACCATCTTGTGATGGTTGTCATTCCATGATAAGTATCCACATTTCAGTTCCTGCAGCAGTATTTGCTGTGTTACTTCTCCAAACAGTTTTGCTGGTGACATTTTGCAGCTATGCTGGATGTGTAGGACTGGAATTAGAAACTTTTTCTCACTTGAGGAATGTCTTTAAAGTCCTTGAACTCCTTGCAAGGTAGCTTGGTTCTGTTAATTAAAGCCTGTATCATGATGAACTATTTACTTTTGTATGGTGGAGTTGGGGTTGCCTATGGGACTTGGCCTTTCCTGTTCTACCAGTCAAACTAAACAAAATCTTCCCATACCTCTCAGGAATACTGCTTAGTTTCAAGGAGAAATGGAGAAACCTTCATTTCCTTTCAACAGCAAGAAAACTTCATTAGTACTTCGAGCATATTCTGACAAAATACAAATTCACAGGGTTAACTTTAATTTTCTTAGTAGTAATGTTGTCTTCCTAGTAGCAGTTGCTTCCCAGGTTTTGTGGGATCTGAGACAATGATTGGGTTCAGTTCTACAAAATGCTGTTTGCATTTTGTTGTCATTGCTGTGTGTGGTTTGGAAATACTTTGTTGGGAGTGTTTGAGTTCCTGGCTGGTGACTGTCAAGTATTTTGGGCATTGTGGTAGATCCCCTTATGCTGGAGCTTTTTGGTGGGCTTAGACTAGCCTCTGAAGCTTGACCCTGACTAGACATCTTCCAGAATCATTTCTTTTTTCTGTGCTAGTTGGGGTGAAAATAATATTTCTTTTTTATTCCGTTCGTGGGAAGGCTTGAACCATCCTGGTCTAGTGGAAGGTGTCCCTGCCAATGAAACGAGATGAGCTTTAAGGTCCCTCCCAAACCAAACCATTTTGGGATTCTGGGAATTGTAAAATCCTCAGTAAACAGGTAAAATAGACACAGAGCTGTGAGAGTGAAGCATCACCAAGAATCAGTAAAGCAATGAGGTAATCTGGGGCATTTTCTAGTAATTTTTGATTGATTCTGGAACCCAGCTTTGAGGGAGGTAGAGGATAAGTTACAGTATTTCAAAGTGAAGTATTTTAGGATTGGAATTTCAAAGATAGCAAGGGCATGGATGGAAGAAAAGGTGAAGGTGTAGGGGTGACCAGAAGATAATCTGTGGATTGGCTGTAGATCAGCACAGTATGGTGAAGTCATGTAGAAAGTACCAACAAAGCATCTGCCCCTTGCTTGGGAAAGGTTCATATCCTCAGAAACAGATTTGTATTTCCTGGACCAGTGGCTGCTCAAGCAAACAGGGTTTCAGAGCATCACAGAAGTTGGGTTTGCTACCTCTGCAGGTGTCCCATGGTGTGTTTTCCCTGAGAGCAGACTGCTCCTGGGCCTTTTCCTCTGGGACAGGACACACACCACGGCATTTCCTCCGGTGTACCTTGTGGTGGGCTGCGGTGGGTGTTGACACCAGGATATGGGCTGAAAACGCTGTGCTCCTTGTGGGAAAAGTGTTCCTGCATGGGCTGTCTCAGCATGGCTGAAGACCTGCACTTTCAGCTTGCCCAATTACTCAGGATGGACGGTTTATTTAGCAAAGTGTCTGGCAACAAACCTTGCTCTGGTGTGACAGGTCTGCTTTCATTTCTAAACAGTGATCAGAGATGCCAGGGTTAATTTTTGAGGTTATAATCACTGTAAGCCCTGCATTTTTTCACTTAATACCTACTTTACCAAAAGTTGTCTGACTTTGACAAAGAACAGCTGAAGAATATTGCCAGTAAAAGAGATGAAGATAAGATTCTGGTCACCACAGGCTTGGCTTTGAAGTTCCTTTGCTCACTGAGGGTAAGAACAGCTTTCTTGTGAGCTTCCTTGTTTCCCCTCTGCTCTTCCACTCCTTTGGCAGAGCCAGTTTATTTTGTTGAAGGTTTTATTTTCTGCTGAAAATGCAGGAAATTCAGACAGCTCTCTTGGAAGCTCCCCAAAGCTAATACAAACAAGATACATATGCTTCTCTTAAACTAACTAAAAATAAAGTAAATTATTTGAAACTATTTAACTGTAGATATTCCCCATGTAAGACGAAAGGGAAGTTTACATCATTATAACTGTGGGTACTGATAAATTCTATTATTAAGGTGAAATTCCCTGGAGTGTCACTTGTCTGTTCCTCACAAAAGCATGAGGAGTGCTTGAAGTGCATGAAGTCTGGAATAGCTTCATTACAGGTGGAAGGACTAACTACTGAATGTCTGAAAACCTAATTAATTGAAGTATTCTTTAGCATGTACAAAGCCAGATAAAAAAAAAAAGTGATGTAAAATGAACTGAAACTGTCTGTTCAGCTACACTTTTTGTGGATGCAGTTTATGGATCTGGAACAGTTTACCAAATTTTTCCTGCTGGTTTCTCCCTGGTGAAAGTAATGGCAGGAGTTGTCTGTCTGGGGTTAATTTGGCATTCTTAGTCTCTTTGGTATCTCTTAATTGTGTGGGGTGTGTATCCTTTTTTTTTCTTCCAATTGCTGACAAAATTGCCTTTATAGTCACATCTGCGTCATGAAGGAAGTAGTTGTTTATGGCTGTAATTTTTTATGATTTATGTTCACAAATTGTTGAATCTCACTGAAAATGTTACAGATGAGGAGTTATAGTGAGTCATCATGGACAGGGGCTCAGAATGGAGAAAAGCCATAACTAAGTTGCCTGTGCAACCTCCACTCTCACCTTTTCCCTATGTATTCCTGTGTCCATGTGGTGGCCTTCAGCCTCAGCTCTGAAGATGATGGGTGGTCCCCACAGCGTGGATGCAGCAACACAGACATGGTGCTGTCCTCCTTGATATTCAGAGTGCTCTACCTTCCTGTGACTCCTCTTCCTCCTTCCTACCTGTCTGGAACAGGAGAACTGGACCCCACCTGCAGAGGTGCCCCAGCCCTGGAGTTCCCAAAACAAGAAGGACGTGGAGCTGCTGCAGAGAGTCCAGAGGAGGCCACGGAGCTGCTCCAGGGCTGGAGCCCCTCTGCTCTGGAGCCAGGCTGGGAGAGCTGGGGGGGCTCACCTGGAGCAGAGAAGGCTCCAGGGAGAGCTCAGAGCCCCTGCCAGGGCCTAAAGGGGCTCCAGGAGAGCTGCAGAGGGACTGGGGACAAGGGCTGGAGGGACAGGACACAGGGAATGGCTTCCCAGTGCCAGAGGGCAGGGATAGATGGGATATTGGGAGAAATTCTTCCCTGTGAGGGTGGTGAGGCCCTGGCCCAGGGTGCCCAGAGAAGCTGTGGCTGCCCCATCCCTGGAAGTGCCCAAGGCCAGGTTGGATGTGGCTTGGAGCAACCTGGGATAGTGGAAGGTGTCCCTGCCCATGGCAGGGGGTGGCACTGGATGAGATTTAAGGTCTCTTCCAACCCAAACCATTCTAGGATTCTCTGACTTGCAAAGAGAGGCAAAGGGAGCAGATGTCATTAAGGGGGTCACTCAGCTGTGAGAGTGATGAGTCTGAAATGGTTTTCCTGATGTGGATTGTGGAGTTCCTGGGAAGGAAACTGTTACAGCAAGTCCAGCTGGTTTAAGTGGCTTCTTCACAGCTTTTGCACACTGTGTGCACTCCTCGGCCCGCTGGAGAGGGACCTGCAGTGTCAGTCAGAGTGAACTGAAGCCACCAAGCTTCAACACAAAGCAACTTGCACTTTTGAAAATTCAAATGTCAGTGTTCTATTACCAGAATTAAGTTGGGGCTCACTAAAAGCCATTCATTGTCATAAGCAGTTGAGTTCAGAATTGTGTTTGGACATGTCTTTTTTGTCAGCTAGCATTTCCATCATGTATTTCTTTTGCAATTACATTTTCACTTTATTTCATCAGGTTTCTTTGAGTTAAGGCTTCAGCACAGTGTGCCTTTTCCTGTTGTTTTCTTTTACCTATTTGCATTGTGCAGTTGTAGTGTACTCCCTTACCAATCCCTGCTCAGGTTTTGCTTTTTTTAGGCAGATAAGCTTCTTCCTGCTTATTGTGCTAACTGTATAATTAGCAGTTATTTAGCTGAAAGTATCATTTGGCTGGAACATTGCTGTGATGTGAATGCACAGTGGGAAACGGGGCTGTTTTTAGTAGGCAGCAGTGACCTGGATGTCTGTGCCCGTTGTTGTATGGTGCATAACACCATTCATACGGACCTTGCCACAAAGGAAAAGTTGTTCTGTTAGATATCCAACTTGCAAAAAAGTTGGAAAATAGACCTGTTAAGGTTTACAGTTATTTGTTGCTTTGGATTGGGGATTACTGTACATCCAGATAAAAGTGGGGGAAAACAAATTGTCACACTTAAGTGAATTCTAGCCTGAAATAAATATATAATCATATATATAATATATAACATGAAGTATGTAATTGCCGTGTGGACATGATATGAGACTTAAGTTTGTTCACTAGTGCTTTTTGGAATCATGGAGTAGAATCCCTGAATGGTTTGGGTTGGGTGAGACCTTAAAGCTCATCCAGTTCCAGCCCTGCCACAGGCAGGGACACCTTCCACTTGGTTGCTCCAAGCCCCATCCAACCTGGCCTTGGACCCTTCCAGGGATGGGGAAAGCCACAGCTGCTCTGAGAAACCAGTGCCAGCTGTACCTGAGTGTGCAGCATACCTTCCTGGGTTAATGATCAAAAATGCAAAATATCATTAAGACATCTGTCACCATCTGTCTGCGAAAGACCCTAGATACCACTGAGAAAGGGCAGTGCTTGACGTCTAACGTGGATCCAGGACGCCAAAAGATGGGCCTAATCAAGGGGCAAATTTCATCAAGAAAGAGAGACTCATGTCCTCCCTTGCTTATTGATGCCATTTCATAGCATCACAAGTCACCAAAATTTTGATTTTCAACCGTTATTTTCCATAGAGACTAAGTTTGGAGGAAAGAAAACAGAAAACGGAATAATTTTGTCTCTGTTTATATTAGACAGTACAAACCGTGAGGGATGGTTATGCAGTATTAAGCTGACTATCACAGGGACATGCCTCCCTCTATCTTCCCAGAATTGGTAACTTTTGGAGGCTGGAGGTTTACATTCATTCATAATAGAACTTTTTAAACCAGCTTTTTGTCTTTACAATAATTAAAATAGATTTCATGTCAAATTGAATTAAAAGGGGGAGCACTCAAAATGTTCTATTGTGTTAACCAGAAGATGGGGCCCATAAATTAAACAGGTTTTTGGTGACACTGAGTTTTTGCATCCTCTACTAACAGTGAACTGTTTTTTGATGGGCAAATGTGTCTGTAAGGAGCCAAACTGTGAACACATGCCTGGGGTTTGGTGGTTAGGCTGCTTGACTTCTCTTGATATTTAAAAGCTGTATACTTTTCAAGTGGTTTTACACATCAGGATGTAAGTATTGAATTCTGTGAAAGTCTTTGCCCAGGAGGGTACTGTGCTAATTATTAATTGTATTGCAGTGAGGAAAGCAGCACTATTCCAGGA
The DNA here is from genome assembly GCA_013398175.1 of Climacteris rufus. Classification (NCBI taxonomy): domain Eukaryota; kingdom Metazoa; phylum Chordata; class Aves; order Passeriformes; family Climacteridae; genus Climacteris; species Climacteris rufus. The sequence goes on along the minus strand of VZRZ01001532.1, from coordinate 87,832 downwards.
TGGTCAGATCGAAGAATATCCAGCTCTGCCTATCGTTTGCCTTGGCTTTGAACTTTTGTGTGTTCCTTGATAGTGTTTATCAAACTCAAATTGGTTTTCCCTAGATAATGTTCTCATTCATTGTGTTTTCCCCTGCATCCTCTCAGCTTATTTCCATTCTCTTTTCTCTGGCATGATTACTTGTTTTTTCCTTTTTCTTTTAACAAAAGACTACCAAGAAGTGTACCTGGGTCTCTTGTAGCTGTCGCTGCCTGATTTATTCCTTGTGCAGCTACAACATGACCAAACATCTGTCTTTTTGCCTTAAAAATTAGAATTTTTGCAGAAAAGCATCACATTTAATTTTTCTCCTGAGAAGGAACATGAGGTGACATTCTAGGATTACCCACAGTAATGTGAGTGCTGTGCCTACATTCCCATCCCTTCTGCAGACATAATTTCACTCTCACAGAGCTGGTACCAATCTTTTAGCTTCCACCTTTCTTTTTAATGATGGTTCTAATTATTTCCTTGGGGATAAACAAAAAAAAAGGTGTGGGAGGACTGGTACACGTCAGTGTCAATGGAGGCCTTATCTGAGCCCTGTTTTGTAAAGGAATACCATAGCAATTTTAAATGTGAGTGAATTTGTCAATTGGATTTGTCAATTGAATTTGTCAATTGTAAGCAGCAGGAGAGTGCTGTTACTTTTAACTCCTCTCATTTAAATTTACTGCTTAATAGATTGAAACGTGTCTATGTTGCATAAATCAGTATATGACTTTTCATATAACAGCCAGTCCAGTGAAAAAAAGAAAAGTCTTACAAAGGTGCTGAGGGTGATGTTTTAGTCCTTGTCTTGGCCACACACATTCAGCATTTCAGCTGTGTTCATCTGCTCTGAAAGTAATACACAGAGTGATAAACTTCAACAACAACTTTGTTTATACCTGTCTTTATACCATGTCTGGATGCAGAGGGGCCCTAGCTTGATACTGATGATACAAAGCAACAAAACCACATGGCATTTTGTCAGCATTTCTCCACTGTCTTGTCCAAATGCTTTCCTTGGATTTATGCTTGTTTTTTCCATTGTTTTGAAAACTTTTAAACCCTTAGAAATTATTCAATCTCTAATTATAGGAGCAGACAGTTCTCCTGATAACATATATGCAATGCAGGGATTCAGTGCCACTTCTCTGTCTTTTATGGAGATGATTCTTCTTATAAATTCTTTTTTGTGTAGTCAGTTGTGGGTAAAAATCTTCACCATATCTCTCACTTTCCTTCATGGGTGTCCCAGATTCTTCACCTGGAACGTGGTAGCTGAAAAAAAGATGGTTGGTTCTGTCCATCAACTCCTAAAAACTTTCAATTTGATTACTGTGCAATAGCCTCTGCACCTTTTCATTGTTTAAAGCTGACCACTAGCAGAGTTTCCAGCCTGTCAGAAGATGGTTAGCACTGCTTTCTATTTCAAGTAGCTGTGTGTCTGGGGTTTAAGGTGAGCACATTTTGTTAAAAAGCATTTAGTTTTTGAAAAGTAGTTGTGTGGTTTGTTACCTTTCTGGTAACTGCATAGATCTCACTTAATCTTGAATGATAATATTTCTGGGAAAGTCAGGTAATCTGTCTTTCAGGATAGTGTCTTGGTCACCAGCTCACCCTGCTGCATTGGGGAGAGAATTATGCTGTTGCTCAGAGCTTTTTAAAAAGTACCCTAATACAGCATATTCTGAAATAAATGTGAGTTGATAGGCAAGCACCACTCCCCAGTTGAGTTAGACAGGTCTGGATTTTTCTTCAGATCGCAGCTGAAGCAGTTATTTCTATTTTTGTCTAATATTTGCCATTATATGCAATTCACAACATCTACCTGGGATGCTGTTTCATAGCACAATAACTAGGAAACTACAGGCAGAGGAACCACCTGTGCTTTGAAAGTAAAGATTATTTCTGTCATAGAAGACATTGACAGAAATCAGCTTTGTAAAGGTTTCTGCCATTGTTAGCTACACTACAATGTTGTTCTGTCATTGCTAGCTACACTACAATGCTAATTTAGATGGCAAAGTCATTAAAAAAATAGGAGATCCTCACATTCAGAAAAAATCTGTAACCCTCACAGTCAGGCATCATTGCTAAAGAAAGAATTTAATTGGAGTGCATACACCAGATATTCCTCTTCAAACAAGAGTTTCAAAAGGCTTCCAACACTTAAATCTCCCTTGTATGTGCAGCAGACAAGTGTTGTGGATAACCAGACTGAATGTGGGAATGAGGACAGGCTCTCCCTTTTCAGGGTCCTCAGCATCACAAAAGAGATGAAGGAGCAGGTTATGGGAATGCTGCTGCCTTCTGCAGAGCCACATCTAGGAGAGGGACTTTGGACAAGGGGTGGAGGGACAGGACACAGGGAATGGCTTCCCAGTGCCAGAGGGCAGGGATAGATGGGATATTGGGAAGGAATTCCTGTTAGTGAGAGTAGTGAGGCCCTGGCACAGGGTGCCCAGAGAAGCTGTGGCTGCCCCTGGATCCCTGGGAGTGTCTAAGGCCAGGTTATGCAGAGCTTGGAGCAGCCTGGGCTAGTGGAAGGTGTCCCTGCCCATGGCAGGGGAGTGAAACAGGATGATCTGTAAGGTCTCTTCCAACACAAACTATCCTGGGATTCTGTGATCTACACTTCCAGGAGGAAATGCACCTTTGCTTTGCATTGAAGGCAGCCAGAGCAAAGTGGTAGCAAAGAATTTTGCTCTTAATGGGTCCAAACAGGATAATGAAAATTCCTGTGCTCTCTCCTGCTTTGCTGAGAACATACATTTGCCACACGACAATTTCTGCAGTGCTACTTTATAGTAGAAAATAACTGTGTACAGATTGAATGACAGCCCAACAAAATGCCATTGTAAGTACTGCCTTGTTGTGAAGAACTTAAGTGTCTTGTGATAACTCAGAAAATGAGCTTTGTGGGGAGTTGGCCAAAGGAAATGTCAGTTGTTTCATTGTTCGTACCCAGCAGAATAACTCAAGCTGGTGTAGTATGATTCAGACCTGTAAAGTCTCACAGTCCATTGTTTGATGTGATGGAGATACCTAGCAATACAAACAGGGTAGAATTGCATTTTTTTACCCTATTCCAAGGGAGGGCAGACAGCTCTCCAGTCTGAATAACCATATTGGAGATATCCTGAAGTGGAGCTCAAGGAAGGAAATCCAGATGCCTGGCAGGAGTTCGCATGCCAGCTTGTTCAGCTAAAGAAGTTTGAGTTTCAGAATCATCAGGAATGATTTGTCAAAGGCATTGACAAGATGAAAAGCTGGAAAAGTTTGTCTTAGTGTTAAGACTCAGTGCACTACAAAAGGAGATTCCTTTTTTCATTTATTACAAGTGTTCTTCAATGCCAAGGAAATAATTTTTTTTAAAAAGTCAAAGCAGAAAAGCCTGGTAACAGTGACAAATATTCAGGGTGCAGTGGTGTTTGATCCAGTTAGTTTTCCTTCTCCTGCCTTTCTCTTTCCCCAGCCATCTTTTATTTCTCTCATCTTTTTTCTCTTTTCCTTCTCCCTTCTTCCCTGAGTAGAGGCCCAACAGAAAATGTAATAAGTTAATTAAATGCTGAAGTGCTTTTACTTAGAGTAGGAAGGGTTGAAAAGACTGTGTTCACTTAACCCTTAGTGAATTTGGCTGATGGTGATGCTTTATGTCATGAGAAGATGGCTCCTGTTGGGAGAATCAACCTGTGAAGCTGAATACTAGTGTGATGCATTTCAATTAAAATTCTGGTGAATACAAGAGAAAAAGTTTCCTTTCCATACACAGGGATGCCAGACTTGCTCACCATGGAGACATTAACCAGCTAATAGCTCTATTAGTAATAATTACCTGTGTGCTGCCTTTGTTACTCAATATTTTACAGTGGAAAAGGGCACACTAACCTTTTACTCCTGTCTTAAAGGCTCAAGACCTGAATGTGATCGAGGAAGTGATCAGAATGATGCTGGAGATCATCAACTCCTGCCTGACCAATTCCCTCCATCACAACCCCAACCTGGTGTACGCGCTGCTCTACAAGCGGGATCTGTTCGAGCAGTTTCGAACTCACCCCTCCTTCCAGGACATCATGCAAAATATAGACCTGGTGAGTGATACACGACTTCAAGGGTGCTTACACGTGGTTGTTTGATCTCTTCTTACTCTGGAGAGGTGGAAAATATTCATCCCCTCTTATCAGTTTGTTTTAAAATGTTGAATTTCTCTTGCCTTTTTACTGGGCCTGCGCTGTGATGGCTTCTGGGCAATGTAGAAACACAGAGTGGTTTGGGTTGGAAGGGACTTTAAAGTTCATCCAGTTCTAACCCTCTAATTTCTTTAACAAACCTTTCCCACATCTTTAACTCAGCAGAGCCAGGGGGATTTTGACATGCCTCTGGGAAGGAATTCCCAAGTTGTGACACGTCTTTCACCCCTCCAAAGGGAGGACAACATCAGCTCCTCTTAACTGCCCTTTGTTAGAAACCTGCCTTTCAGGGGAGCAAAAGCTAATTTTCATCATCAGACAATCTTTTTTTGTTTTCTCTTCCTCCCATCATCAATGATTACAGGGAATTACTTTTAAATAGCTAAGAGCAGGCATTCAGCTGCCTCATTCCCTGGCTTTGTGTTGTTTTCACCTGCCAAGTGTTCTCTTCACAACAATCTTCCCCTTGTGTAAGGAAATATTTTAGAAGAAATAGAAGAAAATCTCTATGGATGAGAAGCTGTTACTAGTGTGGCTCTCCATGGAGTATGACTTTGGGAAACAGTTGTTAATTATTTCTGCATCTGATAGTAGTTTTAATGTTCTTATTGAGAACCTGAGCACTGATTCCTGCTAGAAAAATTTTAAGCATTACAAATGTTCCCCTGTCTTCTAGTGAATATTTGCAGAGCTGAGCAATGCTTGAAGCCACACTATGACCACCAGATGCAAAATACTGGAAGGGAGGGCTGAGCAGGGTTCTAAGTCTGATGTAGTGAATAACACATTTAGTGTATCTAATAATCTGCAGAGTTTCTGTTTTGATTTGTTTTTAATGACAGGAGACTGACAGGTATCTGATTGTCCCTAAGGGAAGTAATTTTAAATGTTGAACTGAAATCCTGCTCTGTACCTATCCCCTCATCTTCTCTTCTCACTTCACATTTTCTGGTCATGCAAGACTTTGGGGAGCGGAGACTTGAAGCTGAAAACTCTCCAGACTTTTAGCAGCTGCAGACTACAGGCAGCATGGCACTGTCTGCATGATTAGAACAAGATGTCTTCAAGTTGTGTAAAGAGGATATGGTGCACTGAAAGATAACAGTGGTCCACATTCCTGACTGAGATAGGGACCTTCTCTGGTTACTTGTCCAAATCCAGGATAGCTGGTGGTGGCCAGATCCTTCTGCTCACAGCCCTGTGCCTCCCACAGACAGCAGCGTGTCCTTTTCTTTGTAACACTTAAATGTAGGTTTTCCTCAACAATTTAAACAATTCCTCCCCAAAACTATTTAATATTGGGTTACAGCATAATGCCAGTTACATTCAGAAACTATTTAAAGCTTTCCAAGGGAGCATGTTGAATTTTTAAATAGCTCCTTTGTTAGAGAAGCGAGGATGTCAAAAAAAGAAATTTTTTAATTTCTTTTTTTTTTTTTTTAGATGTACCTGTCACCATCTGGCAAATGGTGAGAGCTGTCAGGCTTGTAGATCTGAATAAAAGATGAGATTCATATGACTCCTCGTCTACCCTGTCATGTCCTGCACTTCATACACAGTATTAGCAGCAGTACCATCCCATACAGAACCAGTCTTTCTCTTGGGCACTGCAGCCAAAATATTCTACCTGGTCTGGCTATCCCTTGAACCAGTGGCAAATCATGTTAGTTTTACTGTCCACATTGCAGGGAGCTCCTCTGGGAACCATGTGGGCAGGATCTGAGATGAACCAAAACAAGTTTGTCTCCTAGAACTTACCAGGCTTTTCTCTGCAGTGATGGAGCTGGGGAGCAACATCCTCACAGCTGTGACACAGTGGATGTCTGAAATGTAGCTGTGCTCTAAAAGGAGTCAGAAAGAAAATCTTTAAAGATTTGGCTCAGTAAATTTCTAAACTGTATGTTGCTGGAAGCTGGGAGGATATACTCATGTGGAGAATCCCCCTATTTTTGACCTGCTCTTCCATTCTGATTTAATCATCCATCCCACCCTGCTTTCAGACAGAATAGCGAGCTGGCCAGGCTTTTTGTGTGACCAAGGCTGGTTATTCAGAAGAAGATGGATCCACCAACTTCCCATGTACTAGGGAGCTACAGTGGGTTTCAGGCTGTTGTGATCAAGGGAATTTTATGGCCCTAATTGTGTAAGTTGTAGATGGAAATGGTTAAATGTTGCAACTTTTGGTAATGGAAGAGTGGGGAAGAGAGATTACCTTTCTGAATCTGTAGTCCAGATTTGTCTTCCGTACAGAAATACTAACAGACAGTGTGGTAATGTTCCATATTGCAGAAATCAGACCAAAATACAGAGTATGTAAAGTCTGTAATGAGTTTTGGGCACCAGAACAGTTGCCAGTTTGCCTTGTCAATAATGTATAAAATAGATCTGACATATATTGACTTTAATGCTTATTATTTTTACTGTGTTGGATGTAATGTACTCATCAACCAAAAGGAAGCATGGAAGAGGTGAAAAGGCTAAAAATTTGATGAAGAATTAATTGGAGAATGTACTGAGGAGGTAATAATGAGTAGTTGATAGTGCAGATATAAAGAGGCATCTGCTTCAGTTCTGTGTGAACTGAAAATATATATATAAAGCAGAGAATAACCCAGAGGTGTCCTATAAGCCTACTCATGCTGGTGACATCTTAGTGGATTATTCTGGATTTAGAATCTCAGAATCATTTCAGGTTGGAAAAGACTTTCAAGACCATCAAGTCCAACCATGCTCCCAGCACTGCCAAGGCCACCACTGACCCTTGTCCACAAGTGCCACATCGACGTGGCTTTTAAATACCTCCAGGGATGGGGACTCCACAAGTTGTGCCAGGGCTTGACATCCCTTTCCATGAAGAAATTCCTCCTGATGTCCACCCTGAACCTCCCCTGGTGCAGCCTGAGGCCGTTTCCTCTCATCCAACCCCTTGTTCCCTGGGAGCAGAGCCCTACACCCCACCCCTCACCCCTTTCCCACCCTGGCTGCCCCTCCTGTCAGGAGCTGTGCAGTGCCAGAAGGGCCCCCTGAGCCTCCTTTGCTCCAGGCTGAGCCCCCCCAGCTCCCTCAGCCTCTCCTGGGGCTCCAGCCCCTTCCCCAGCTCCGTTCCCTGCCCTGGACACGCTCTAGCCCCTCAGGGTCTCTCCTGTCCTGAGGGGCCCAGAGCTGCCCCCAGGGCTGGAGGTGCCTCAGCAGGGCCAGCACAGGGGACGGGCACTGCCCTGGGGCTGTGGCCACCCCATGGCTGGGACAGCCCAGGTGACATTGCCCACCTGGGCTCACATTCAGGTGGCACCATGGAAGAAATTCCAGGGAGAAATAGGAGCTGTAGAAAACAGAATCTCTGAAGGTGCTGATTTGCCAAAGGAAGGCTAAAGTGGTGTGGTATTTTTCAAATAAAATGCTGCTGTGAAGGGAAATGGAATAATCTCTTTCACATACTTGTGGGTTCGCAGGTCATAAGGAAAGACTTTTCCAAGGTTTCTAATAACGAAGCACTGTGGTAGGTTTTCAGGGACTTCAGCATTGAGACCTCTGGATAACAGACATTTGGCAGGATGGCACTGGGACAGAGGACAGACCAGCACAGGTCTGTAGGCACAGGTAGATATGGGGATGGCTCTGCAGCCCCACCAGAGCTAAGACCAGGGCAGGAATTACCCAGGTTGCCTGCAGTACAGACCTGGCCACAGTAACTCTTGGGTTGTTCCTCTGGATTTGGACCATTCAATTTACTTTGGAGATAATACATAACCTCTGTGTGCTTCATCACTGAGGCAAAAACAGGTGAATATTTAAGGGTCATCAGTGTCTAGAACACTTTTTATTGAAAACTACTTATTTGCCTGTGTGTTTTTATAAATAATCTAAAAATCAGCATTGCCAGCTGATTGGGAACATGTGGGAACCATTAATGCTGTACAGAAGAAACTAAAATCAAAATACCTTCTGTTTCCTATTACTTTACTTTTCATTTTAGAAAGCCATTTTAATAGGAAACTGTGCGTCTTGTTTAGCTAAAATGGGGTATTCTTCCTCTGGATGGTGAACAAAGAGAAATGCTATGGTTCCTCTTCTGGCCTTGTGCAGAAATATTTCAGCTGGGAGCTGCCTATATGCCTCTGCTTTAGAGGTGGTCTGTAATGTGGTCAGCGACCTCAATTATGTCAGGAATTTGGTGGAGACTCCTTGCTGATTGTTCCTGAAGACACATTGGGTTCATGGGTTCATGGCCACGGTGAGAACTCACTGGGTTCATGGCCATGGTGAGAACTCGTGGCTTTCATTGCTCTTGCATTTCCTGTGAGCGAGTGGCTGATACCAGTGGTGGAACAGGCTTAGCTAGAAGCTGCTAGAATTTTATTTGCAAAATAGTCTGATAGACATCAGGAGGTCAGGAGCAATGGCTTAGTGATGCAAAGGACTCCATTGATGCAATTTCCTACTGGGAATTTAGTTCTCCAAATAAATTTCCATGCTAGGTTTTAAAATCAATCCAGTTGGCTTTGCCCTGGCGTAGCAACTCCTGTTGCAAGACCTGCAGGACTTAAGAACTAAGTTTTCATGGCTTTCCTTAAGATGACCTTAGAAAAACCTTGATCCTGCTAATTACCAGAGCCTGGCTAAATACTCTAAAGGTTTGATTATTTGGTGGGTTTGGGTTGTGGGTTTCTTGGTTGTTGTTTGGGAGGGTCTTTTTGCCTGTTTCTTTTCATCCCCACTCCTATACACTACAAGTGGAGAGCAGAGAACCTTGAAAAGCTCGTAAGTCTTTGAACACGCTCCTCATTTTGAGGTAAATCTGAAAAATTACAGTACTTGAAGTTTGCTGATTAACCTCTTGTGTTTCTCCTGCTATTGAATCACCCAAAGCAGTTTAATACCTTCTTAAATGAATGAAGGTTGGCTTTGCCTCCCATGTGCTCCAGGTATGGCTGTTGGATACTGAATGTAGCTCTGATTTATGTTTCCCTACAGAAGCTACTTAGTTGAAGTGCTAATCCTGTGGTACTTACAACAAGAGGTTTGTTTTCTTCTTTTCTTTTCTTCTCCTTGCTATGCCATCAATGCACCATATTACCCTCCCGGTGGTGGACATGGGTGGAAATAAACTACACAAAGCGTTTCTTTCAATCACTTCCTGAAGAAAACAAAATTGACAAAAACAGGTTCAAAAGGTTTTCATTTCGTGCCAAGTGATTTTTTCTTCTGTCTTGCAGAGCTGACCTTTGCATTTGCAAGCAGAGGAGGCAGCAACATGTTGTACTGTTATTTTTAGATGGAGGAGAAGGAGAGGAGCTGTCATGTTAGTTAGGCAGTGGCACTGCCTGGGCTGCCACAGGCCTCATGGAACTTCAGCATCTGCTGACAGAATCTAAGTGAGGAAAACATCTTGCCTTTGATAGCTCTGCTGTTTGCATGCTGTAAAGGGAAATATTTTGTTACTTTGGCCTTGCAGCCCCATTGAAAACCATAGTTGGGTGAAATAACAGACACTGTGGTTGTTGCCTCATAATCTCAAAATAATCTCCAAAACCTAAAATATTGCCTTTAAATGAAAAATGTTTCTAAATAATTCTAATCTTTTTCTTGTAGTGCTTTTAATCTCTGGCAATACCTTGTAAGTTTATTGTTTAGAAAACAAAAGGATAAAGTATGAGTTTCTCATGGAAAATTGACCTCTAGGAAGAAATTCTTGGCTGTGGGAGTGGTGAGGCACTGGCATAGGTTTCCCAGAGAAGCTGTGGCTGCCCCAGCCCTGAAAGTGTCCGAGGCTTGGAACAACCTGGGATAGTGGAAGGTGGTGGAAGGTGGCAGGGGGTGGAACTGGAAGGTCTTTAAGGCCCCTTCCCAACCAAACAATTCCTCACATCTGTGCTGAAAACCAGTCTTGGAAATCTCTATAGAGAGCTCTTTTTGTTTAGAAATTTTAATGGAATTTTAATACAAACCCTGGCAATGCCCGAGCTGGAGGTGACCAAGTCAGGTCCCTTGTGCCCATCGTGCCACATGTCTGGGTTCCTTGCACAGGCAGGATTAGACTGCACAGGGCAAGGCTCCACACACTGTTTTATCTGGACAGTGATCAGATATTCCTGATGAGAGGCTGTCTAATCCTGGATTAGATGTGCTTTTTAATCTCTGTTAATATGGAAGACAGACTGGAGAGAGAGCTCTTTACAACAGGTTATGTTCCTTGCATGGAGAGGCCTTTCAGTGCTCAGCGTGGCTTGGATATCAGTAATTCACAGCAACTTGTGGAGTTTATTCCTACTCTTCTTCTTAAGCAGTCTTTGCAGTTGGTTTATATTTTCTTAGACCAGTTGCCCAAATAATTAATGAGGAAATTAGTTTTCAGAGTTTCAGAAAGTGACTGTCTCTCAGCCTTGTTTATTTACCCTAAGACCAGGTTTTTTTTCTGTTCGTACAGCCATATGCTCAGTTAGTTTTAAAACCAGTACTAAGACCCGAAACTCATTTAATACTATTCACCCAATTTATTTTTTCTGGTTCGTTTTACTTTCAGTTGGACAAGGAGATGAAATCTGTTAATGTTCATTTTTATTTTAAATTCAGCACTTTTGCTTAAGTGCAGAAGATAATTAAAGCTCTTTCAAAGGAAAAGGCTGCTCTTCCCTAAAATGATGTTAAGCTTTTATGTTTTTATATTTGGCTAGAGGAGTAGGTAAAGTGCTACAGTAGGTAAAGTGCTGTAGCAGACCCTCTGCTACAGAGGTTGGAGTTTGGACAGTAGGGATGTAATGCTGGATGCTTTTTGGTTTTATTCCTGATTTAGTGGTAAAAAATAAAGGCCTCTTTTAGGATCTCCTCTGTATAATTCATCCTCTTTTTTTTTCTTTTTGTTTTTCTGTTTTCTTATTTCCTTGAGGTACTCGTTAGATACCTGACTATCCTGTTGGGGTCTTGTGCTCTCAGAGTCCCAAAGAGCAGTAATCCATTTCTACATTGTTTGAAGTAGTAAGGCAAATAACACCTAGAGATAAGTATCAGTATTAAAGTAGATATTTTTAATTTCAGTCATCAACAATATATCAAAAATAGCCATTCAAAGTTCTCTAAAATGCTGACATAGCCTGAAAATACTGGAAGCCTGTCTCACTTTTGTTCTTTTGAAATATAATCCAAAGAAGATTAGTACCTTCACCACAAAAACATAAGTCTTTTAAAAACATGTTAAGATTGAAGGGTTTGACTTCCCAAAATAGGAAACTTCAGAATTCAGGGAGTATCTGTGAACTTCATTCAGTTTTTTTACACGTTTGCATTATGATAGTATTTTATCCTTTTGATTAAAAGCCAAATATTAAATTTTGCTTTTGTTGTGGTTGAGCAGAACTTGAGCTAACAAGGCAGTGCCACTGGGATGGATTCTCTGCAGGAGCCTGCCCTGGGCAAGGATGGGTTTCACCAGTGATTACTGACATCAGAGGAGTGTTGAAATGCAGGAACACTTTTTTCTTTCAAAGTCTGTGGGCAGCTTGCTCGTTCCTCTGTGAGCTGTGTATCGTCCACCAGCAATTTGTCCCAAACTCTGTGCCAAAACCATGTCAGCCTCACTGCGAGGTCCTCACGCTCTTTGCACAAGCTGTTTCTTGCTGTTTTACTCTGTTATTTCTGGTCCCTCCCTCCAGCTCCTTTGCTTATGTACTCAGCACATCTTCCTACTCCTGTTTTTTTTAAGGATCAGAGATCACAGTGCTCCACCAGGTCCTTATCTCTAAGAATGTAAAAACCTACCTGCAGCATCTGCCAGAGGCAGTGAAATTCTCCCTTTCTGCTGAAGTACAGAGATAATCGTAGGGACAGCACGAGAGATTAAACCTGAATTTTCTCTTGACTGATTTCTGTACTTCTGTTGTTAGAAACGAAACAAAACAAAACGGGGAAAAAGAAGAGAAAACAAACTCAAACACCAAAACCCCATAATAACCTCAAAAAGCAACTTCCAGCAACTTTAATCTGCCTCTGTCTCATTCACTTGGTACAAGAGTTTCTAGAGATCCCAGCAAGTCTTTCAGCTCAAAACAAGGGCTGGGCTTTTGGCAGGGGGAGTCACAAACAGGAACAACAAATTTGAATCTCACAGTAATCAAGCCATCAGCTGTCTTTGTTTTATGAACAGCAGCTGAGCTGGGAGGCATAATTAGGGTAATGGTTTCTGGCTCCAGCTGTGTCTCACTACAGAACAAAGAGAGCTCAGCAGAGATTTTGTAGCATAATACACTTTTCCCCCCTTCTGCTTGGGAGAATTAACAAAGATTACTCGATGGACTGGAGCTATGATTCAGATACAAGTGAACATCAGTATTTTTCCACAGAGAATGTGTCCAAAGCTCACAGGATTTTGCAGAACCCACCATCAGCATTGTGCTTGCCTCCAGCCAAGGGGTGGCCAGGTGCTTTGGTGTAGACAAGCCCGACCAAGTGCCTCTTGTGGTACTTCCAGAGGACTCTAAGTAGGTGTTGAAATTTTCCCCCAAACCCTTTTTGTGTTCTTTTGAGTGCTGGATCCCCTGCGTGACTGAGGAGTTCCTCTGGGATAAGGGATGGGGTTTGCAAAGTGTGTTCTTTTTGGATGAAAGGAGCTAGAGAAATGGAGGTTTTCTGATGTCCCACATGGAGAACTGCCGGTGGGATGTCTGTTTCTGGTGTGACCTACTGAGCTTGGAGAGGGATAAAAGTCAAAGCCTGACCTGAGTTGTAGCTAACAAGGACCAGCTGGGTCACAGAAAAGGGGGTGGGGAGAGAAATATGGGGAAAATCAGCTTGGGCTTACCAGGGGGATGTCTGGAAGATGAGAGGGAATGTGCAGGTCCTTGGGCCTAGGATCTGTGATAGGGAAGGTATGTGGGGTGCTTGGGGTGGATAATCTGAGTAGAAGAGCAGTTTTGTGGACTTTCTTCTCACCATTTACTTGCTGCAGCTTTTCATGCTGCACAACCCGCAGGAAATCACGTAGACTCTCATGCTGAGATACTTAATAGTTGTCTTAAAGCCTTTTGTCCAGAAGTCAGTGAAACTGTGATGATTTTATGCTTTAATGCTTTACAACCAAAGTAAATTTCTAGCTCAAATTATAAAAAGACTGGAAGAACTCACAAGTCCTGGTGTGCAGAACTGACAGATAGAAATATAGGCATATGTCAGTGCACAGTATTTGAAAAGGTAAATGTATTAATTCAGCTGTGTGTGTTAAATTGTAAAATCATCTGTCTGTTAAAAGTGACTGCAGGAGAATGCTGAGAATTGTGCTAACTTGACATTGACACGGGCAATAACGCGATTATTCTTTAAGAGTACAGATACAGAAATGCCAAAAAAGAAGATGACAGCTTTGTGTAAATTGATCCAAAGATCTTTTCTATTTATTTATGTGCTGTGATGCTTCATTCCAGGTGATCAGCTTTTTCAGCTCCCGATTAGAGCAAGCTGGAGCTGAGCTGTCAGTGGAGCGAGTTCTGGAAATCATCAAGCAAGGAGCTGTTGCTTTGCCCAAAGACAGGCTAAGAGTAAGTGCTCAAGACCTCATCAATTAAATTGTACTGTTCCAATCAATTACACATATATGTCCTTTATATCTCTAGCATCAAAAATCGTCTCTCCTATCAATAGTGACTGATAAGTGATTATGCTGTCGCTTGCCATATGTGTACGTTTTCATTTAAATTCCTAATTTCTGCTAAGTGTTTGGGTGAATTTTTGTGATTAGTTATTAAATTGAAGCGTGTGGAGGAATTAATATTTGCTGAAGCTAAGGTTTTCTTCATCATATCGTGAAGATGCAGGCTCCTCTCTCCATCTGTTGTTTAGTTATGCTGTAACCAAACTGATAATTCCCTCTTTTGTTTAATTTCTTGTTCTGTCTCTAGTGTTCTGCACCTCCTTCTGGGTCTGTATAAAATGCTATAAAGATAAATTTGGGGGGCTTTAGTTAAGAATTACCCAACCTAGTGAAAATGAGTTCAGGACGTATAAGTCTGGTCAACATGATGATGAGCTTTCTGTCTAATCCTGAGCAGTCCTCTCCATTCCTTTCTGAGAATCTCTCAAATCTCTTGAGGGATTTACCAACTTGACAGGTTTTGTGAGGCTAAAATCCATTAATGGCTGTGTGATGTTTAAATACTGCAATAAAGAAATCTGTGTAAGTGGGTAAGTAAGCAAATGGGAGTTGTGTGTGTTTTTTAAACACGATGAATTTTGTTTCTCTGTTATGCCAAGCATATTTTAGATACTGTCTGTTTTCTGCAGAACTATTTTTGTTCCTACTCTGTGATAAGAGAATGAAAGCATCTTCTCAAGACCCATTTCTTTTGGGGTAACTTTAGTAAAATATCCTCTGATAAGGCACTCTGAGTCTGTACGGCCATTGGCAACGGCTGGTAATTTATTTATACGCTGGTAATTTTAAAACACCCAGTGGGAATTTTCTAGCTGGCTGCATATACTAATGTCTTTCCTGCAGTTCCCTCTGTCCCTGAGATAGCACGTATTTAGTCACTCAGACTGAATTACTTTGGGAGAGGTTGGTCTAGAGTCCGAGCCCTGAGCTGCAGTGCAGGACAAGCCTGAGTAACATCAGAGGAGTTGTTGGATCCAAATCCAGCCCTTCATGTTGTCCTTTCTGCACAGTGATGCTGTGAATACAGAGGAGCACTGGAACTTTGGCTGTTTCTATGACAACTTATGTGCAGATAATTAAAAGCTCTTACGTTGAGGCTACAGTGATTCCTTCTTGACACAGAGCCATCACCAAATAAATTCTCTGCTTAGAAAAAAAATGAAGGTTTTTCAAGTTACTTAGTGTGCCACATCAACTGACATGTCAGGCCACAAAAATGCTGTTTCTGGAGTGAAGTCCCATCAAGGTTAAATTTTCTGCATTAATGATACACAGTTTTTAAAATTATGTATTTCTATTGCCACTTAAAGCAGCAAACCAAGAGTTTTTGACATGTGCCAGGCTCTGTAAGTCCTCACCAAGCAGTCGAGTACTTCCAGTTTTAAGGATGCTTAATGTGGCTTGGAGCACTTGTCTTTCCTCTGAAGGACTTGAGTCTGGAGACAGACTTGCCTAGCACATAATTCTTCTATGCTTCCCACTTACACCTACTGGGTTTTGTCTGGTTTTTTTTTTTTCTTTTTTTCTTCTTCTTTTTTTTTTAATGCTTTTGTTGAGGAGGAGTTTGGCGAGTGCAGGTTACTTCTCCGTGGAGAAAAGTTGGTGACATTGACCTTGGTGTATGTATAGCTGTACATCCATATGTTTATATACCTATATATATATATAGTCATGCATCAATTTGTATATGCAAATAACATCCTTCCTTTGCACAGATAGTGATGAGGAGCAGCACATATTTCCCTCCTAGAGAAATGACCTTGTGAGTTGGTGTGCCTTCTGTCCCTGTGCCTGTCTCCTAGGAGTCTCCCAGTTCCTCAGGTCTTTCCACTTCAGTCTCTGAGGTTTGCAGGGGAAGCTATTCTGGAGCTTGACAAACTCATATTAAGATCAGACTGAAGATACAGTTACACAATAACTCTGGCAACTCTGAGGAATTTCAGCAGCTAAATAAAGGAGAAAGCTTTAATTCTCATGTCTTTAATGACACTCTCTGGGCAAGTCTGGATGGGTGGGAGCAGCCCTACCCACGCTGGCTTTGATGGCACCTTTCAGGGAGTTGTGCAGAGCCAGCAGGGCCCCCTGAACCTCCTTTTCTCCAGGCTGGGCCCCCCCCAGCTCCCTCAGCTGCTCCTGGGGCTCCAGACCCTTCCCCAGCTCTGTTCCCTTCCCTGGACACCATTGAGCCCCTCCAGGTCTTCCTTGTGAGGGGACCAAAACTGCCCCCAGGGTCAGGTCAGGTTGTGCCCAGCCAGCTTGGACAATGTGTGGAGAAACTGGGTATCCATTGCGTCTGTGTTGACACAACCTACATGTAATTGCAATGGGCAAAGCTGAGGAGTTCAATCCTGAGAATTTATATATCAGCTTTGCAATTAATTGCTAACTAATTTTCAAGCCATCCTTGCCTTTGCCACAGCCTACTGAAGTGCTCTAAAGTACAAGAGACCCTGCAGAGATATTATTCCTGCCTCCTAGAAATAACCATCTTCAGCTGAAGCACTCTGGGGGAGGCAGCTGAAACACGGGTATGATTTGGAAAATGAGGGCCAAAGCAGAGCTTTTACTCACTCACTTCCCTGCAGCTCAGACAATGATGTTTTCTTCTTGTGTGTAAGTATCTAATGTATGCACGGATGTTTTCAGGGGAATGTTTTCCAGTTGCTTATCTTGGCCTTTGTCGAGGAAGTGAGCATTCAGGAGGCACTACATGTATTCAGGTCCCGAGCCTGTTGCTCAGCCCATAGTTCAAACATGAATCAACGTCAACTAAAAATAACAGCACTTAGAGCCACGATCCTCATCTGCATAATGGAGCTTATCAGTTTGGTAGCACACCCTAGTGCTCCTGCTCCCTTTCGCTGTGGGAAGCAACACGGGGCGCAAAGTGAGCGTGTGTGGTAGCAGTAGGTCACGGATAAATATACATTTATATATATGTCTGTGTCTGTTAGGAAAGATATCCTGCATTTTCTTAGCAAATAATTGTTGGGAAATGGGAGACCTAACTCAGATTTTCCTTCCAGTCCTGGAGCAGTCTGACTGGAGACAAACAATATAATTAACATTATTTTAAGCATATGCTTTTAGCTGTGTACTGTGGAAGGCCAAGAAAGTCCACGCTGAGCAATTAGCCTTTTAGAAGACTTCTGCACAAACAGAGAGATAAAGGGCAGGTGCTGAAATCAAGAGCTGGTTATTTCTCCCTCAGTCTGTGGGAGGAGATAAATGAAGTTAATATGCCCGGGATGGAGGCAGAAGCCATGGCGTGGAGATAGAGCTGTCTCCTTCGCAGACGAGCAGCCCACAATCCAGGCTCCCTGCTATATTGCAGAAGCTTATTAAAGGCAATTTAGAGATCACAGTGATAGGTGAAAATTGGCCTCGTTCTTTCCCTCTCTTTATTTTTTTTTTTAAGTTCTCAGGCTGCCTTTCTTCCCTTTGGTGAACTATCTGTACTTTCAGGATTAGGAGAGTGAGAGAAGTGGGACCGTGTCTGGAGCCTGTGAGTTATCTCAGGATTTCAAGGGGAGTTAGCCAGCAGATAACCACTCTTCTGCAATAAGTGGGAAAACTTGTTTCAAATGCCAGTTAGTGACTGGAAGCTGACATTTGGTTTCATGGAATGATCACACTTGGGAGGCCACACTTAATGCTTTATAAAAGAAAAGTTCCCATTACCTAAGCCACTTAAGGTGGAGATTTGTTTTTCATGAGCATTTTCTGAACTGCTTGTGTTTTTCTCCTACTTTTTTTCTCCCCATGTCAATGAGCATTTTGTCATCAGTGTGCACTCTGTCAGATGTTCTTTGTGTGCTGGGCAGATGTGCCATTATGCCATCAATTCTCACCTTTTTGGTATGGTACAAAATTTAATATTTATTAAAGTGCATTTGAGTTTGATGGGCATTAAAATTTCACAGAATATGTAAAAGGAGCAGAGGTAAAAGCCTTCAGTCTCTTGACAGAACAAGTTTGACTTTAGGTGTTAAAAGCACTTCTCATAGGTTTCCCCTTCTATTAATGATGTACTTCCAAATCCATCAGCTTCCATTTGTTTCACTGGAGAAAGTTGCTAATCATTGAGGCATCAGAGCCTGGGGGAGGAGTAATTTGTCATCATGGTGATGGCAGCTTTGTGTCCCTGGCACATCACACTGGGGAACCAACACCAGCACCAAAAGTTCAGCTACAAAAGATGTAATAAAAATAACGTGGTTGTTGACTGAGGTGGCAGTGAATAGACCCCCAGGATGTCAACCTATAGGTACTTTGACAGAATCATTTAGGTTGGAAAAGCCCTCTAAGATCATCAAGTCCAACCCTTTCTCCAGCATCAATCCAGGTCCTCAGTTGCCACATCCACATGGCTTTTTAATCCATCCAGGGATGGGAACTCCGCCACTGCCCTAGGCAGCTGTGCCAGGGATTAACAGACCTTTATGTAAAGAAATTTTCCCCAATATCCAATCTAAACCTCCCCTGGCACAACTTGAGGCCATTTCTTCTCATCCTGTCCCTTGTTCCCTGTGAGCAGAGCCTGACACCAGCCCAGCTGCCCCCTCCTGTCAGGAGTTGTGCAGATCCAGAAGGTCCCCCTGAGCCTCCTCTTCTCCAGGCTGAGCCCCCCCAGCTCCCTCAGCCTCTCCCCATCAGACTTGTGCTCATGGCACAGCAGGAAAGAGGAATGGCCATAAAAGAAAGTGCATGTAGAGACTCCAAAACCAAGCAAGCCTAAACCATTTCTCAGTTTGGTACTGAGCTCTCTCTGGAAGGGTTTTCATGCTTCTGCAGATGCTCCTCCCAAGGGGGGAGACCTCATCTGTTCAGCAGTCTGTGCCACCACACCGCGCAGAGGGGCAGGACGTGGGCAGCCCTGCACACCTTTTGGCAGGTGGCAAAGAAAGGTGATAGCCTTCCATATGCATGTACCCTGTTGATCCCAAGCAACCTTCCATTGCCCCAATTATCTGTTAGATTTTTTTTCTTCCCACAGTCATGATGTCCTTACTCCTGAGTGGTTGTTATTTGTCCACAGCAAGATGCTGGATTCAGGATCCAGACCAGTGGTCTTTAATAATCTAAATTAAACCTTGGGGCAGTTCTGTAATTGCTTTAAAAGCTACGTACAGCTTTCTTGTGTTTGTTTTACTGCTGTAACACTTTAGTGCTGTGGGATTTTTGGTGGAATACTGCACAAATTAACTCTGTGTGACACTGTAAAGAGTTAGGGACAGAGTTACAGCAACTCCTTTACAGAGCTCCAGGGCATAGCACTGAGCAAGAGAGACAGAAAACTTCCTTAAAAAATAAATTCATCCAGTTCTTCCTGATATTTATCTTTTTTTTTTTCTGGCTCAAAGGTCAAAGTTCTTATTATAGTGGAAGCCGATTGTGTCTAATACATCCTTAGGTCTGACGCTAGGCAGGCGTCTCTAACACAGACTTCCTTTTGCTGACCCTCAGCTGTTGTTAACCCTTAACCTGAAGAAGATCAGATTAGTGACAGAAGTGTAAGAAACTTTCAAACAAAGTGCTTTTTGGGCCTTTCCAAAACACCGACCATATGCTAAGAGTAAGAGTATTTATGGATTGTATATTTCCTTCTGACAATTTATACCCTCAATTAAGATGTCAGGCTTCCCTGCTTCCGTGAGCTGACCTGTAAGTGATGGACAATAACTCATGGTTCTTTTGAAGGCGTTTGTTTTAGAGGTCAGGTTCTCAGAGACCTCGAGTAGAGAAGAATATACTCCCCGTCCCTTGAGAAATATTATTTTGGGTAATCAAAATTCCAGGGGAAAAAAATGATCTTGAAAGTTTTGATGGGCTTTGTGGTCAGAAAATAACTTATCATTGTGAAATTGTGAGCAGTCAAAGACATGTCTGCACTCAGCTGACTCTGGCTAATCTTATAGTGGGATTATAAACCTGTCTGTCTGTCTGAGCCAGGGCAAACCCTCATGCAGGTGCTTTTCTATTAATGCAAGCCTGGCTACTTAAATTGTTGAGAATGAGTTGAAACTCAACTGAATGACACCACTTTATAATAAGTATGTCCAAGCAGGAGTTTCTATCATTTAAATCTATTTAATTAAATGGTGCAAATTTGTGTGTAGGCAAGATCTAAAGTATGTGAAAAATACTGTGGAAAAACTGTGATTATTATAGTGCTTGAAGTTGGATACTTGCTGACATAATGCATTGCATGGGAACTCTTGACTTTGTAGTTTGAAAACTTACAGGAAGAAAAATAACTGCATCATCCCAGAAGGGAACGAAAGCTTCAGAAATAAATACCACCCTCACTTTTAAATATTAATATGATAATTCACAGAAATGTGACTTCAGTAGGAAGTAGGTTTGAGTAGCTAGTTAGAGTAAATGTTAACAAAAAAAATTTGCTTTTATGCCTGGTTGCTTTCTTGTAACGCTGAAAAAGCCAAGGGCCAAAGTAATTTGCTTTAACTTCTGTGGATCCAAAGTTGTGGAATCACAGAATCATTCATGTTGGAAAAGCCCTCTTAAATAATTCAGCACAACTGTTCCCCAAAGGTGACCAATGCCACCACTAACCCATGTCCCCTTTTTTGAACACTTTAGGTGTTCAAAACTTTTTGAAATGTGATGACTCCCGTTGTTCCATGGTTGAAAGTGGATTTCAGGAGTCTTTAAAGAGCCTTATTTGTAGCCATGTGCAGTGCAAATACAGCTGATGAGTTGGATTGAATACTAACAACACTTCATTTACAGAAGCATCCTTCAGGTAAAATGGCAGAAATCAGTTAACTTAGAGACTTTAGGGAAAGAGAAATAAATTATACTGCAATCCTTGCAATGTAGTTCGACTTGAAATTTGCAATCCATGGAGATTGCAATTCTTCATCTCTTCATGATTTCTTCATCTCTTCAAATCTCTTCATCCATATTGCTGAACTCAAGATGTTTGAAATGTTGGCATAGGCTGGCAGTGTTGGTGAGTCATTTATAAGGCATATTTATTTATTTTTCAAAGTTTACTTTAATATTTTTATATGAAGAAACACCCCACCAGAACTCTTCATACAGTTAGCCATTCCTGTAAGTGTTTGCATGGATTTTGACTGCCATATATGTCACGATTTGGGTTTCTTTGGTGTGGTGTAAGATGAGTCCTTTTGTGCAGAAGGTCTTGCTTACAGCTGAGTATTTTATCTGTGTGAGTGCTGCTGGGTCTAACAGGCACTCACAACCTCTCTCTGGCACTCCCAAAGAGAGTTTGCTCACGCTGTAACTGACACCATATTTACATGTTATTCCTAAGGCTATCTGAAAAGGGGATGTGCTTTCCACCTTTCCCCAGTTGTCTTAGAGTGTGAAAATTATACAGTGTCACATTTTAAAAATTATTTCTGTAGGATTATGGGGAAAGGGACACAAAAAAAAAAAGGCAAACCATCCCTCAAATGATTTCAGGAAACTAGATTTTTCAAATGTGAATGCTTCTGAGAACCCAGACAAGTTAGGTTTGCTTTTACACAGCAGCTGTCAGTCAATTTCAAGATTAAAACCAGCTTTTTAACTTGAGTTTACTTCAGTGGTTATAAATTCTTTCATGGGGGCAGAGAAAAATAAACAGTAACTTTTGGCATTGTTGACTAGAACAAGAAGAAAAACCCAGCTATTTTATTCTGCTTGTCTGCCTGGCACACAGTTAAAGACATATTAATGCTTTTCTGACACCTCCCTATTGAAGAGTAATATAAACATCACTGCAGCATCAAAATAGGAAAATATGCATTAGCAAACTTTTGAATCTCTGATCTTTAAACTGTTTCTCATGTAGTATCAGTTTCTTATTGTAAAGCACCCAAAAATCCCTTTGAACAGAAAACAGTAATCGTGCTTTCAACTTAGAGCACTGACTAAAGCTTTTCTTCAGAGATTAAGAATAAACTGAGAACTTCAGCCTTGTTTTCTTCCTAATTACTGAGGCATTCATTTCCATGGGGAAAATCCTGCTTTCACTCCAGAGTTTTGCTGTTGTCTCCAACTTCCTTAAGGTTGTCAGGCTGTATCTTCATGCTGAGGAGATGGTACCAGGCATGATGCAAGCAGATCCCAAAGCTTTGTGTATCCCATGGTGGGAATATGTGGCTCACAGTGGTTGGTATTAATTAGGAGGGAAGAGGGACTGTGCTTCACATTTCCCTGCCCTCTCCCTGATTTCCCTGGCTGCTGCTCTGTAGGCATTGCACTGATTGCACAGTAGCTCAGAAAATGGAGCTGATGTGAGGATCAGCAGCCTGGTGAGGATGTCACGGCATGAGAGCTTTGTGTTTCTGCCTGTGCTGTGCATGAACAGAGCAGCAAAACCGGGTCTGTGAGCTCCTGACCGTCAGCCACCTTGTTGGAAGTGGATTGAGAGAAGCAGCTCGAGGACCAATGGGATTCAGGTGGAGCTGTGTTAGCAGGTGCACAGCCAGCTTGAAAGAGCTGGGAGTGACTCTGGTGACCCACACCAATTCCATCAGCTTTTGCTAGCTCTTGTGTTGAATAGTTTATATTTTGTCACCCTTCTTGATGAATAATTTCTCTTACACAGGTTACAGTTCAAATAAGACACTGCTGTCTGAATGCCATCAGTGTGCTTTGACTGTTTGTTCTAGGTTCAGGTTGGATATTGGGAAGGGATTCCTGGCTGTGAGGGTGATGAGGCCCTGGCACAGGTTGCTTAGAGAAGCTGTGGCTGCCCCAGCCCTGGAAGTGTCCAGGGTCAGGTTGGAGAGGGCTTGGAGCAACCTGGGCTAGTGGAAGGTGTCCCTGCCCATAGCAGGAGATGGCATGAGATGATCTTTGTCCCTTGCAACTCAAACCATTCCGTGATTCTATGATATAAATGCTGATGTTACAGTCTTGGGCTTTGCTTATGTCAGCCAGCCTGTGGCACTTCATAGCTGCAGTGTTGTCCTCCAGTTCGGTGCCACATCCTGACGAGAGGAGAAAGAAGACAGCTTGTTTTCCTGGTGCACTGTTCTCTGCTCATTATGCAGTGTTTTGCATGGAGTCATTGCAGTATCTGGTAGAAGCATAGCAGTAGCCCAGAAAGAATCAAGGATACTTTAAAGGCAGCAAGTGTTGTGAATATCAAAATGCTCCAAAGAAGAGCAGATCTTTTTTGTATCTCTTTCAGGTATTCCTACTGCTTTTCTCATTTGAGGTCTAAAGCATGCATTAATTAACGTGAGTTAAAGTCAGGGAAGGAGCAGCAGGAACGGGGAGTTTGTGTGGTCTACATGTGGGTGTTATGTCTGAAGTAGTGCTGTGGTGTTCCACATGCCATGTACCTTGTTGGCAAACCTGGGTAGATAGTGAATATAGAGAACTGTCATTCTTTTACCTTGTGTTTGTCACAGCCTTGAGCAGAAAGCACCAGAGATCCCTGCAAAGGTGTGAGTAGGGGTGCTGTGATCAAGGACAGACTCAATCAAGTCTGTAGCATTTTCTTTGGGAGCAAGAAAGAATTTGTCCTGGGCTTTCCAAAGAACTAGAACATGCAGTAAAACTGGATTCAGACACTTTGAGAACAAGCATAATATTTCTTTAGCTTCCCCACCTTCCCATTTATTATTTTGTTTTTCAGTGATGGGATATTGTGCATCCCAGTAAACTCCAAACCCACAGTACTTTCTCCCTGTCACTGAGACATCTGGTTATGCTGGGGGAGCTAATCAATTGCAGACGTTGTTGCTATTATAAGCCTGCAAGCCACTTGAAAAGTTACCCAGGATTTTGGTAATGAAGGGCCTGAAGTTATTATTTGAGCTTTTTTTTTTTTTTTTTTTTTTTTTTTTTCCTTTTAACTTCCCTTCAGGGGTCATCAGACTGGCAGTATTTTATTTTTTTTTATAAGCTCAAATTTTAGACTTTTGGAAGTTCAGTTCTGTGTATGTCAAGCTGCTTGAATTTCCTGTAAAAATGTTGGAGTTGTGAATTGATTTGTAATAACGTGAAAGTGAACAAACATCCAGGTTAACTCTGTCTGAAAAGTTGTTTTTTAAATAAATCAGAAGCTCAGGGCTGAGCTTGGGTTGAGGCACATTTGTCATTTTGCAATTAGAGCTGGTATGTACAGTTAGCATTCAGTAAGGCTTTCAGTCACGTTTATGAAGATAACTTTAAAAAAATCAATTTATAGCTCAAACCCAAGAAGGTTTTAGAACTTGAGTGACGTTCAGCTCTCAAGGCGACGCACCCTGGAGCTCCAGTTGAAAACCCCTCCTTCGCAGCCTCACTAATGCCAAAATCTAACCAATAATGAATGATTTATCATTCTGTATTTGTCTTTTTCCTGTTGGAAGGGTGGGGGAGAGATCCTCAACTCCAGAATACCGAGTCACTCCTAGCACTTGGCTCTGAAGCACATAAACAGTGAGGACTGTTACAAGCCCCATCCCAACGCCTGTGTTACACGACCATGTGTTCTCAGAGTTCTCAGAGCCTGATGTCAGGCGTGTGCTGGGGCTGGTTTGTTTTTTGGGGGGCTCTCACATGCCGCAGGGGCGGCTGTGCCGCGGCTGGGTCCCTCAGCGGAGTCTGGCAGCACCGGCGTTGCGCTGGTGCCGCTCGGCTGGGCGGCGATAAGCAAAGAGACAGTCTGGCTCCTTCCAGGAGCCTCTCGGTCATGTCTGAGCACTCGGCAGTTCCCAAAGCCTCTGGCTGACTTTCCCCTGTGGACCGTTCATTTATCAGGAAATGGAATTGGTTACAGGATTTCGCGCGCTGCCAAACCTCACTGACGAAATCGGCCGTTCCTGCTCTCACAAGGAGGAAGAATGTATTAACTCTTTGTGCCTGGTACTTGTTTTGAGTGCTTTTGCTGAAAAAAAACAGGCTTCTTCCTACTTTTAAAGGTTTCTGGAAATTGCTGACACACTCTCACCCTATGTGAATATATTACTAATGCAGGATAAATTTGTGTATTATATTTAGTTCATCACAGTTGCCTCTGTCTTTATAAATATTATTTTAAGACAATTGAATTATTTTAGGATGGTTGAATTATGTAAATGTGAGATTTGCCTACTGAATTCAATGTATTCTTGTTTGAAAAATATCTTCTGAAGTGGAGGAGTGAAAATTAAGATTTATTAAAAACACAAACAATGCTTTGTTGTTTACAGGGAGGCTTTAAAACGTTAGTTCTATGTATAAGTTATACATAAGTTGTAGGAGCTTAACCAGAACTGAATAGAAGTATGTCTTTAATTATGTATATAGGATGACAACAAAAAACCCAAGTGCAGTTGTTTCTGACTGTATTGCTGGTTTTGCGTATACTTAGAAACCCAGTTGTGTAATGGCAAGGTAAGCACCACTCTCTTTAGATGCTGTTTGGATGACATTGTCTTTCATTAGAGATAAAGTTTTCAGCTAACTTTAAAAACCAAATGCATATTTAAAAATCCAGGTGCATATTTTTTTGACACTTGCCGAACTTCAGGGTGCTCTGAAGGGAGCAGGGCAGAGCTGGTTGGCAAAAACAGAATCATTTGTGTTGGAAAAGGCCTCCGAGACCATTGAGTCCAACCAGTCTCCCAGCACTGCCAAAGACACCACTGACCCGTGTCCCCAAGCACCACATTCACATGGCTCTTAAATCCCTCCAGGGATGG
Organism: Climacteris rufus; assembly: GCA_013398175.1. Classification (NCBI taxonomy): domain Eukaryota; kingdom Metazoa; phylum Chordata; class Aves; order Passeriformes; family Climacteridae; genus Climacteris; species Climacteris rufus. Next base: position 62,321 of record VZRZ01001532.1, on the reverse strand, counting down.
GGAATCCACCACTGCCCCTGGCTGCTGTGCTGGGGCTGGACAGCCCTTTCAGTCAAGAGGTTTTTCCTAATACTCAACCTAAACATGAGCAAATTCTTAATTGTGCAAATTGCCTTGAGAAATAAAGAGCCATTTTGGTTTTATTAATTTATTTATATTGGTAAGAGGTACTCCTAGGGATTTTTCATTCCTCCAGTGGTCAACATGTGTCTTTTAAGACCCGTAATTTTGTCCCTCATCAGCTGAGCTCACTCCTTTTGCAGTACTGTGTTTGTATGTTTAGGAGGGGATGGAGAAATGACCATTTGCAAGGTGTCTGCTGGTGGATTCAGGTGTCTGTTCCCGTTTCACTTGAATCATTTCAGTTTGTGCAACTCTGTGTTGCACTGGGAGCATGTCTCTTGTAACACATCAGTTTTTTAATGCAATCAATAGTTGCAGCCTCCCATGTATGAAATTAATAAGCCCAGAGGTAAAGCACAGTGCACATATGGTAATTATTATGTCTGGAAGTGGTTGCTACATTAATTGATAGCAGTAGCAAGTAATGCAGCCTCACTTAATTTCGTTGCCTCTTATACGAAGATCCTGTAAACAGAATTTTTGCATCTATTATGTCAGAGGAATTTTCTCCTTTTTATTATAAGCCAATCACTGTGGAAGTATTTAGAGCTCTCCTAGCTCATTTAGCTTCATGACAATTTGGGATCCTTTGTCCATAAACAAAAAGTGTCTGAAAACAGCTCGTCCACAACCTGTGAAAGCACCGTCTAAGTCCCATCTGCTGCTCACTGAGACGTGGTTGGTGTTGCAGGATGCGCCTGGGGCTGGTGCCAGCGAGGGACCCTGCTCACAGCCTGCATCCTGCGAGCCTGAGCCACTGCAGGGGAGGATAAGTGGGTGATTTGGCCTCATTATTAACATGACTGAGACTTGTAAAATTCAGATGTTTCCCAAGCTGTGTCTGCAGCTCAAGTTAACGTAAAAATACTACAAAGTTAGCGTTCCTTGCTTTTAAAAAATTATGGTTTAGTAGTATAAATATAATTTTCCATTTTAAAGTGTTGTGTCGTAAATGTTCCTGAGGATGTCAGAATGTTGGTCCTTTCCATTGTGAACCAGGGAAGCCAGGATGGCTAAAGGCTGTGCATGCTTGGACATCCCTCCTGTCTATCAGTGAGAGGCTGCTGATGATCAAGACCATCAAAGTGGCAGTGGCACTCAAATCCACTTGCATTATATGTTGAAAAATGTATAAACTTGTCCTTCACTCTCATCTGGGGGAGCTCCAAACCGTTGGGTTGAAAGGGTTTAAAGCTCATCCCATTCCACTCCTTACCATAGGCAGGGACACCTTCCACTATCCCAGGTTGCTCCAAGCCCTGTCCAGCCCGGCTTTGGACACTTCCAGGGATGGGGCAGCCACAGCTTCTCTGGGAAACCTGTGCCAGGGCCTCACCTTTCTTCAGTGCTTGCTTATGACCTTAATTTTCTTGAATACATCCAAGATCTAGGACTGGCTGAAAACAGTCTCTTTTGGAGTACAGGTAATAAAACTGAGTCATATAAATGCAAATATAATGTAGGAAAGCCTTACATTAGGGTTCTCAGAGGCACTGGCAAGAGGTTCACTGACTTCAGAGCTATGGTGACACTTGTGTTTTAGAAATCAATTGTATTATGTGATTTTATTGTCTGCTTTAAGTTTTACTTTTAGTTTGGTCACAGTTCTCCAGGAAAGATGCATCCTGTTCATACAGAGGGCTTGTTTATCTTACTGAAATCCAGGGAAGCACATTTCATCCCAGGATAAAGGAATGCATCAGGGATGAGTATTGCACAAGTATCCAAGGTAGCTTGGGAGGGTGGTGCTTGGGTGAGTGACTGGAGTACAGTGATTCTGCAGTTCAGGAATGAGATGCATTGGCCAAGATGAGGATGAAGGGTGGGCTAGCACAGAACACTCCTATTCCCAAGCTGCTGTCTACATGGAGACTAATATTTACATGGAGGCTTAATGTCTGTCCCCTCCACCCCTGAAAATTATTCCAGTTACCTTCTGGAGACTGCATCCTGGGTTCAGTCACTTCATTCCCAAGTCATTGCTTTCTTTGCAAAGCCCAACAATTGCTCTGGAATGAAATCACCTTATTCTGGAATTGCCATAGCTGCTTCCAAAGAGCTATTCCATAATGCTTTTATGCAGGTCAGTCTCCTGCAGAAGTCTGGACGGTGTTTTGGCTATCCCAAACCAGTTTGGAAATAAACCAAAATGTGCAGATGTCAAGGTCCTACCCACTCAGCCAGGACTACCATGCACTAGGTAAAAGTAACAATTGAATTGTGTAAATGCAAATATAATAACATTAATACAATAATAGGTATTGGATTCTGAGACTTAATTCTTCAAACCAACAGAAATGGAAAAGGGAAAATAAACCCCTTCTAGGAGCGGATTGATCAGCGGTGCAGCAGTTTGGTGTTTCTCTCCTGTGGTTGTCTTCACCTTGCCATCACTGGAGTTCCCTTTGCTGCTCTGCAGAGCTGCAACTGCAGTCACAGGCCTGTCCCCAGCTGAGAAGAATAATGTCTCAGCCTTGTCTGTGGCACCCTGTGGGTTGTAATTAATTATCTCCCATTAAGGCAGCAGATGAGAATTCACACAGTTACATGCAAAAGCTTTAGAAGATGAAATAGTGCTTTGTAACAAGTCTTACTAAAAGAGATTTTGTTCCTTTTTTTACCCAAGACAAGGGGTAAAAGTTTTAAAGGTAGATTCAGACTAAGGTATAAGGAAGAAACTTTTTATGATGAAGGTGATAAAAGACTGGCACACATTGCCCAGGGATGGGATGGATGCTCCATCCCTGGAAGTGTTCAGGGCCAGGTTGGACAGGGCTTGGAGCAACCTGGGATAGTGGAAGGGGTGGCACTGGATGACCTTTAAAAGTCCCTCCCACACCATTCTGGGATTCTTTGATTCTGTGAAATAATTATGTAATTCTTTATGCTACCTGTAGAGAGCAGAAAAATATTTTTGTAAGGGACACAAGGGAAGACTACTGCAAAGTACTTCTCCTTCATTGGGTCACAAGAGTCTGGGTGTGCTCTACTGCTGGCACAGTCAGGGTGAGAGGGACCCCTTGGTATCTTCATCTTGAGTCCAGTGGAAGGTGCCCCAACTGGTTCTTACCCAGGAGAAGGCTGTTGGGCTATGATGAGTAGAAACCATTGCTGTTAGGAGTCATGTTTTGGAGGAGAAAAACGTAACTGGTGACATTTTATTACTGTCACCCATGATGAGGAATGTTTTCCATCCTGTTGCTGCCCATATGGCAGAGGATCCTTGCACAAGGATGCTAGGTGCTCTGCAAACTTTGGGGAGGGGCAGGGTCAGGAGATGACATGCAAACCCCAGGCAGTAAAAGGAGCATGGATTGCCAAAAGAGATCAGTTTCATATTCTGTTATGCACAGCTGAAGTCTGGCCTTTCATTGCACTGTGAAGTTCCTATTTTCCAATTTGCATGTGAGCTCTTGAGACACTGCGTTGCCTGTCCATGCACCTACTTTAACTTAGGTGTGCAATTTAAAAATAAATCATCCTTCAATTTAATTTTTCAGTGGCACTTAAAAAGATAGGGTAATTTAAAGGAGAAGAAGAATGCTTAGAGTAGATATTAAGAAGAAATTCTTCCCTGTGAGGGTGGTGAGGCCCTGGCACAGGTTTCCCACAGAAGCTGTGGCTGCCTTAGCCTTGGAAGTGTCTAAAGCCAGGTTGGATGGGGCTTGGAGAAACCTGGGATAAGGGATGGTGTCCCTGCCCATAGCAGGTGCTTGGAAAGGAATGATCTTGAAGGGCACAAGTAGAGACTTAGAGCAGCAAAAATTTGACTTTACGCTTTTCTAACATGAAAGCCTGCTTTGTGTATCTGTTGTTTGACACCAAATACATTAGGTTGGTTGATTTCATTGGTGTAAGGAAGCTGCTACAAGTAAGAGCTATCAAATACAAGGCAGAAAGCAAGCACTGGAGAAACAGGAGGATGGGAAAGCAGTGTGAGAGTTTCCAAGTCACTCCCCATGGTAACAGAGCTCTGACCCGGGTAAACAACTCTCTGCACGTGTACACGTCTCAAAGCTACTTCCATTCTGCTAACTGCTGGCCTGCCACATCATTTGAACTCTGTTAACCTTCAAGGATGATCCCATCTTTTCTGAAAGAGAGCACAGAGGAGCTTCCCTGCCCAGAGCTGCAGAGCTTTGGCTTTGCAGCAGCTTGGCAGGAGCCCCGCACTCATGAGCAGCCCATAACTCCCTGTCCAACACATCTTACGGGAGGGCTCCCAGCCAGAGCCAGGCCCCTGCTCACTTTGGAGCTGTACAATTGCTCAAGCTAAATAACATTCCCCAAGTTTCCCTCCCTAGAAAGCCTCCCTATACTTTTATTACGCTTTTTGCTGTGACTAAATCTGCTTCACATGTGTTGTGCAGCCTTCCCTCTCTCCATTGCATATGTTGTGAGTCCAGTGAAGAGTCCAGTGCCAAATGCACTGCATTTGCATGACGTGTTGTTTCCAAATAGCTTGCAACTTTGGTCAAAGTAAAGTAAAATTACACTGAAATGCTCTGACCCCTTTCTTCCCCTCCTCAATTGAAAGGTATTTCCAACCTGAGTGTTTTCTGCTACAAACCTTCAGTGTAGACAGAGTAGCTGAAAAGTATGAAAAGTTCCATTTAAAATGGATTTATTAATTTCTTTGATTAAAACCCCACATTTACCCCCTCAATAAAAAAAAAAATTAACCACTTTTTGTATATAATGTGAAATAATGTGTCAGAGGCCAACAACTTTATCCCAAAAGGTGCAAAATTGGTTAAGTTATGACTGGATACAAGATAAAGGGAGAAAAAATAATGTAACTTCCAATTATACTGATCCAATTGCTCTTCCACTTTTAAGGTTTAGCTGTCTTTTCTGAATTAGTCTTTTGAATTAAGTTTCCATAACATGTGGCAGATTGAGAAAAACAGTCCTTAGAAAATTTCTGCCCGGGATGACAGATGAACTAGATAATGGAGTATAATCTCTTCCATTTTCATGATTTTGACACATTTTCACTTCTCTGTGTATGTTTAAATCAAGGAATCAAAATAAGTTTGAGTACAGAATATAAATCCCAGACAAAATTACAGCTTTCATTGCAGTGTTGGGTTAAATGTAAACAGCAGGAATGTTATAGATATCTTCTAATTAAATGCATAAATCAGAGAAATGTCTTGAATGTTTACAGCAACTGCACCAAGAAGTGAGAATGAGGAAGAAATGTACTTTGTCAGCTGATGGCTGCCTCCACTGCATTCCCATACGGAGTTTAATTTTGTCACAACCTTTGGTAAAAGTTGCAAAGCTTCTCTCCAGTTGATTTACAGACTGTTTGTTCCTGCTGAGGATGATTAGTGATGGGGATGGCTTTTTCCTGGCCAAGCAGGGGATTTCTCACGTCTGTCAGCATCACTGCTGAGGACTCTGCTGTTAGGAATTAGAAGGCAGCTGGTTTAGGTCACCCTGCCTTTTTTGTAGCTCTGGTTGTTCTGGAGTATCAGATGATGGCATTGAATCTTCAGTCCACTTGGTTTTAGGCTGGGCTTATGATAAGGTTGTAACACTAAACCTGCAATCTGTTGAGCTCGCAAACAGAGACTGATTTTTCTTGACCATGTCCTCATGTTGACTCTGTACCCTAACAAACCCTATTATGCTCCCTTCTACCCAGGTTTTCTCCTTGTCTTGTAGGTTGAAAAAGCCCTACAAGACCATTGAGTCCAACCATTCCCCAGCACTGCCAAGGCCACCACTAACCCATGTCCCCAGGTGCCACATCCACACAGCTTTTAAAATCCCTCCAGGAATGGGGCAGCCACAGCCTCCTGGGCAACAGTTCCAGGGCCTCACCAGCCTCACAGCCAAGAACTCCTTCCCATTATCCTGTCTCACCCTGCCCTCTGGCAGTTTAAAGCCATTGCTCCAATGTTTAAACTATGGGAGAGCAGCCAGCCTGTGGCTCATGAGCTGAGGCTTGAGGACAGGCTGTAGCTGTGGGGTGAGAATTTCCCATCTTGAGGATGCTGTAGCAGCAGCATCCAGAGGCTTCAGGAGGAAGATTTCCCTTCCTTCACAGCAGCATGTGAGCTGTCAAAAACCACAGTAAAGATTGTTTTTATAGATGGGAAACCAGAGGCTTATATGGGGTAGCTCACTCAGGGAACGTCTTCTGGAGGGTAAGAGCAACTGGCAGCCCCAAAACATAGAGGGAAATTTTGTGTCTGTGGAGTAGAGTGGGAGGAAAGGCTTTAAACCTACATGTTGTCCTTAATGTGAGACCCAAGTGATGCCTGTAGTTCTGAGCTCAGAGTCAGGCAGCAAAACTTCTGTTTGAACTCCTGGTGCTTATCTGTCCCACCACGTTTTGCCAAGCTCCGTGCTCCTGAGCTAAGACCAGCAAGGCCTGATTGTTGTCACCAGGGTAAACAATCCTGGCCTGAATGCACAGGGAGGAAGGGGGCAGATATGTTCAATAACAAAGGGACATAATAGTACTTATGAAAAAATTTCACAGCCTGAGGCGGGGAGTTCTCTAGCAATGTTTGATTCATGTCCTAAATTCAGTCTTTACTAGAATAATTCTTGATACAGATAGGATGTCAGTGAAGGCAAGCAAATCTAGAAAGGCTGCATCTAAAGTGTAGTGAAACAGAAAACAGAAGTAATTTTCATTCATTATTGAAACAGCAGCTCACTTGGGGCCCTTTTTCAGATTGAGGTGATTGTTTGCATTAGTAAAAAAAAAAGCAGTTTCATTATAGGAGAGTGCTACTTTTTAAACTGGTGGCTTCAGAATGACATCAGGCATACAGATCCCTTTTGGATGCAGTCAGCTCCTGACTCCACATACTCAGACAGTCAAAGAGATGCAGTTGCCTGGGTTTAAGACTCGTAAAGATGTAACACCTTGAAAGAATCCTTGTCCTGCTCATTAGTAGCTCTCTCTTTTTCCTTTCTACACATTGGTTGCTTCTGTCATTGATAAAGGCATGCTTTCAATAGCTAATTTGAACTTCCCATCATAACCTTCATGAATATGATGGAAAATAGAATAAAAGACAGAATAGAGTGAGCAACCTAAAAATCCATTTCAGAAAAGACATCCTGCATATTTGTCGAGGTCAGTTTAACACCACCCCCCTCCTCTGGCTTTGGTTTGTCTTCACAGGACTCGTAGCTTTGCAGCAATTTTTTGTTACAAAGCTGTGAAGTCCACATTCACAAAACAACTGTGTAAATGGCCACATTTGGCATCAGTTCCTGGACTGGCAGTCCTGGCAGAGATAAGGCTGCAGTCTGGCACTGCGTGCTATGGCTGGAAGGGTTTTTACTGTCACTTCACGTTTCGCTCCTCAAGACAAAGAAATGGGATTTCCTGCATGCAGCTGCTCATCTCACAGCACAGTTTGTCTGTTTGCAGAGGCTTGAAATACTTAAGAAGGGAGTATGTCCGTTGGGGTGTACATTTTCCAGTTTGGGGAGATTAGGGAGCCAAAGGTCTGCAGACTCAATAGGGTGTTAGTCAGCATGTCCTGAGCTTCGGGCAGATAAGGGTCCACTTCCTAGGCTGCCCTGATCTGAGAGTTAACAGTTGGTGACAGTGAGTCTGTCTCTGTTCTTAAGTCATTGTTACAATTTTTTGTAATATTTACAGGCCTGGCTCTCTCAGATTAAAAAGTACAAAATCAAAAGGAGGTCTTCCTCCGTGGGCGCGGGGGGTGGAGGGGGAGGATGTTTGGGCTTGGCGTGCGGCCCCACGGCCGCGCTGGGTGGGAGGGACCGGAGCAGGATGTCGGCGTGGGCCTCCTCTCTGTGGCTGCTGAGAAGGAAAACTCAAACCTTGTCAGATGACCTTCGAGGAGCCCTCCACACGAGGAAATGTGCAGTAAGTGTCAGCCCCCCAGATGCCTATCAAAGGAGTTAAGCTCAGGGCGAGAACAGACCTTGTCTCTCTGGTTGATGCTGAAGCCAAGGCCTAGGCAGTGCATCAACCCTTGTGCAGTGATAACGGAGAGGAGCATGGTCCCAGCTGTCCAAAGGAATGTTCTTTTTGGCTTGGTGGGATGTTTTGGAGGCAGCGTTGAACCAATATGTAGTGAAAGCATGTCTGGGACCTCGTCACTGGAAAAGTATGCAAACTGAATCACTGTGCTCTTCTCCTGCCACCTTTTGTGTTGGGGGAATATGTTCTACGCAAATAAATGAGAAAACAAAACAACTGTGACATGGTAGTAACTCAGGATTTGGGGTGGAAGAAGCAGGCAGGTGAAAACAACATTTTGACCTCTCAATCTTTTGTGGTTCAGCTGGATTATTCCAAGACTCTTTTAGAGCAAAGAGGAGTCATATAGGTGGTTTGCAATTTTTTTTTTTTAATCCTTAAACTATGAAATTAGTGTGGTTTATGCTATCACTAGGCTTCAGTGCCTTCCCAGCTCAGATGCTGAAGAGCAGGGAGGTGAGTGCTGGAGACCCCATAGGTGGTCACAAGATCCACCAGCAAGCACAAGGTGGGACCGAGTCAGACAACAAGATCTCCAGCTCCTTTTCCAGAGTGGAGAAGAGAAGCCTAACCCTGGGCATGACAATTCCTATGAAAAAAAAAAAAAGAGAGAGAGAGAGAAAAGGGCAATATTTATGTATTACTGGATCAGGATTTGTACATTGTCCATACAAGGTTCTCAGGGTGCATTCCTTAGCAGTAAGGAAGAGTGTTGGCTCCAGTGCCTTACCAAAACATGCAAGTGTGGGTCCTGTTCTTGAAGCTCAGTAGTTTTCTTCACTATCACACATGTATCCAACACCCTCAGCTCATTCTGTGTTGCTGATTGCGTGGCACACACCATGGCAAGAGTTTTATTTGTACAACAGTTGGATCTTTGGTGGGAGTAGAAGTTGGGCAGCCGGGAGAAGTTTATCTCGGGTTTGTTTCAGGATGATGGGATGGTGCCTTAGCCTAGGTGGGGCAGCCATCCGTGATGTTATCTGGAGCACAAAGCATTTCCATGATAAACAACATTCCTTGTATTTTAGACTAGTCTGCTATCAAAGTCAAAACAACTGCTCTGGCTTTGGCTTAAACAGTAGCACTCGCCGCTTGAAATGTAAAATATGTAGTTGGCTCTAAGATTTGTCTAGAGTAGATTCTCCATGTCTTTTAATATATAGCTGCACATATTAGTGTACATTCATTATTCAGCAGGGTTATTTTCTCCAAAGCTTCTATAATTTGTGCACTTCATGGGGCCTTTAAACCTTTTCCAGTGAATTTTTCCTTGTTAAAAGAAATTTAATAAATTATATCAATTAGACTAAAAGCATGCAACTTGCTTTTCAGAAAATAATTAGCGGATGGTTGTCTCTGATGTGAGAACTGGAATATTGTTGGGCATTTATAGTATTGGTTTTGTTTTTAAAAAGGGCTGGTGAAGGGAATGTAGATCTGTCAGTCATTTTTATCCAGAAGCTGGAGCAGTCTCTGTAGCCAGATACACAAGTAAATCCTTCTCTGCTCTCTTCTCTGCCTTCACCTACAATTATCTCCAAGAGGAGACTTCACCTTTTTCACCCCTACTTTACCCTCCTCTGAGTTCCTCCACATTGTTGCAAATAATCGAATTGAATGGGAAGAATTATTTTGGTCTTTGGCAAATCCTGAACCATAAAAACCCCATATTTTGTTTTAGGGTTTTCCCACTGACCAGGTGATGCTTTGAAAGCACCATGAGCTTTTTTCTGGAGGGAGCAAGCATCTCACAGATCACAGAATTATTTAGACTGGAAAGCCCTGCAAGATCATCCAGTCCAACCATTGCCCCCAGCACTGCCAAGGCCACCACTAACCCATGTCCCCAAGTGCCACTTCCACATGGCTTTTAAAACCCTCCAGGGATGGTTATCTGCTTCAGATCTGGTTCACTGCAGAACTGATCTTCCCCTGCCTTCACGTGCTTGCTAAACTTTATAAATATATTTCCTGTGTTTGGCAGAGTGATCCAAACAGTGCATGTATGGACTTAGGACAGCTTGAGCTTTTGGCCAACTTGAGACCTTCAAAGAGTTGTTCCTCATGAGATGTTCCCAACTGAGTTATTACAGCCAATTGCTTAAACTTTACCTTTTGCACACTTGGAAAGTGGCAGAATTCATAGAACCATAGGATCACAGAATGTTTCTGACCTGAAGGAACCTTAATGCTCATCTCCTTCCAACACCCTGCCACGGGCAGGGACACCTTCCACTAGACCAGATTGCTCAAACCTTACCATAAAATTCTGGAAATAAAAAGTTCAACCTCGAATCTGCTTTGTTTGGGGGCCAACCGATATTTTGGGGTTTGGAAAGTCTATATAGGATTGCAGGGTTTAATTCTGAGACTTGTGAAATTTGTGGCTTTCTATGCTCCTCTTTGAGGGTACTGCTGAAGCATCATGGTCTGAATTGTGAATTGTAGCAGAGTGAAGCATCCAAAATCTACTTCCAATCTTCTAACCTTTTGTTAGCAGCTGTACAAGTCTTCTGTATGAAGGTGTCAGTGAGTGAGTGATTTCTAAACTCACTTCAGTTTTAACAAAAGTGCTTGCTGAAAACGTAGTGTTTTTCATGGTCACGTAAAGCTTTGCACATTAATCTAGAGAAGGATGGCTTGCAAGCAGAAGCACAGGAAGCCAGGGCTTAAACTCATTTGCATCTTCCTTAGCAGTGGTAAAAATAGGGACTGCTGTTATGAAATGTGCATTTTCTGCAAATCCCGTGGTAGGAAAGGCTTATATGTCCACTTCATATCCATAAAAGTTTTGTGAGTTGATAGACTCATCCCCATTTGTGCTTCGGTGCCCCTTAATGCCACTGAGAAATGGGTTCAGGGATTATTCTGGTTTTCAGATTTTAATTCCCTAAATTCAAAAGCACACAAAGGATTTTACTTATTTATCTGAGTACTTGGTGTATGTACGTAACAGGGTCGCAAGTGCTCAGGCGAGGTCAGAAGCACAACTGTTTTTGTCAGTTGGGTCAGTAGCTTTCTTCATTCCATGGGATTAAATCTCTTCTTGGTCAGTTTTATCTCCATTTTTAAAACATTCTTTGTTTGAGCTGTTGTCATTTTGAGGTTGTTCCTTTTTTCCCCAGGCCTATATTCTTTCTTCTAAAAGGCCTCTGTATTTTCTGAGAATTACTGTTCTTTCAGGTTAAGCCCTGAAGTGGATGAAAGTTCTATTTTTTGATGGTACCTCATTTACACATCATGCCTTCATCCCCATGCTTCAAGTTTAATTATGTACATCAATCTCTAGTCCTTTTTTTTTTGTTATTATTTGGTAAGTCCAGCATATACTGTGATTTCTGCCGTGTTACAAACATCCTCATAGTGTTCCTGTTGCAGTTCCGTGTTTGTCCCTGGTCTGGCAGCAAGTCACAGCTTGGTCTAGCTCCTAGCTGTTGAGCAGTCTTCTGGGAAGTGTTCTGGAAAGATGTGTGTCCATCTGGACAACATGGCATAGAGAACAATCCTAACAGGGCGAGCAAATTGCAGTTGTAGCTGTAAATCCTTGAATTGTGACTACATACATATAATACATAAAATGTTATGTAGAGGTTAATGGTGCTTAACAGTGTGTAATATGTCAGTTTTGCTTCAATCTTTCATCTTAGTAAGCTTTTTCTCCCATTCCAAAATTTCTCCAGGTAGACAAAGTATCTCTGAAGCTGAGCAGGGATCCCATTTTTTCTTAAACTAAGGATTAAGGGATTTTCACAGAATCCTAGGATAGTTTGGGTTGGAAGGAAGCTGAAAGCTCATTCAGTGCCACCTCCTGCCATGGGCAGGGACACCTTCCAGGTTGCTCCAAGCCCTATCCAACCTGGTCTTGAACGCTTCCAGGGCTGGGGCAGCCACAGCTTTTCTGGGAAACCCGTGCCAGGGCCTCATCACCCTCACAGCCAGGAATTCCTTCCCAATATCCCTTCTCACCCTGCCCTCTGGCACTGGGAAGCCATTCCCTGTGTCCTGGCCCTCCATCCCTTGTCCCCAGTCCCTCTCCAGCTCTCCTGGAGCCCCTCTAAGCCCTGGCAGGGGCTCTGAGCTCTCCCTGGATCCTTCTCCAGGTGAACATTCCCAGCTCTCAGCCTGTCTTTATAGCTGCTGACTAATAGTCCAATTTATTTTCTGTCCTGTCTAGAAGTAGAGTTCTGGTATTTCTGATCTGGACCCACAAGAAACTGAAGTGGGTACCTGACCTTGTCCTAAGCTCAGATATATACATTTATACAGTGCTTTTGGACTCTGTAGAGATCAACAGCCCAGAATGAAGACAAAAATGGCACAATTTGAAGCTGTTGACATTTGTCAGCAATATTTCTTATCTGAAAGGAAACAAGTGTACATGTGTTTGCATCCCTGAATTTCTAGAACATTAAATCTGTCATTATTTGCCATTCTATCCCAGAAAGACATGCAATTGTCTTCTTAGAGTACCTTGCAAAGCTTTGTGCCCTGACAGGTTGACCACAAATATTTAACTCATTTAAATCACTGTGTTTTTACCAATAAGTATCCAGGCAGTGCTGTTTGATTGATTTTTCCCAAAATGACCTGGCTTCTCAGTACTCTATTAAAAAAAAATCGTAATTGCTGAACTCTGACCAGAGGCACGTCTGCTTCTCTGGCAGTAGTTCACGTCTGACACTGAAAATCCACCACTGAGCATTTATTTTCCTGCAGCTGTGGTTGTACAAACCTTTAGTCAAAGTGAGCTGGAAACAGAAATCATGTATCAATGAACCTTGCTGAAACAGTTCCCTCTGTATAATTAACCTTCCTGGCCCAGCAATATTGTGACCCGTTAGAATATGGGTTCCCTGTCTTATGGAATTTTACTCCCTGGGAAAAAAGCTGTCTACTACAGCTTGTGTAGTTGCTTAAATTTTTAAATTCTATTTTTATATGTAATACCATATTTAGTATATATTTATTAAGTAATATTTAAAATACTTGTTCTATTTAGCTTGTGCATAGAAGCTTTTGAACCTCTTACCACCCTGAGTTTTCTCTTTCTATTTCAAACCCCCTGCCATGCTCTGAGCCCCCATTTGCTTCACTGTCTTTCCGTTTGCACCTATTCCTTATGCAGATCTCTGAACAAGATGTGTGGCTCACACTTAGTCTAGCACATTTCCTGTTTGCTTCCTTCATGTCCCCACCATCCTCCTCTGTGCTGTGAGCCTGAGGAGGAGAAAAAGATGATATCGGGCAGGTGCGGTGTAGCCCATACAGATATTTCACCAAAGCCACACAGACTTTCTGTCTGAAGTCAGAGAAGCATTGCAGACACGAAGAGAACCAGAGGAAGATGAAACGGCCTTATTGCCCCACAAGAATAAAGTAATTGCAAAAATTCAATCTGTCAGTGTCTTAGAGCAAGCACTGAGACATTTTCTTCCACGAATCATGCTCTGTTAAAGAACCAAAGTCCTTATATTTATATAAAACCCAAATACATCAATGCTTCTGCATGTACCTGCATATCCATACCACGAACAGTGTACCAGGCATGATTGTTGAGTTGTTTTCAAGATCTGTGGCCTCAGATTGGTGTTTGACTCAGGCTGGTATTTGAGGACCAGGTTTCCAAGTGGCCTTGTGGATTTTGCAGACGAGTACAAGTGTCATTCCTCTGCCCAAACTCTTCACAGGCTGGTGTGCTTGGTGCAAGGCAGGTTGTAGGAGTAATCCTTGCCGGGGTGAATATTCATTGTAGACCCTACAATAGAGACTTGGTACAATGCTGAATCTGACCCCCTTTTTTTTCTTTGCCATTTGATGTATTTTTGCTAATGAGGTCCAATCCTACAGATGCTCTGCAGGCAGTACTGCTATATTTAGCTGGAACAATATGAAACACATAATTTACCAGCAAGTCATTAGGTTACCAAGCAGGACTCATGGTAAGCTTTTCAAACACACACAGAAATCCCATTTTCAGAAAGACTTTGAAGCTTTGGATTGATGTAAAGTTCACATGAATTTGACTCTCAAATGTGTTCAGACTCCTTTGAAAATAGTACTTTTCTCCTCAAAGAATCACCTGCTTTTGAAAATACTGACTCGTGCTTGATTGCTGTTTCAGAAACCAGAGTTTCTAACCAGAACTCAAGGAAAAGAGGCTTTTCCAGTTTTTTATTAATCCAGCACTTTAATTTCTTTATTTTCCACGGTGACTGCCCCATATCTTTGATGAATGCTGCTTTTCATCCAGCAGAGCATCTAGATCAGGGAAGAAGAAGAGGCATCACTCTTAAAGCAACTCCATCTGCCCTTGCTTACATTATCTGAGCGGAGATCATCCACTGACATAACACTGTAGCCTGAGAGCAGCTTTGAGGGTTCATTTGAAGGCAAGGGGATGTTTTATTTAATGTGTGGCTCAAACCTTGTAGCTCAGATGCCACCATGCTGCCTGAAGCGGGGCCAGGTGCTGATCGCTGCCTGTGATGTTCTCTCCTTCAACAGTAACTGAAAAAAATTCAAAACAAAACAAAACACCGTGATGTTGTTGAACTTTTGCGGTGGGGGAGTTACTGCAGTTCAGTTCTGTGTCTGTTCATCAGACTTCCCGTGGTTTTTCATCGAATCATGTGATTGACAGCACAGACAGTCTGCAGAGTTCTCAGTCTGTCTCGTTTGTCCCCTGGTCCCAACCACTAAATCTGACTTCTGCTTTGTCTGACAGCAGACAGCAAGATAGGGTGCTGCGGTGGGGTGATTCACCGGAGCTGATAAGTGGTGTCTGCGTTTAAACTGAGCCGTTCCAACCGTAATGTTACCTCTGTCTCTCAGGTTTTCAAGGACTTTCTCAGGCTGGTTTATTTTAAACTATCTGAGGTTGTTTGTCCCTATAAGGGCTGGAGAGAAATGCAAATAATGGCTCCAATGGATCCATTTATGTCAGGGCAAGGGGTTCAGAAATTGAAATAGCGAACAGTATTGTAAATTGGACCAAAAAAGGGTTTGGGTTGGGAGGGATCTTAAAGATCATCTTGTTCCACCCCCTGCCTTCCACTATCCCAGGTTGCTCCAAGCCCTGTCCAACCTGGCCTTGGACACTTCAAGGGCTGGGACAGCCACAGCTTCTCTGAGCAACCTGTGCCAGGGCCTTCCCACCCTCCCACCTTCTTCCCTATATCCCACCTAACCCTGCCCTCTGCCACTGGGAAGCCATTCCCCCTTATCTTGTCCCTCCATGCCTTGTCCCAAGTCCCTCTGCAGCTTTCCTGGAGCCCGTTCTCCTCTGCAGGTGGACACCCCCAGCTCTCCCAGCCTGGCTCCAGAGCGGTGTTGGTCCCTCTTTCAACACCATCCATCTGAACAAACAGAATGGTGAAGGAAAAGTGATGATTCATCCCATGCCAGGGCTTTTCCTCTGTCATTAAAACTGCCATTTAAGATGCCTCAGAACGGTCTCTCTTTTCAAGTGGTGCTAAACATCAGGTTCATTGGAGTGTCACCAGCTGGGATGCAAATGTCTTTCCAGGAGTAAGCTAGACACAGCAGCAGCAAGGCAGAGGAAAATGGGTTTGTGCACTGCTGGTTTGATGTGCCACTTTGGGAATTTTCTTAGCTGTGATAAAGTTCTCACCAGTGCTGTCTGGGGCATTGCTTGGGGTGCCCTGAGACTCCTGTGGCCTGGTTGCTTTACAGCTCTCCTGATAAATTAATTCTCTGTCACCTCCTGTGTGTCTGCAGCACATGGCCAGGCCTCCTGATCACTCATTTGGGAGCAGTACACACAGGAGACAAATCACACAAATCTGAATTTAAATGTTCCTTGGACTGTCACCTGAAAATCTTGGAAAGCTTTTTGGGAGTTTATAAGCTTTTTGGCACTGATCAAGCTTTTTACATGGCACTCAAATCTTGCTGTTACAAGTCAATCTGATAAGGAAGAAACTTTTGATTTTGTTTTTTAACATATTCTGTTTTCAGTGAACACCCTGTTAGTGAAACAGTGTGGGTAGTTTTTTATCTGAACAGTGGATGGCTGCCATGGTTAATCTTGCAAGTTAGATCATGAATCATTGAGGTTGGAAAAGCCCTCTAAGATCATTGAGTTCAAACATTAACTCAGCAGCACTGTGTTCACCACTAAACCATATTCCCAAGTGCTACATCCACACCCCAAAGATGCTGGTGCAGCTCTCTCCTTGATGGGCCTCTAGGATCTCTCATTTTAAATAAATGAGAAAACATGGCCAGCACACAGCTGTGGATCATTGCAGCCATCTGAAGAAGGTGGGTTTGAATTGCTTAGTTGGAATTCTAATTCTTCGTGTCTCATCAGCAACACATGGAGCTGTCCTGAGCCTGCTGTTCAGGTGGACCATGAAAAATCCATCACTCCTGCCATTACCTGCCTTCTTTCTATGCAGACACATTAGAAATCCTGTGTATGTAGTGGCAGTGTGTATTATCTCTCTCCTTAAAAATCTCATTCTCCCTGTCTGCGTTTCCAAGATACCCCTGCAGGCTGTTCAAAGCCCTTGTTGAGTGTGAGAGAGTCCAGGCTGACTGCAGTGAGTTACAGCCTTTAATCTGAAATTGATTATTAAATTGCTACAGTACGGTTGCAATAGATGGCAGCATCGATCAGCCTGAAGACAGGCTGAATAATAAAATCAATGTATGGCTTATTGCCTGAAAATATGAATGCTGCCTGATTCATTTTGTGCTATCCTTCTGGCTGAAAGATAACGAGGTAGTAAGACCTGAGCATCTCAGATGCAGCTTTTGAAATTTCTAATACAACTGTACCTACTGCTTGAAGGCTGAAGATGTTTGTTAAGCTGCACAAAAGTCCAAAATGGTCCCAGTCTACTGCTATGAGTGTTTGCAAAACCAGTAGCTATATCTGTGACCTGAAGGTGAAAAAAAAAAAAGTTATCTGTTTAATTCAACTCAAATTAGCATCTTTGATCACTTTTCCCCTCCCTTCCCTCCCAGAAGGGCTAACATGGGCTGCAGTCCTGGTGTGCAGCCACCCCTGGGGTGAAGAGTGACAGCTGTGTGAGACTTTTCTCTGGCTGGAAGTGTTGCCATGGTGTAATCATGAGGTTTAACCATTCATTCTGCTGATGCAGTGCTGAACAGAACGTGCTCCTGTCTACACTCACCACAAGTCAGGAAGTTTTGGAAGGAAGTGGGGAAGATTACACTGAGGATAAGCAGAGTAGAATATCAGGTTTAAAAAAAAAAATAAATAATGATGGGAATATACATGAGGGCTTGATTGGGGGGTGACAGAGGGGGAAGGCAGGGACAGCTTGAGAACTTGGAGCTGAATTGGGAAGGGACAGAGAATGTCAATGCAAAGGAGGATCTCTCAAGGCTGATGAGAAAAAAGAAAGCTTGGATGAATACAGAAGAGAAAGATATGGTAAAGAGAGAGGATAAGGATGCAGTGGAAGAGCGCTGGGGTAGCAGTAGGCTGGGAGACTGGAAATGAGAGGTGGAGTTGATATGGATGCAGGGTACCTAAGAGTGGGAAAACAAAGTGATGCAGGAGATTAAACGGGCTGGTCAAAACAGACTTGGGGAAGAGAGGTTGTAGAAATGTGGTAGAAAGTGGTTTAGGTGCACAAAATGGCTGTGGGAGAGTTCTCTACCACAAACTGCGTGTCTGACACAGGAAATTAAACTTGCTGATGTACCTTTGAGGTTCTGGGCTTTGAACTCAACAGGAGTTAGATACAGGACGGCCTTCAATAACCTTATCTTCTAGCTGCCTCAGTTCTTTGAACAGAGATAGTACTGTGCTCTCCCCTTCCCTGACTCCTCTGAGACTGAGCTCCCCACACTTCCCAAAGTCATAAGGTGCAAAAATGTTAGTCAAAATAGTTCCTTCCCAGACTCAACATTGGCATCCAGCTGAGTGGAGATGTGGTGAGGGGCCTGAGCCCAACACAAGCCAAACCACAACACACTAGGGAACAGTGAAGGGTGACAGTGACGTCCTCATCGATGGAGGAGATGGCACACCTCAGGCTGTGGTTGAGTCAGGCTGAAAAAGGTGTGCATGGAGACGTGTAGGAGGTGGACATTGTCACCTGGGGTTGGATGAAGTTGTCCATGGGTGCATCTTCCTCATAAAGCATAACACAGGAGGCACCTCTGTGTCGTGGGGTAATTGTGTGCTCAGAACTTGCACCAAACTGCTCTAGTAGCACCAGCAGCACAAGGAAGGAGTAGAATCCTAGTCACAGAATCCTTTAGGCTGAAAAAGCCCTCCAAGATCATTGAGTCCAGCTGTTACCCCAGCACTGCCAAGTCCACCACTAAGCCATGTCTCCAGGTGCCACATCCACACATTTTCTACAACTTCTCTACAAGTTTCCATGTTTTCTGACTCCAAGAATACAAATAATCTGGATGCACAGAAGTTAAGTACATAACCCTGAAAACCAACTGTCCAAGAAATGCCCCTTCAAAGGAGACTGATCCAGCCAGAAGTCTTGTACCCTAAGGCAAGGAAACAGGACACAGAACTCAAGAAATAGGATAGGGAATCCCTTCATTATTAATGGGCAAAGAGGCTCCTTAGCCATTGCTGTGCTTGTTCTGATCATGTCACACTGTAGAGTTTATTCTTAGTCTTAGCCACAGCCTTATAAATAATAGAATGGGTCATGTTTTATCTTACCCCAGTGATCATTGTAATGCAGCTTTGGCCTGAGACTCTGCCAAGCTCAGACACAGGCAACATTTAGAAGTGGATAAAGGGGAGAGTGCAGAACAAAAGTAGATTCAGCTCTTCCCAAAACACACGCTTCACAAGGGAGAGTGTGGTGGGTTTGCAGTGTGTGTGCAACCCCAGGAGGTTGGGAAAAAATGAGAAAACTGGGAAATTGAGGTTGCAACATGTCTGTTTCATCTCTCTGGTGACCAGGGACAGGACTCAGGGAATGGCTGGAGCTGTGTCAGGGGAGGGTTAGGTTGGATCTCAGGGAAAGGTTCTTCCCCCAGAGGGTGGTGGGCACTGCCCAGGTTCCCCAGGGAATGGGCACGGCCCCAAGGCTGCCAGAGCTCCAGGAGCATTTGGACAGTGCTCTCAGGCACAGTTTGGGATTGTTGGGGTGTCTGTGCAGGGCCAGGAGTTGGACTGATGATCCTTGTGGGTCCCTTCCCACTTGGGATATTCTGTGATCCTTTGATGTCACAGACTGTGATTATTCATTCAGCCTTTTCAAAGGATTCTCCTGCTAAGGAGACAAGTACAATTAATAGCAAAATGGTTTTTAGGGAAAAATGCAATAAATAGGTTTCTATCTGCACAAGCAAGAAGGCTTTTGAGGGGCTGCTAAAAATGACAGTTTTCCTTAGACCTTTGTGTTTTGTAAAGCATTCATGTGTTTAGTCTGTTAGCAGGCAAATGGATTGTGACCAATAGTAAAAGGCTTGAATACGATATGCTAATGTAGCATTCAGCTCAAAGAAGAAATTCTAAATGATCTCTTTGCCCTGTAAATATTTTCCTTTGGTTTCTAATGGTTTAGTTCCTTCCATTATTTTTTTCACCAAACCTCCTTCTTCAGTGTTTATATGGGCTGTGTGTTTGCAAGCAGACACGCAAACCTTCCCTCACTGGGCTCTCGCTTCTTGTTGCAGAAGTTCCCCGAGCTGAAGTTCAAGTACGTGGAGGAGGAGCAGCCTGAGGAGTTCTTCATCCCCTACGTGTGGTCCCTGGTCTACAACTCCGCCGTGGCCCTGTACTGGAACCCCCGTGACATCCAGCTCTTCACCATGGACTCGGGCTGAGGGGCACCCTGGCCTGGCCAGCCCCGCTCCGTCTGACAGGAAAGGAACCTCTGCACCCTCCCAGCGTGACCCCTCCAGCTGCACCCTCCGGCCCCAGAGCCAGCGTCCGGCCCAGCCACGCGCTGGGGACAGCCTGCTGTGGGGCACTGACGGCTTGTAGGCAACCTTGTGTTTATAGTCCATAACCTAGAGCTTGTTTGATGAAAATGAGGCCTTACACATGGGGTATGATGTTACTACCAACCACAAACCTGATCGTCCTTTTAACTTAACGGGCTGAATGAGATTTGCAGGCTTTGATTTGGAGGCAGCGTTTGTATTTTTGGCTCTTTTGAGCGACGCAGCTTCCTTGGGTCAGGCTTTTTATGCTCCCTTTGACTCTGCTGTGGGTTTCTTGTTACCTAATCCTGTGTTTTCACTCACAGCCCTTCGTTTCCGTGGCACTGTCAAGGCTGCAGTCCTTTAATTGCTGTCTGCGCTGTCATCTGAGGGAACTAAGCAAGCAGCATCTTAATCAGATTAGCTCCCAGGCAGATTCAAAACACTTGATTTAGATGTTTGTGGGAGGATTTTCAATGGCAAGTCTTTTGTTGTTGTTGTTGTTTGACTGGCAAATGCTCTCCAGAGGGCAAGAAACACCTGCTTTCGGAGTCAGGTCCCTTACAGACTTGTTTTTCTGTGCTCCTGTGCAAAATTGTTCCTGGAAATTTAACGTGTGGGGAAGGGGGAGGAAAAAAAGTCCAAAGAAAATAATTGCAAGATTGTAAAATAGACCCATGTCCTGTAACTGTGCGTAATGGTGACAGTGTGTTTTGGGGATCCTTGACAAAGCTCTGTGTTGAAAACCTCCTGTTGACTTTTAAAGTTTTATGGCAAAAGTATAAATTTATCTGAATGTAGAATACTTCTCTCTTTTTTTGTCGTTTTCAAGTGCCCTTTCCTGATATACCTGTTTCAGCAGTGGGAAAAGGAAAAGAAGTGGTCTGATTTTGAAAGAAATCTCATTTTTCAAAGTGGGGATCATATTTTGGGGATGCCTGTTGCACACACGTGCACCCACTCTCCTCATCCCACATGCTGCTGTGTGGGGGACTGTCACCAATGCATTGCATGCCAAAACTTCAATTTCAAGGAATTAGTTCCTAAAGATGCGTGGCAACCCTTTGTATTCACTGCCTGCTCCAGCATGTTCTGTTTGTTGACCTGAGGAATCGGGTGCATTTGCTTTCAGAAAGTCCTTTGAATGGCTTTAAATAGAATTTCTTGCACCATTCTGTCCCCCTGAAGGATGTGCTAAGATTGTACTTTCCTCTTATCTGCTTAGTTAGAGACAGAAATCCATTTGAGTCCTACACAAATGGAAGTGCTGGCTTATTAAAAAAAAAAAAAAAACCAAAAAAAGCTTTCCAAATTTATTTAAATATAGCTGCAAAGGGGTATATACAGCCCATGAGCATTTAGGACTTTGAAATGGCAGAAGCTTCTGAGAGAAGGTGGTGGTAAGACTGGAGATGCAGTGTTTTCTTAGGCAAATAGGAGAAATTAATGAACCGTGACTGAGCTGCACATAAGTTGATCTGTATTTTGGATTTATTCTGTTTTGTTTTGGTCTTTGAGCAAACATCAAAAGGGGATAACTATTCTTGGTTACTGTAGTGATTTGTAATTTTGTCTTTATTAAAAGACTAAGAGTGTTTGTTAGTCAGCAGGGCTGCCCAGATTTGGAAGGGTCAGTCTGAAGATGCACTTTTAAACCGTGGATTCTGGAGCTGCTGGGCTGGCTCAGTGTTCATCTGTTTTAAACACCCCGAGGTGAGCAGACCCAGAGAGGCCCAGCCAGGGCAGACACTGCTCAGCCAGACTGCAGAAAACCTGATTTGAAAGGGCTTTTTTACAAGAGAGGGGCACACAAAGCAGCAGTCTGATAGGTCAAACCAGCTGCTGAACCAACACTGGTGTTGCACAGAAAATTCTCTCCTGCTGCCCTCCCGTTGTGGTGACACTGAGCAAGGAACAGGTTTGTTCCAATGGCATCATTTCCTTCTGCATTTCATGAAATGCCCTGCTCCTGAGTCCCAGCTGGTTTGGAACAGCTGGAATTACCACCTGAAGCCAAAACAGCAGAGCCAGACCAAGGTTTAAGCTGAAATCCATGCTGGGCCCATTGGCTCTCGCAAGAGCTGGAGCCTGATGTGGGCCTGGCAGTGTCCTGACATCTGCAGTCTGGTACAGTCACAAATACTCTCTTTTTCCCTCACCTTAGGGATCCTTTTCATTACTTTATGTGAAAGATTTACTATGCGTAATTACAAAAATAAAAAAGGTGAAGCAGTAAATACGGGTGTTGTTCTGTTTTTGTGACAGCTGCTGCGTGGTGGCTCTTGGTGCGGTCATCGGGCCCACAGTGCACAAGATTTTTTAACATCCTCCATGAGGTGCAGTTAAGAAGGATGTAATTTTATTTATTGGACAGAGTAAATCGATGCTCCAGGCTGTGCTTGGTGAAGGAAGGGCCGTGTGGTGCTGCAGTGTCACCTCCTGCCTGCTCAGCCCCAGTGGTCACTGTGGCTGATGCCTGGAACAGGCACTGGGAACGTGTGGCCGTGGGGGGAAGCAGAAGAGGGACAGGGTTGTCCACACCACACCAGATGTGATGTGTTGCTGCACTCTCAGTTTCTCTTGCCTGCAGTTCTGGCCACACCATTTCAGCTGGTGGTTTCTGTTCTTGGGGCATGGGACGGGCGTTGCACCAGGACCTTCTCCTGACCGTGCTCGTATTTGGGGTGACCTGATTGTGGCCTTCCAGTACCTGACAGAAGAGCTGGAGAGGGACTTTGGAAAGGGGCCTGGAGGGACAGGATAAGGGGGAATGGCTTCCTACTGCCACAGGGCAGGGTTAGATGGGATATTGGGAAGGAATTCTCCCCTGTGAGGGTGGGGAGGCCCTGGCACAGGTTGCCCAAAGAAGTTGTGGCTTCCCCAGCCTTGGAAGTGTCCAATGCCAGGTTGGACAGGGCTTGGAGCAACCTGGGATAGTGGAAGGTGTGGAGGATGGAACAAGATGAGCTTTAAGGTCCCTTCCAACCTATCCTGTGATTCTATTATGATATTGCTCCGAGTGCTGAGCACCACCTGCTTGGAATCCTTGAGCAGCTCTGGACAGGGGAATCTGTTGCTTCAGAGCTGGGGAGAAGAAGGGATGTCTGTCCTCAGGGGACCATCCCTTCCAGAAGGCCAGGCTTTGGGGAGAGCAGGCAGGAAACCCAGCTGCTGTGTAAGTTGTTGGTGAAATGGGAGTTTTGCTTGTGGAGCCTCATGCACGTGTCCCTGGTGAGGGAGAAACTTTCCTTCCTCAGGTAATAAAGTGAAACTGGTCTTGCTGTGGAAGTGAGATGGTGGGTTGGAAGCTATAAATGCATCAGGCATGGTTCACTTTGGCAAAAGCAGTCCAAAAACCTGCCAGGTTTCCTGGCATTGCTTGACCCCAATAGCCTAAAACCAAAGAGTATTAGGCAAGTTATGGAAAAAAAAAAAAAAAAAAAAGAAGCTGTTTTTTACGTGCCACTAGATTGTTGATCTACCAGTTAAACAGGAAAGGAAGAAGCAAACAACTCCCCTCCCTTCTTTGGAAACTCTAAAGATGTTGTACAACCTTTTCTGCTGGTTTTATCCTTGCGTATGTTGTCTAAATCAGCCATGTAAAGGTCAAATGCCACCTTGTATTTAGTCGGTCCCAGGCGCTTTCCTGATGGATTGGGCTTGGTCTGCAGAAACTCTGCCTTCTGTGCTGGAGGAGAAGGAATTTTCTACAGATTGCACTTCTGGAATCACCTGACCACTGCACATCCTTTCCCAGTTCTACCAATTCCCCTTTTGCAAAAAATACCTAAAAATTTGTACCACTGGTGTACAAATTTTACACAACAGTGTAAAATTCAATGTCCCAGGTGCTTTTGTATTTGATTCATTGTTGATTTGGGGGTTTGGGTGAGTTATTACTGTGATATTTATTGTCTTTTGTTGTAACAGACTGCTAAGAGCTAGCAGTGTTTAAGGTAAAGCTGCACATCTGAGAACAAGACACATCAGCCTCGTCCTGAGCACCTGGATGATGGAGCCTCAGCTCTGGACACGTCCTGGCAGAAGCCCTGGTGGCTGTGAGCCCTCAGCGCAGTGCAGATATCCCTGGAGACTGCCTTGGCAGGCAAGGATGTCCTGGATGCCACAGGGTTGGTTGCCTGGGTTAGGCTGGATGGGGCTGGGAATTCTTTTGGGCTTGGCTGGAAGGCTGACTTTTAAACTGCAGGAGTTACTCATTCCTGGTGCCTTTGCACAGGTCATTTGTGACACTCAGATGCGTGTGACGGGTTCAGGGAAAGGATCATGAAGGCAGGGAGTTTCCCTGTTCTCACTTTCAGGAAAGGAGCCTGTTGGCAGGACATCCCTGGCTGCTGTGACATCACCAGGCAAGTGCTCCAGGCCATCCTCCTGCATGAGACATCAGCACACGTCACCGGCATCACTCATGGCCTGATAACAAACAGCTCTGCCAGCCGAAGGTAATGGTATTTCACGGACAAAAGGGTAACTCCTACAACCTCCACTGACCCCAGCAGCAGAGCTGTACTTCCTCCTGTGACTCTGGGAACAGCAACTTGTAAGGAGCAGGGCAGGGAGCAGCTGTGGGCAGTGAGAGGATTGTTTAAGGGAATTACAGAGCAGTTTGGGTTGGAAGATCGGAGGGCTGAAGCTCCTCTGCTCTGGAGCCAGGCTGGGAGAGCTGGGGGTGCTCACCTGGAGCAGAGAAGGCTCCAGGGAGAGCTCAGAGCCCCTGCCAGGGCCTAAAGGGGCTCCAGGAGAGCTGGAGAGGGACTGGGGACAAAGGCTGGAGGAACAGGACACAGGGAATGGCTTCCCAGTGCCCGAGGGCAGGGATAGATGGGATATTGGGAAGGAATTCTTGTGTGTGAGGGTTGGGAGGCCCTGGCACAGGTTTCCCAGAGAAGTGGATGGGGCCATGGAATTGGCTGCAGAGTTGCATGAGCTTTCTCAAAAGCAGCAGCCCAGGAGTTACATCAGTCCTTTGCCAGCCCCTGAGCACAGATTTTGACATCCCTTCCCTGGGAACACCGGGGATCTCCCTGGAGTGACAGTGATGTAAAAAGGCTTTGCTCTGTGGGGGCAGTTAACCCCGAGGTTCCAGCTGAGATTACAGCTCATGAGCACTCAATCATCAGTGCTGGGTTTTTGCTGGGTGGATGTATTTGGATTTTAGGGCTGTGCTGCCTGCCTGCAAATGAATTACTCTGAGGAGCCGTATTTGGTACTGGAGGCACTGCTACCACCTCTGGACTGTGCCAGCACTTACAGGTACTCAGATAAATGAAAATGTCACTATCAGTGAATCCCTTCAGATCACGAATCCAATACTCTGTGGAGCTGCCAAACTGGGACAATTTGAATGAGAGATTTAAAGAAGAGAGATTTTTTTATTTTATTTTTTTAATGCTGCTGAAGCGTACGGCACAATCCTTCATCATCACTTTAAAAACTGTCTTAAAATTAATCCAAAATGAATATGTCTTGGCAGACGTGATGAAATATTCAGCTGTACATAACGTTTTTGCCAGATGTCTTGGCAAACTAAATGGCAGACTTCAGTCTTTCTTAAAGTCACTTTGTGCTGCTGAAAGCCCTGAATGTGATGGCACCCGGGGAAAACTGAGGATCCGGAGAGGAGCAGTGACAAAGTAGGTGACGTCCCAGTGATGCCATGCTGGCCCCTCCTCCTATTTATGAAACGACAAAAAATGCTTTTCAGAGAGCAAAACAGCTTATTAAAAACTGGCAATTTAAACTAGGAACAGCTGTACTTGCCCTGCTGCTTCTATTTTTGTTCCTGAAGCTGTTGTCAGGGTCCATCCCCTCTCCCAGCGCAGCTCCTGCATCCCAGTCTGCAGTGCTCCCCCTCCGTGAATCCTGCTGGGTGTGGGGGCTTGGGGTACAGGGGACCTGGGGTGCTCACTGCACCAGAGCTGTCTGTCCCTATTTAAGGGCTGCATCAGCTACAGAATAAGGGGAATAAACCACCCAGGGGCAAACCCATTCCTGGAGATTCAAAGCCTCTTCCAAAACAGGTGCTTGAAGACCTAAAAATGTGGGTTTTTTCCTGAAACAGCCCTGTGTGTTGTTTTGTTGCTCAGGGTGTTCCAACAGGGAGGAAAGCCCACGGTCATTCCTTGATGTGGGATATTCAGGATCCAGTGTATTTGCTGGGCTGAGCTTTAGATTAAATGTTTTGCTTGGTGCCTTGTGTTCTGTCCACGTCTCTGCAGTGCTGAGCTGTGGAGCAGAGAGAACCAACAGAGCCATTTTCACCCTGAAATGAAGCTCTTTGTGATGGCTCCATGAAAAAACCCTCACCTTCCCTCCCCCAAAAAAGCAACTTTGGCGTCTGCAGTCTTACAAGTTTCTCCCAACTGAAATACGAAGTGAAAATTAAATTTAAATTCTTTTCTCTCTCCTAAATCAAATCTCAGAGGCGCCAATTGCCCTTTAAAAGGTCAAGCTTTTAGCCCACAATGTAATCGATACATCATTGACCTGAACAATAGCCATAAACTTCAGGCTGCCTTTGTCTCCCTGCTTGGCTTCTCCTCCTTCCTGGTAGAGCATGTTTGGGCCAGGAAAGTGGCCCTGGTGAAGGTGGGATGCAGAGGGCTCATAAAACCTCATGTCCACAGCAGGGCTGGGGAAACATGAGCATCACCAGCATGCAGAGAGCAGGATTGCCTCTTTTCCCTTCCTTCTTTTCCTTCCTCTCCTACCCTTCCATTTCCTCCATCCTTTCCTCCCTTCCTTCCCTTCCTCCCTTCCTTTCCTTCCTCCTTTCCTCCCTTCCTTCCCTTCCTTCCTTTCATTTCCTGGAGGACACATTAACAATTGAGAGGCCGCTTGCACATCTTACAGAAACAATTCTTTAGGACCAAAGACAAACGTTCTCCCAGCTGTTTAAGTCTGGCCAGTTTTGGATTGGGAAAACACCCAGCTGGCCTGGTCCATGTCCATCCCTATCACAGACACAGAGGATGTTTTCCAGCAGCATTTCTTCCCCTCCTCACCACTCTGTGTTTCCCTGTTCAGTCAGGTGTGTCACACGGGACCTGCAACCACACCAGAGCCACACCAGCAGGTGACCAAGGGTCCCATCTGGGTCACTGTGGCCACCAAGGCCAAGGGTGGCCTTGGGAGGATGGAGATGATGCTCTCCAGAGCAGGAAACACGGGGGCAGAGTCTGACCCCTGTCTCCCCACAGCAGGGAAGAAGGTAGGAGTCTGGAGCATGGGGGTGGATGAGTTGATGCCGCATTTGAAAGCACCAGCTTCCCCACTGGTGTATACCAGAGACAGGGCCCTTCTTGACTTTTTGGGGAAGAAACAGGCGTTTTTGAGTAATACCTTCCTCCTGGTTGTCACTGATTCTGTGCAGCCAAGTCCAGTAGGACCAGTGCTAGACAGTAAGCCAGAAACAATGGTCCTGACCCAAAGAGTGATTAATTAGGAAGAAATTACACTGATTAGGAAGAGGTTGAGCCTAGACAGGCAGCTTGGATGTATGTGTATATGTACACTGTGCATGTGTATATTAAATATATATATGGTATTTACATACATGTCAAAATGGCACATCATTGTTATTTACGATTCATTTTGTGATAAATTATCTATAAAATGACCCCCTTTGTTGGTACCACCCTGTCTGGTGAAGGGCCACGAATGGGAGCACAGCCCTGGCTGGGTTTGGGTGGGTGCCCTGTAGAACACTACAGGGAGGTGCAGGACGAGCAGTGGCCACAGGTAACACCTCAGCTGGGTTTGGGGCAGGACTCTGAGGGGGCACCAGGATTTTTCAGGGGATGGGGAGGGTTGGGGTGGGTGGCAGGGCAGCACATCCCGAGCCAGGGGGCTGCGGTGCCGGATTTGCCTCCTCTGTTAGTGCCGCGCGTGTTTATGTTGTGGCTACGAGCATTAAGTGAGGGCAGATTAGTTGTGTTTGTGCAGCTGCCAACCTCTCTGTTGTGACATTTCCATCTGCCCCGCTGTTGTATAACTCTCTGCTCCTGATGAAATTACCAGCGAGGGAGAAATCTCTTCCTTCCCCGCCCTCCTACCAGGGCAGCTGACCACCAGCCTTGGGCATCCAGTTCCAACACCTTCCTCTAGCCTAGGCCTGAAATCCCCTCTCTTGGCCTGTGGCCTTGGGCTGCTCTGCAGTCAACAGAGATCAAAAGCCTTGTTTGTACCGGTGTGCTTCAGCATCACGTCTGGCTCTGATAAGATTCAAGGCCTGACAGTGCTCTCCAGGACAAAACAATTTAGGACCTGGTCCTGGGAAGGCCGTGTTTCACCTCTCTGATGTGCATCAGCGAGGGCAGCAGCTGCCCATGCCATGGCAGACCCTTACCCTATCTCCTCCCTCAGAAAACGTAGGGTAGAGATAGAGTAGAGAGCATCCCTGGAACATTCCAAATCACGGCCTGCAGAGACCTGGCTGGTAGACCCACGGCTATTTCCTTTGGTCTGGAGCTCAGATCTGGGGCTCGTGAAGTTGGGAATAGTGGCCTGCTAAACCTTTTTCCCAGTCAGTGCCCCCAGCCCCATGATGGACCAGAAGTTGTCCATTGAATCCTCTGGATTTAAGAGACTGGGAAGAGGATTTGTCACACTGCACTCCCAGTTTAAGGCCAGATGGAGAGGGGTCAGGCTCAGGACAGGTGGAGAGGGGTTGGGGTTGTTACTGATGCCTTTGAGGTGCTGCCCTTCCAAGTTTCAGGAGTGCCTTTAGTACCTTTTTCCTACCTCAACGGTAACCCTGGGGACGGCAGCTTGGTGGGGTGCGTGTGGGAGATGATGAAAGACAGGGAGATGAAGAAACTTGTACTGAACACTGTTGGCTCTTGGCCTGAGACGCCGGGCCTGCTCCAGGCCTTGCCAAGATCATTTTCTCTGGGAGGATACACGGATGATGACAGCCAGGTATTTTTTTGATGCAATTCTGTGCATTAATGGGGAAAGTACGTAAAGTCCCGTTTCCCCGAACACCACGGGACCGAGTCGGCCGCCACAGCCTGGAGCCCAAGCCCGAGCCTGCCTGGAGCCACCCCTGCACACCCTGGGTGCCTCCCCGCGCCCTCGCCCCGCGCTGCATTGCCCCAGCTCCCTCTCTGGAACCTCCCTGGCACTTGGCTGGCTTGTTCTTTGCTTTCTCATCCCTCTGACATACTTCAAATACGCCCACACCCCCTTTTGTGCAACCCAACCAGGGCACTGGGAGGATGAGGAGTCTCTCCTCCATCCTTTACAGAAATTCCCTGGGAAACCTCTCATTTTTGAGTGGTTTCGAGCAATTTCCATGTTGACTCATGGCCTGCATGAGACTTTTTCCTGTTTTAGTTTTCACCAAACAAGGGTAAGAATGTCTTCCTTCCCTTAGCCCCAAGGCAATGTAGCAAATTGGCCAACTTGATGCCCAGCTTCAGTGCCCTCAGATAAAAGTAGGGACTAAGGGTGGCACAACTGCAGGCTCTTGGAGAAGAGGAGGTGCTCTGCAAAGTGCCTGGGTCCTGCCTGGTGAAAAGGGTCATGGGTCCCTTGCCACCCTCACTGCCCCCAGAGAGCAGCCCCAGGGCGTGTCCAGCCCACACTGACCCTGGGCATGGAGCAGAATAAGTCAGAGGTTGCCTCTGGGGTCAGCCAGCACTTGTGACAGAAAAAATTGTTTCCCAGAGAAGCTGTGGCTGCCCCATCCCTGGAAGTGTCCAAGGCCAGGCTGGACATGACTTGGAGCAACCTGGGATAGTGGAAGGTGTCCCTGCCCATGGCAGGGGGGGGAATGGGATGTGCTTTAAGGTCCTTTCCAACCCAAACCATTGTGGGATTCTGTGGTTCTTTGATTTTATGAAAAATCCCATCTCAGGGGAGAGAGGAAAACCCGAGGAGAGGTTTGCAAATATCAGATTACCCAGGGGCTGCCCAGAACTGGGGGGAGCAGGAGTCTGTATAAGCCTGGACAGGAGGAGCAGGAGTCTGTATAAGCCTGGACATTCCTCTGGGTGGATGCTCAGAGGGATACAGGGACCAACAGTGGCAGCAATGCAGTGGAGGAAAAAAGGGAGGTTATTTCTTGGGGGCAAAGGTACTGAATTTGAGGATTTGCCCAAGACAAATTTGTACACGGGCTGTCCTGCAGAGAGAGGAACCCAGGGTCCACTCAGGGCATTGAACAGGCCAGATTCCCACCACACTTCTAGCGTGACTTGTTTTTCCTGGGAAAATGAATCCTTCTTTTGCAGCATTCATGAGAGTGGCCCACGCACGGAGCAGTGCAAGGAGGGAATGGCCTTTTTTTGGCCGGGGAGCTCGGGACAGAATGTCTCAGAACACAATGAATGAAACGCAAATGTGTGAGCGACGCTGACGCCACTCGGCGTTACCCCTCAGCATCCTGGCGTGAGCCGGGGGTCACGGCCAGCACGCTCACACATGAAGCAGCACAATGGAGATGAAAACCTAATTTTCTGCACAACAGACCCCTGTGGCTCCTCCGTGGGGCAGCGCAGCAGACACTGAGTGCACCGAACGCACCGCGCGGGAGAGCGGAACATCTGGGCTGCTGTGCAGTAAACAAGATGTGGGCAAGTCACGCCCCTGCAGATAATCTCTTGTTCAAAGTGAAAGCTCACCACAGAAATTTGGAAAAGGAGGTGGAATGAGCGGGGCAGGACTCTTATTATGCTTGGAAACTATTTAAATATGTCAATATTAAGGGAGCGTAATTATCTCTCAAGCGATTCCAGCAAACAAGTCGGTAACAGTGCCTGCCTTACGGGAAGTGCATTTCCTCTTGGCAGTCTCCTGGCTGGGGATTATCAAGTGTGCAGCTCTCCTTCCATCCCCTTCATCACTGGCAGTGGGAGAACCAGCACCTCCCAGCCAGGCAGGGCCATGGAATGATGGGCTGGGGTGCTGCAGCTGCATGTGAGGGACAACGAGGGTCAACCTAACCCTCTTGGAAGTGATGCCCTGACCCCTGGCAAGGTCTGCTGTGGGTCTAAGGGCATTGAGTAGCCCCATGGTGCTGAGAAGCACCACTCCATGCTGTTCTTGGGGTCAGTGGTGACCATCATTCCTGTGGTTGAGGTCACCAGGAGTAGCTCGGTGCTGCTCTGCTTCCCAGAGCGTCTGCCTGGATCTTCCCTTGCAGCCACGCTGTGCAAAGAGTCAGAGGAAGGAGGGGGCTGCCTCCCTGGGTTCAGGGGCTGGACTCCCTCCCCAGATGTCCTGAGTCAGCTCCCAGCATCACCACTGATGTCCCTGTCATGTCAGACAAGTTGCTTCACCCTTGGTGACGCCGGCTCCAGCCTCAAAAAGCCCTTCTGTGTTCCAGAGTTGTGGCAATGCAGGGTCACTCGCTGGCTTGGGGAAGTTACTGAGGGCCTCTGACTCCTGGTTTGAAAACACTGAACCCAAAAGTCAGGTTCCTTTGAACCATTAGCCACTGAAGAAATAGCAGCTTCCCAAAACTGCCCGGAACCTTCTCGGGGCTGCCGGGAGGGACAGCCTCCCCCTCCTGCTGGAAATGCTCGGGGTGCATGCGGGCTGGCTGGTGGTCCAGAGAGACACTGAAACTGGATAATTCCCAGGAACAATGGGAATGATCTCATGGGAAAGCTACCCTGTTGAGTGGCCACCCAGCAGCCGTCCCATCTGGGATCACCCACAGGTGCTGCCGACCACTCAGCCACCCAATGCCATTTACACAATAACCCACTAAGGACACAAAAAACCCCAATCTTCAACAGAAGCGGTGCAATTAACCTCATGACTCATTAGAGAGGGCCTGTGTATAATCCTCATTACTGAATCTGGGTGTTTTCCAACATCTCTGTCTGCGGTGCACGTCCTTTCATCCACACAGCGCAGGTGGTGTACCAGGATCTCAGGAGTTTGGGACAACATGAGCTTCAAGTTCCCTTTCAACCCAAACCATTCTGGGATCCTCTGATTTTGCCACCCCTTTGACTAGTTCTGAATTGCATTGACTCAACATTGCCTGGGACGTTCTTTACAAGCCCGATGTGAAGTGTATGAGTGCTCATTATTGTCCATAGCACATGGACCATAATATGAACCCTTTTAAATTCGTTAAAAGCACTTGAATATTTTTAATTAAGTCTTTTTCTTTTTTTCTCAATACCCACCCAATTTGAGCCCTAATCCCATCTAATGTCTGCAGAGGAGCTATAACAAAAGATTAGCTCATGTTTAATGTCTGGTTAGTGCCTGAAAGGCATCTTGAAAATGTAAAATGACACGGGAAATGCCGAATAATCATATTTTTGTTGTCAACACTCCCCTTGAGCAATGCCCTTAAGCCTGACAAATGCTTCCTGCAAGTGAAGCAAATGTCCTTTCATTATTTTTTAACAACCCCACCTCCTGCCCTGATATTCAGAGCGCCCACTGCGATGGTGCCTGGCCAGCTGGCGACGTTATTTTTGCTGGGGTTTTGGGTCTCCCCATAATTTCTCTTTGCCAAACTCGAATATCTGCCCCTTGCTCAATCACTGCCTGCAGTAGCTTGTAGTAGCCCAAAAGATCAGGGGCTAATGTGTCGCAAACACAGATAACTGGGTGGATGTGGAGCCAGCCAAGGATGGGTGGTAAGAACACACTGTGAGAAGGACCAGGATGTGGCTGGAGAAGCCAGCCGGAGGAAGGGCAGCACTTTTCCAGGGCAAACCTCCTTGTTCTGGCTCCTGGAGGAAAGCACAACACAGCACAGAGCAGGAATGAGGACTTGACACCATCTCCTATGTCATTCTCCTGGAGAAGCTGGAGCCCATGGCTTGGGACAGGTGCTCTCTTGTCTGGGCTCAGAACTGGCTGATGGATGGACCCGGAGAGTGGTTGGGAATGAGGCCACATCCAGTTGGGGCAGACAACAGTGGAGTTCCCCAGGGTTTGGGATTGTGGCCACACCAATGCCCTGCAGCTCCAGGCTGGGGCAGAGGGGCTGGAAAGCTGGGAAAGGCCCTGGGGGTGCTGATGCCAGCAGCTGGACACGAGCCCAGGGGTGCCCAGGTGGACAAAAGGCCAAAGGCCCCTGGGCTGTCCCAGCCATGGGGTGGCCACAGCCCCAGGGCAGTGCCCGTCCCCTGTGCTGGCCCTGCTGAGGCTCCTCCAGCCCTGGGGGCAGCTCTGGGCCCCTCAGGACAGGAGAGACCCTGAGGGGCTGGAGCGTGTCCAGGGCAGGGAACGGGGCTGGGGAAGGGGCTGGAGCCCCAGGAGCGGCTGAGGGAGCTGGGGGGACTCAGCCTGGAGCAAAGGAGGCTCAGGGGGCCCTGCTGGCTCTGCACAGCTCCTGACAGGAGGGGCAGCCAGGGGGGTTGGTATCTGCTCCCAGGGAACAGGGACAGGAGGGGAGGAAACGGCCTCAGGCTGTGCCAGGGGAGGTTCAGGTTGGATATTGGGAAAACTTCTCCATGGAAAGGGTGGTCAGGCCTTGGCAGGGGCTGCCCAGGGAGGTGTTGGAGTTCCCATCCCTGGAGGTGCCCAAGGAAGGCCTGGATGTGGCACTCAGTGCTCTGGACTGGGGACAAGTTGGGGATCAGTCACAGTTTGGGTTCAATGATCTTGGAGGTCTTTTCCAACCTCACTGATCCTGTGATTCTGTGACTTTAGGGGACATCAAGACCACCCACGACATCTGAAGCCTCTGAACCTTTTCCAGAAATGTCTGGAAGAACAGACTGTGCATAAGAACTGATTTGCACAAAAAATTAGAAACTTCTCTCCAGGGTGGGGAGAAATTCTCCATAAAAGGTGCTCCCATGAAGCCTGGATGGCACCCCCAGGACCCTGGACATTAGCTGAACCAGTGCTGGAGCCAGGACTGGTGATCTCTCTTTCTCCCTTTCTTCCTTTCTTTCTCTCTCCCCCTCTTTAATTCATCTCTCTCTTCCCTGTCACCCTACACCTTTATCCAAATCCCACTGCTGTGTGCTTACACTGGGATATCAGGGACTAACACACCAATTTCCAGGCCAGCTGTCTAATTTACTAATAAAACTTTGTGAGCTTTTGCAGACCCTGTGACTTTTGTTGTTCCCTTCATCATGAGCACCTGCAAATCCTGGGTGTTCCCTTCTCCCTAGGGATGTGGTGCCACGTAGCTCGTGCCGTGCAAGGTCCAGCTTTCAGTGCCCCAGCAAAGAGGTGATGGACAGGATTCCCCATCCACATCTCTCAGGGGGAAACCCAGGCTGAGCTGCTTCATTTTCCTGTGTTTCACCCTTCCTGAAGCTTGTTCATGTGTGTGATTCTAAATTCTTGCTGAAAAGCCACTGCTGGGACAACAAGCATTTAAGGTTTTGTATTTTGCCCGTTGGTGTTGGTGGGGGACAGCCCCATCTCTGCACCCAAAAAGCACCCCATTCCATAATATTTTTAGGTGCATCCCTCAGATCATCCCAACTCATCCCAGAGCTGTGTCCTTGCTTTTCTTCCCAGACAGCCCTGGGTGGCAGCGTTTGGGTCTGGCGCTCGGTGCCGCAGTGGTGGCACGGTGCCTCGTCCAGCAGGGCACGGTGTGCATTAGTCTGCCCCCAAAGCTGTAATTTGAGAACATTAATGCCCAGAGCCCAGCCTTGGGATCTCCTGGGTGTCTCCCCAGTTGTGCCAGGCTCCTGTTGTTTCCCACAGCACACTGTGATGCGGGGCGGTCACTGTGGTGTGTCTGGTGTGAGGAGCAGGAGTCTTTAAGTGCAGGGAATGCACTCAGGAATTCATCTGTGGGGAAAAAACCCCAAAAAACCTTAGAGGAGGCACCAGAGAAAGGTTCTTTCCTTTTTCTGTTGGGGCAGCTGCCGTGGTGCTGCAGGTTTTGAGTGAGGATGGGCCCTCACAGCCACCACAGCGCTGGGTTAATTACGAAGTGACAAGAACAATAACTCAGAACAGGAGAGATGTGGAGCTGCTGGAGCCAGTCCAGAGGAGGCCATGGAGATGCTCCCAAAGCTGGAGCCCCTCTGCTCTGGAGCCAGGCTGGGAGAGCTGAGGGTGCTCACCTGGAGCAGAGAAGGCTCCAGGGAGAGCTCAGAGCCCCTGCCAGGGCCTAAAGGGGCTCCAGGAGAGCTGGAGAGGGACCTGGGACAAGGGCTGGAGGGACAGGACACAGGGAATGGCTTCCCAGTGCCAGAGGGCAGGGTTAGATGGGATATTGGGAAGCAATTCTTGTGTTTGAGGGTTGGGAGGCCCTGGCACAGGTTTCCCAGAGCAGCTGTGGCTGCCCCAGCCCTGGAAGTGTGCAAGGCCAGGCTGGATGGGCTTGGAGCAACCTGGAATTGTGGAAGGCTTCCCTGTCTGTGGCAGGGGATGGAACTGGGTAAGCTGTAAGGTCTCTTCCCACCCAAACCAGTCTGTGATTGAAGGTCTGAACGGCCCTGTCAGGACAGAAGGTTCCAGACACACAGAGCAGCTGCCCAGTGAGATGAGGACAAACGTGGTGCTGCTGCTGGTGGTGCCCGGGCAGGGAGATTCCACCCAGGCGGGGTGGCAGGAGGGATGATGGTGTTCTGCAGCATGGACCCAACTATTCAGTGTGATCCCCTTTGCTCATCAAAGCATCTTAATATTGCCAGGTCACTGCAGATGAGGTGGAGGAGGCAGGAAAGCACAGCCACAGCTGTCCCAGCAGCTCATGCTGCGCTGTCCCAGGGATTTCTGCATCCACAGCAGGTGCAGGGACGTGGAGAGGGATGTCATGGCACCCATGTCAGCTGAGGGCATGGTCCTGGATGTGGCTGTCCAAGGCTGTGCTGGCCTTATTCCAGCTTTAAATAGTGTGTGGGCAATCACTTCAGTCTGAGGGTTAAATTTTTAGACAGGGAAAATTAGGAGAGATGAATCCCAATCAAAATATGCATCTTTTACCCTAGAGGATTACATTATATTATATTAGATATTATATTATATTTCATCCCACCATAGCATTTTGAGAAGAAAGAGTGGTCTGTGTTGTTTGCTCCACCTTCATCACTCCTGGTGGCCACAGGGGACTGGGATGCAGAGCATTTGTGTTGCTCACTGCTCCGCCTGGATGTCAGCACCCTGCAGCTGTGAGCTGCTTCCTTGCCTTTCCATGTGGGACGTGTGGCTCAGGAAGGATGGATTTTCTCCAGGGGAGACAGTTGCAGTTGGTGGCTGAAACTCAGTTCTTTAAATTTAAGGGCTGCTAGGAACAGCCCAGCCAAAACCTGATGTGGATCGAAATACAGGAGCTGGAAGCCTGAATCCTTGGAGATCAATGAATACTTGAGATTGATGATAAAACTGCTGTTGTCTTCAGTAGGACCAGAGCACAAAGACAAACCCAGCTGTGTTACAAGGAGAAATCATTCTCCTAAAGCATCAGGTCACTTAAAAGAGTGATTCCTGGCTGTGATCCCAACACTATTGCACCTGGAGAGAGAACTGAGACACTCATACCATGGAAGCGGGATACTTCATGTCTGGTTTATTTGTTTGATGAGAAATTACCAAGGAACAAATGAGAAAAGCAGTTCTTTTTTTTTTCTGCTACTTAAGTGGTAGAGAAAATAATTTCTCTTCCCTGTAATTAACCTTGGGGAGGAACTACTGTGAGGGGCATTTCGCCCCAGCTGTCAGCTAAGAAAGGTGGATAGGAAGATGTAGAAGAGAAACAAGGAGATTTAAAAATAATCTAGATTCCATTTATCTACCAGATGTAATTTAAACACAGCCTAACCATCCACATCTCACTGCCTGCAGACAAAACAAGGTGCAAAACAGATCCCTTCAGAAGCACTTGAGATGATTAAGAGATGATTTCAGACGGTGTATTTCCTTGAACAAACACCCGTCTTCTTCCCAGCTTCTGCCCCAGGTAGCCCACACAGTGGTCTCAGCATCTCCCAAAACGAATTTGATGTGGGGAAAAAAACAATCTGTGGGTGCAAAACACACCAAGGAAAGTGGATCGTCTACTTAGGCAGTGCAAGGTTTCCAGGGAGACTTGCAGCCAGCCTGGTTTTCAGGGAAATGTTAAATATCCAGCTCTGCACAGCCTCAGACACCCCTGGCCTGGAAAGCCCTGCAGAGGCAGAGTGTCCTGCTTGTGCCATGTTTTCATATGGATGCAAGCCTGGATTTTAGCCACAGCATCCTAATGGAGATTAAACAACAACTCCACAAGCAGCTGCTCTGCAGTGATATCGAGTGGAGACTGGATGAATTCATCAATTCAGATGGAACCAGGGAAGTTCTGCTAATGCACTTGAACAACAAAGGTGCACAGATGGCAACTGAAATGCTTAGGGAACTTCTTAAGAAAAATCCAGCTGAGCCTTATGAACAAATGTCCTTTGTAAAACCAGCATCTGAGGAGCGAGAGAGAGAGACTCTGTCTGAAACACTTTAATTAAAATATTAATTTTTTTGCCATCAGGGACCTGCCTGAAGTGCAAGATGTTTGAATTATCAGTATGGTTGCAACAACCACATGGCTGTAGGGAGCAAAAAGGAAAGGCAAGCTTTGCATGTGGCCCATCGGTGCTTGTTAAGGAAAGAGCAACTTGAAAACAAACAAAAAAAAAAAAAAAAAAAAAAAAAAGAAACCAGCTTTGTACAATTCTTTTCTGCTCATTTTTGTCCGGGCAGGGGTGTTCTGTGCAGGCAAGCACCTTGTAGGCACTCAGAGAGGCCTTTGAAGCTGCCCAAACACAAAACATGAGGCTGATGGAGCTTGCCTCGATCGACACGCACACGGATGAGGGCAGGGGAAGGCAACACAGCTTAGCTGATGGCTTTGAACACATGCATGTACTTTCCAATTATTTAAACAGCCTGGTCAGATAAACATCAGCACCCAGGGTCGGCCGTTAATATTCACCAGAACAAATGTTCCAGGTTTTCAGCCCATAAATTATTCAAACCAGTCGGTCAGGGAGCAGGGCTGCTGAACTGGTGTTGCCTTCCAACCCAAGCCCTCCCGGGGAAGGAACTGGTCTGACCCCATCCACCCATCCACACTCTCTCAGGGGATTCTGCCCTTCTGCCCCACTCAGGTGAGACCCCACCTGCAGAGCTGCCCCAGCCCTGGGATCCCAGCACAGGAAGGACCTGGAGCTGCTGGAACGAGTCCAGAGGAGGCACCAGGATGGTCAGAGGGATGGAGCAGCTCTGCTGGGAGGAAAGAAAAAGAATTGGAGTTGTTCAGCCTGGAGCAGAGAAGCTCCAGTATAACCTAGTAGTGGCCTTCCAGTGCCTGAAGGAGCTGACAAAAACGTGGAAAGAGACTCTTTACAAGGGCCCAGTGTGACAGGACAAGGGGGAACAGCTTCACATTGACAGAGAGTAGGTTTAGATTAGGTAATGGGGAGAAATTCTTCCCTGTAAGGGTGAGGAGGCCCTGGGACAGGTTGCCCAGAGAAGCTGTGGCTGCCTCATCCCTGGAAGTGTCCAAGGCCAGGTTGGATGGGGCTTGGAGCAACCTGGGATAGTGGAAGGTGTGGCAGGGGGTGGGACTGGATGGGCTTTAAGGTTCCTTCCAGCCCAAACCATTCCATGATTCTATGATACATGAGCAAGGAAAACTGCTGGGGTTGAGTGATGTGTTTGAAAGGTTTGCACGTGTGCTCCAGCATCAGAGGAGCTGTTCTCCTGCCAGACCTCATTAGCCAGTGGCAGGGTGTTTTATTTCACGGGGGAATGGAGCAGGCTGCCTCCTCAGCATCCTTCCATCCCTGCTCCCCTCCTAGGATGGATCTGCCCATCTCCACCTGCAGCCTGTGTTTCGGAGCCAGGTCTCCATTGATGCTGGGACAATGCTGCTGCTGTGTCCCTGTCACTTTGGATGAGTCCCTCCTTGGACTGTGTAAAGATCTAAGGGCAACCAGGCCCTTCAGGGAGTTCTCTAGGTCTTGCTGCCCAACAGAGTTTGAGGCCAAGAAGTACCTGAGGCACTGATGAGTAAATGCTAATTAACTCTTAACTCATATTCTGGTCTGCAGCTCAGCAGGACACCCAGACATGACCTCCACTCCCGGCGTGTACCATCAGGTGGAATTAGCAGCTTTCTCATTTGGAGCTCATGCCAGGAGATGGTGCCCTGGGGCAGGGGTGAAGGGCAGACATTCCAGAGTGGTGCCCAGGGGCAGGTTCAGCCTGCCTGGTTCAACCAAGCCTGGTGATAAACCAGCACCTCTGGTCACTTGCTGGGTGTGTCAGACTGGGTGCAGCATTTGGTGGAGACTGATGGAGGGAGGAGAAGGTGAAAGGTGGGTTCTGCAGACAACCAAGAGGAAGAGTTTGCTGTTCCACTTATGGGTTGCCAAAGTTACATTTTCCTTTATGTACTGGTTTTGTTTACCTCTGCAAAACCCAACCAGCAGAGGTAAAAACAAGACCACACTGAAATAATGGAAACATGGAATGGCTTGCATTGGAAAGGACCTTTAAAGGCCATCCAACCCTCCTGCAAGGAGCAGGGACACCTTCCACAGACTGAGAGGCTGTTTAAAATTTGGTTTTGCTATGCTTTGGCGTGTTTCAAGCCAATGGCAGGGATGTGTATTGACATTTCTGCAAGCCAAATTACATACATGGTGCAAGGACTGGGGCCAGTGGGTTGAATTTTCATGGGTTAAGGGGTCTGTGTTTTCGCTGCTTAACCACAGCCAGCCACATGTGGACAACAGGGACATCCTGATCTTCTTCAGAGGCACAGCAAAATCACTCCTGTGCTGGAAGATGGAGGAGTTCTGCCATAGTAATGAAAATGTCTGTGTATGCTGTGCCAGTCAACTTCCCCTTAAAACCAAGCCTGACCATGTGCTTTATTCCCTGGCATTCAATTTAAAAAGTATTTCCCATTTCAGTTTTTGAACCAGGACAGAAAATGCTGTCATGTCAGGGACAGCCAGGTGATTTTTCACTGTGCAAAGCAAAATGATTTCACTTCACAAACAGGTTGGGGAGGCCTTAAATCAGGCACTGCCCTGCTATCTGGAAATCAGCTCTGCAAAGGGACTCCAGTTTCTCAGCAGCCATGGAAGTAATGCACTGGGCCTTCCTGTAAGCTTGCCATTTAGATTAGAGGTGTTCATAGGATACATGGAGATTTCTTAAAAAAAAAGTACATATTGATGCTCAGCTTTTTCATACTTACATGCTAATTTATCAAATGCAGCATAATGGGCACGAGCTGCAAACCTTGGCCCAGGCGAGGACGTCCCGAGGCCCACGGAGCAGAGAACGCTCACACTCAGAGCTGGGGCTCTGCAAGCACCAGTGAACAGCTCAGGACACAAACATCCGAGATCAAAACTCCTCAGGAACCCATTAAAGGAAAGGCTGGTGCCAAATCAATAAAGGCTGCCAGACGGACTGGCTGATGTACGGAGCAGGAAAGAGTGAGCCGTGTATTCACCTTTCCTGGACTCAGCTTTGGCACATCCACCTGCCCCACAAGATGAGGGTCGGGTGCCAAAGGCAGACTGGAAGGCGATCAGGTGGATTTTTGGGTACACAAAATGTTACCCCAAACAACCAGACTCTGGATTTAACACAGAGTTTTCTTTCAATTGCATAGTCACAAATAGATTTATTCTGTTCCTTCACATGCTGAGCTGACTCAAAAGCCAATTCATGGGGTGTTTAGGGCAAATTGTTCTGACAATAGTCAGAATTTCAGTTCAATGGCAATTCTAACCTGTCATTTTATGGATTATTCAATATGAAGCAAATACCAGGATCTTAGCCTCTTAAATCGCAATTTTTACTTCTCAAAAAGGCTGTACAGGTTTTAGGAAAACACAGTGGTTGGCCTGATCTTATTTGTCAGCCAGTCTCAGAAAAAAAGAAGCTGTATAGAATATTTTGCTCTCTGAGTTCCATTTTAGTTCTGTCTGCTGCTCTCATGCACTGATGCTTGTTTTGTAATAAAAGCTGAAGAGTGTCTTTACAATTAGTTGCCTAATGAAGCAGAGACGTGCACTGGTCAAGCCATTCTGTGCAGCAGAGGTGTCCTGATGCTCAGGCCACCAGTCCCCAATTTCCCCCTCTCTGTGGTTCACAAGCAGACACCCTGCTTGCCCTGAGGTTTCCTGAGATGCTGAGAAGCCACCCAGCTTTTCTCTTAGGAAGGAGGATCTAAGCACATGAATATGTCACGTAATGGTGGAATCACACAATGGTTTGAGTGGGAAGGGACCCCAAAGATCATCCCATTCCACCCCCTGCCTTCTACTAGTCCAGGGTGCTCCAAGCCCCATCCAGCCTGGCCTTGGACGCTTCCAGGGATGGGGGAGCCACAGCTTCTCTGGGAAACCTGTGCCAGGGCCTCACCACCCTCATAGCCAGGAATTCCTTCCCAATATCCCACCTAACCCTGCCCTCTGGCAGCCATTCCCCCTCATCCTGTCCCTCCATCCCTTATCCCAAGTCCCTCTCCAGCTCTCCAGGAGCCCCTTTAGGCCCTGGCAGGGGCTCTGAGGTCTCCCTGGAGCCTTCTCTGCTCCAGGTGAGCATCCCCAGCTCTCCCAGCCTGGCTCCAGAGCAGAGGGGCTCCAGCCCCAATGCAAAACTCTGTATTTGTTGGGGTTTTCTCACTGAAGTGCAACATGTGTAATTCCCAGCTATGTTTCACAGAGACCCTGCCATCATCCAAAGACATTCAAGAGTCTTTCCCATCTCGGAGAGGTTTCCAGTAAAATGAGTGAACTCCAGAGATGCAGCAATGGAAATAACAACCCAATTCTGGATTTGGCAAATGGACAAGGGCTTATGTCCGGAAACAGGGCGGAGGCACGAGGGATGGATGCCACCCAGCAGGGAGCCAGGGCTGCCATTTCTCTGGGAGGATGGGGATTGTTTGCTCTGGCTGCTTTCCAATGCCATTCCGATGACTTGGAGCTGGGGGGATTTCAAGGAAGCAGTGGAGGTGCTCATTCCATCACATCCAAGCCTTCTTTTAAAGCGTGGTTCAGCAGAATGACTCCCTGTTTCACACGGGAAGGCCGGGGAGGCAGAGCAGAGCCCATCGGGCTTCTGGGGCCACCACAGGCCAGCCAAGGTTTTCCAACATCCTCCAGCAGGTGCTAGAAGGAAGAATATGAAAAGTCTTTGTGGTGCAGTATGACCCAATGAAAATAAAAATGAAAACACATCTCTAATTAACTGTGCTATTAAAGGTCCATCCCCTTCTCTGGAGGAAGGAACAACATCTTCTAGGATGGATGCTTGCTAATTACTCAAGAGGGCTTTGTTCATCTGCCAGCTCCCCCACAGGCTGGCTGGGTGGTCTTGCTGTGAGTGAAATCCCTTTAACCTCAGTATCTCTATCTGCAAGATGGGTAGGAAAACTGTATATTCCCAATATATTCCCTTCTCCCCTTTAATGCTGGACTCCAAAATGAATGTAAACAGTTAAGAAATCTGAGGTGTTACTGCTGTTTGTTACATAGCAAAAGCCAAAGCTCTTGGGTGAGGAGGCCTTTTAGTTATCACAGAGATTTTTTTGGTATAGAGTGGATCCAAGAGGGGAGATGGACAAAATCTGCCAAATCCTGAATGGGAACCCTTCTAAACAGGAGGATTTGTGCAGAACTCTTCCGTCAGCACACTGGTAATCTCCTGCCTAGACAGGATGTCAGGAACTGTCTGACAACACCTCATCCTGCCTTGGGCATGGCACAGGAACACCATGACCTGCAGTGGACAGCCAGGCTTCAGGATGCTTATTAAACCTGCTCAAGTTTCCCAGTGCTCACTAAGCCAGGGTTCACTCCATCTCCTTATTATTGTACAGTTTCACCTGATCCCAGGTTTTAGCTAATTGCTTTTTACCTGGGATTACTTAGACAATCTTTTTG
Source organism: Climacteris rufus (assembly GCA_013398175.1). Classification (NCBI taxonomy): domain Eukaryota; kingdom Metazoa; phylum Chordata; class Aves; order Passeriformes; family Climacteridae; genus Climacteris; species Climacteris rufus. The sequence continues at coordinate 19,457 of VZRZ01001532.1, read as the reverse complement.
TGTAACAGTCCTTGCTGACATAAAACACATGAGAGAATGGTCCATGGGCCCTGCAGGTTGGTGCTTAGGTGGTCCTGACAAGAGCGTGGTCAAGCACATTGGACAAAAATGGTAAATCTGAATATCCAGCAGGGTGTCTGCTCAGTTAAAGATCTGTGACTTAAACCACAGAGGAAACCATCTAGAGGAAAATGGATTTGTTTTTTCAGGTAGTCAGTCTGGACATAATTTTGCCACCTTGCACCTTTACATTCTTACTGTCCTTTGGGGAAAATTCTGGGATTGCATTTTGTTATGTGCTGCCATCAGTTCCACAATTTCCCAGTGCAAACTGCAAGGTGTTAGCAGACAGCAGGAGCAGAAAAACACTTTGCTGCTATTGTAAAAGTGTAGATATAATATATCTATTTTTCTGAATTACAGAAAATTCTTTTTCTCCAGCAGATAAATGTTGGTAAAATTGGTCACTTAATTCTGAAAGAATTAATTTCTCTCAGAGAAAGTAACAGCAATTACTTCAATGTCATGGCAACACACGCCAGCACTGTCGTGTTCTTACGATCCCCTCACTGCAGTCCTCCCTTGGAAAAAAAAAAAAAAAAAAAAAAAAAAAAAAAAAAAAAAAAAAAAAAGAAAAGAAAAAAAAAACTTTTTTTGGCAGCAGTTTACCTTTG
>VZRZ01001532.1:0-17918 GCA_013398175.1 Climacteris rufus | reverse complement strand
TTTTTTTTTTTTTAAGGAAGGCACTAATAAGCAATATTACTGGTTAAAACATCAGCTAATTATACCAGCAAAAATAAACACTGAGGGAGGGAACAGCTCTCCAGTTTCACCATATATAAAGAAAGCACTGCTAGTGGTTTGGGAGAAGATGCTTTAGTAAGGACTTTTACATTTTGTTTTGGTTGCTGAAGAGCTTTCTGACTGCCCTCCACCGTGCCAGGTACCTGGATAAGTCAGACCAGAGCCTCACTTAATGCATTGCCTGAGGCTGTGCATTTTTGCTTTTGAGCTGCTTTTTTGTATGTTGGGGGTTTTTTTTTGTTTGTTTTTTCTTTTTCTATTTCTTTCTTTTTTTGGGGGGGGGGGGGTTTGGGATTTTTTGTTTTGTTTTGTTTGTTTCATTTAGTTTCATTTAGTTTCATTTTGGTTGTTTTTTATCTGTCTTTGCTGGATTTTGTTTGGTTTTTTTTTTTTTTTTTTTAAGGAAGATAAAAAGCGTGCTACACAGAGCGATACTTTGTCACAGAGCACTAATACAGTGACTCGAAACGAGACACACAGAGGTTATTTGCTTCCTCTACTTGCTAAAGTAAATAAATCGCCTGTAGATTAAGTGCTGGGCGATGAAGGCAACATTGTACAATATCCCCCGGCAGACTCTTACATTTCCTAGATAAGATACAAGGCAGAAAAGGCTAATGTCCTGCAGGCTTCCACGTGGAAATACTGCTAGTGCTACTAAAATTATCACCCAGCCATACTTGCTAAAATAAATGTTTGTATGCACAGATAATGCCCCAGCTTCGGTGCACAAACCAGGAGTGTTTTTTAAAAAAAGGGATGGTGGAGAACCGCTGGAAAAAGCTGTGCCAGTAAAGTGTTGTACCTGCAATTTGCCTGCCAGGGGCTCTTCTCTGGCATCACATCCAAGCTGCTGGCAGGAGCTGGGACACACTGGCAAGTCCAGACTGCCTGCCCCAAAACAAACAACAACAAGAGAAATACAGGACCAGGGAGATGCTCCCAGGGCTGGAGCCCCTCTGCTCTGGAGCCAGGCTGGGAGAGCTGGGGGTGCTCACCTGGAGCAGAGAAGGCTCCAGGGAGAGCTCAGAGCCCCTGCCAGGGCCTAAAGGGGCTCCAGGAGAGCTGGAGAGGGACTGGGGACAAGGGATGGAGAGACAGGACACAGGGAATGGCTTCCCAGTGCCAGAGGGCAGGGTTAGGTGGGATATTGGGAAGGAATTCCTGTTTGTGAGGGTGGTGAGGCCCTGGCACAGGGTGCCCAGAGAAGCTGTGGCTGTCCCTGGACCCCTGGAAGTGTTGAAAGTCAGCTTGGATGGGGCTTGGAGCAACCTGGGATAGTGGAAGGTGTCCCTGCCCATGGCAGGGGCTTTGGAACTGGATGATCCTCAAGGTCCCTTCAAACCCAAACCATTCTGTGAATCTATGCAATTTCCTTTTTTTAACTTTTTTTTTTTTAAGCAGAAAAAAAAAGAAACAAACCCCTTAGTAAATATTTTCACATCATAATTTTCATGCCGATGAGAGCATCAGACCAAGATAATAGGAGTCTCATTTCCTCTTAGGAAACTAAATGAGAAATGAGGCTTGGAAAGAAGCTCATGTAGTCAGCTAATCTGTCGCCCAGCTCCCCAGGGGATTACCCACAGGAAACATGGTTTCAGGAGCCCTTTTCTTCAGGGACACTGTGCTGGGAAGCTCTGGAAAAGCCCTGAGATAAAAGCCCCCTCTCACTGTGCTCCCACCTCCATGAATTTCTTCTTCAGAGAAAGTCCCTATTCCATCCATGGTCAGTGGACATGCTGAGCCATAAAAAGGTTTATAACCTACAAAAGGTGTTTATTTCTTTCTCTGCAGTGCAGGAAGATGGGACATTGAGCAGTCATTTGCCAGAAAAAAATCAACTCCAGAATCCAAAACATTCTGCTGCGGGAGACCAAGAGACAGTCAATCAACTTATTCAAGTGTTCTATGTGATAATTAGAATTCCAGAATGGTTTGGCTAGAAAGGGACCTTTAATTCCAATCCACTGCCATGGGCCAGCACAATTTCCTCCACACCAGGTTGCTCAAAGCCATGTTTCTGCTCGGTCAAGCCTGTGGATATTGTTTCCTCTGAATACTTTGCAACCTTTTAACTCCGTTTGACTGCTTATTTTTGAGTTCATGGGATGGGAAGGCAGCACCAGGGCCTTGAGATAAAACAGTGCAGCCTCTGGAGCTGGTGAGAAATGAGAAATAGCTGTCGGTGCTTTCACAGGAAGGGCTCGTCAGGTAACTCTGAATGAAAAAATAGCGAGATACATGCCAAAATCATGTACTGGGGCTCAGTACATACAAATCCCCAAATCAAGATAAGCCAGCCTAACCATCTGGATATGTATGTCATACAATAGTATATGCAATTTTGGTTTTGCTCTTAAATCCTCCTGTCCCCAAAAAAGAAAATGAAGTTAACTCTAAACATGTTTCTTCTTCTACCAAAACCAGCTAAATTGGAAAGTCCTTGAGCAAGCTGTTCCTTTTCTATTCCAAATCTTAAAGCAAATAAAATCCTCAACACCCCCAAAAAGTTAGCAATTGAATTCTGCCATGGAAATTCAAGGGGACAGGTCACCTTACACTACTAGGTATTTATTTTCTCGTATTAAGTGTTCCTAGTAGACAAGTGAAATAAAATATCTCAAATTTTGCCTTTCACAATGTCAGTTCTAAGAATCATTTTTTCAGTTCCAGGAAAGATCAATCACATTATTGCTGGCAGTAAGTAGCACTCCCACAAGCTGTTAAATTCTTTACCTGCAGACAAGTGGCTCTTGAATAGCTAAAAAACCTATTTCCTGCCTTTTGAAGATATGAAAGAGACTCAAAAGGATTATGAAATCACTGTAGCAGATAACCTTCCGACAGCATCATCATCAAAAGGCATGGATAAACAGCAAAATTCATCCGACATCTCACTGTTCAATGCCAGTGAGTTCCAACTGGAGATGGATGGCCTTCTGCAAAGCCAGGGCCTACAAGGAGTATTTTTAGTGAGTATAAGGAAAGGATATAGCATGACTGACATCAGTAGTATATACATATATATATATATGTCTGTAATAGCATACGAAACTTCAGAGGAAAGGAACTGCAGATCTGGGGTAAAACAAAGGTGCCAGCATGACACAAAAGTGTGCTTCCCAATCTAAAATAAAAGTATCCTACAGTCTAGGCTGGGAGTCTGTGGCCAAAAATCTCCTGGGATCACCTTGTCTGGAAGAGAGAAGCTCGCCCACAAGGAAGGGCAGGAAGGGTCTGTTTGTTGTGTGTATCCTACAATCACACATGACCACCTGAAAGGAGTTTTGATTGATTACTTTTTTATTAAAGTCCAGGAGTCTGAGTCCTAAGGACAAGGTATGCACTGGGACTGAAAATGGCCTGCAGGCATGTGTATCCCCTCTTTCTTCCAAGGATGTTCTTCTCAGGATCTCTCCTCTTTGTTGCTCGCTCCACTTGTGACTGACCCATGATCTCCCCTCTGCCAGCGAGGTCAGCATCAGAAAAACCAGGTGTTTGTGGTGTTACACAGACCAAACTCAACCATCCAGGCAGGCACACCTCTATCTTCAAAGGTGTTCTAGCCATAACAAACGTTGTAAATTCTTTCAAGCTCTCCCTTATATCAGTGATAATTGGGGATGTAGCTCCCATGGGAACAACTTTTGATCCCAGGCATATTAAAAATATTTTAGGTTATTTCAGTGTCTCCTTTGAAGTGACCCCACTGGACTCTTGTTTTGACTGTGTGTACCAGGTTTGTCCAGCATTCCAGAAAGCATGGGACTACAGCACGAGGACTAAATAACTCACTTATCTGCTTCTATCTTTATCTCACCCATTGCATTTTGAAAGCTCACAAGGAAGACAAAATTGGTGTTATTTATTATCTGTCAGTATTAGCACCTTCACAATCCTGAAGGATTTCTTCTTTCTCAGGAGGCAGTTCTTGCTCCACAAAGGGCTCAACATTCAGGTGGGTGGGCATGACAACAGAGGGCCATGGACCAACACCTTGGAAGTGAAAAGGAAATGGCCAGATGGTCAGACTTGAGGTTTGACTGGCAGGGCTGATGGGTGTCATCAGAAGTATCCTCCCAGTAGTGTGAACTTTGGTTACCAAAACAGACAGGTCCTCCTGCTCTTCCATCTTGTGCCACTTGGGAGAGGAGTTTGAACAGCACGGGAGGAACAGTTTAGCAGCCCGTACAAGATGCATTTCCTGAGCAAGAAGCACCTGGTACCATTCTGCTACTGACTCCTCTGAGCACAGATAACACCAGTTCCTGCCTTAACCAACCTCACCTGTAAGGCTAAATCTGATGAAAAGGTATTAGTTAAAAACTATCTAACTGGACCCAGACTTCATGAGTGTTTACACCAATGAAAAACAACAAAAAACAGGGCAAACCAGGCACTCTGCAAGCTCTCCACGGACAGAGCTACTCAGGGCAGTGAAAGACATGATGGCAAAGAGTGTATTTTCACATGTCCTTTGATCCCAGTCCAGATGCTGTTCTGTCTGTGTCATCCACATCACTCCATGACCAAGTTCTGGGTGCATGAAGCTGAGCAAAGGACAACCTGTGCTTGGGTTCCCAGAGGATGAACCATGCCCCAGCAGGTAACAGCAAGCCAACAATTTGAGATCAACACTCTGATGGCTCATATTTGGTCCGCCACTGCTGAGAGAGGACTTGTAGAAAGATGTCTCACCTGCAGTGACAAATGAACTCATGTTTTGAAGCCAACAGCTTCCCTTGAATTGCTCTCATTATTCTATACCACAGGCTGCCAACGCTGTACATACATCTTCCCTTGAGCCAAACCTACCAGGATGACTGGATTTAATATTACATCACAAAGTGGCAGGATGGGACAGTGACACCTCTGCTCTCTACATGCCATTTTCCACAAGGCCTATGACGGATCATCATGCTTTATTTTATGATCAACGGGTCATTCATCTATATCTGCTCTGAAGCCACAATAGACTTTTTGCCAATCACTAATAGAAACTAAACAAACACAGCCAAACAGTATCATCCATCTGTGTGGTGAGTAATTGTGAGGGGTTCCTCTTTAAATAGATGCTTAAGTAAATATAGAAATATCATTTTACAAATGCTGGCTCAAGAAGAGATGCTGGGGAATTACAAAGCAGGGACACCTCACTTAGGTATGTACATATAGAATTGCCATCGTGGCCCTACATCGTTATCAAGTGCATACTCAAAGAATTCATTTTGGCTTTTATTGTCCTAAGTGTGCTCTCTTCAGTGTACCATACTCATAATGGAAAAGTACTTTTCCATTTCCAAAGCCTCACAAAAATGACCTTTTTATGGAATGTTTTTGTTCTAGAGGGCAGCACTTTATTTCCCAAGGAGGATGTTGGGGCACTGTTCCATGCATGGGGGTTTGTGTGAGGGTTATAACGCATGTGATGATGGGTTATAATGCAGATGCATGATATTTCTACACATTCTCTCTGCCACTGCCTCTGCCTTTACCTCTGCCTGTGTTTATTAATGACCCTGTAGCACTGAGCCCAAAGCACTGGGTGTTCTGTCTGACGCAAGTTATTTTGCTCTGAAGGGCAATCCTCCCTCTGGTGTCCTTGGGGCACAGTATTCACCCTCACCTCCACACCTGCAGTGTCAGGATGTGCCCTGGGTTGAGGGGTGCATGTTTCTCAGTGCCATATGGAGCTGTCTGCTACCTGCAGTACGGTAATTTAAATATGAAAGGTGCTTTGGTTTGGAAAGTTCAGCTCTGGGTGAGCAAAACTCAATTAACTGCAGGAAGAGGGAAGTAGAAATCAGGAAGAGGAAGCAATGGGGAGGCATGAAGGGTTTCAGATGTCTCTGTAATCGTCTGCAGATCAGACACAGGGTTGGTGACTCCCACTGATGCCTGCCAGCACAAAACCATGGTGGCTCAGCTGGCCACCTGAGTGGGACTGAAAGATTTATCTCCAGACAAAGAACAGAGGTGGTGGTGTAGAGGGAACAGGCAGACACAGAAGGGAGTGGGCCACAGGAAATCTCTACCAGGGAGGAAACGTTGGCACCCAAACCTGGAGAAAGAAGGGAACAGGTCACCTAGGATTTCTGGTGTTTGAGAATTGACTGCCATTGTATTTCCACTGTTCTTCTTCACCTCTCCTCCACATCTGAGTCCCTTCAACCTCTACAACTCACAGCCTCCTCTATTCCTACTGACAAAACTCTTGAACCAGAAAGGAAGAAAAATGCAGACGTTTTGCAATACCTCTGCCACTGCAGGAAAATAAGTTGGCAGGGGGACAAGGAGCCAAGATTCCTGGGACTGGCACCCACACAGAGGGAAGCGGCACCAGGACACAGGCCTTTGTAAGAGGACATCCCTGCTTCTCCAGCTCTCAGGGCCTCCAAACTCGGAAGGATTACATGGTGAAATGGCACATCATTGTGTGTGTTCTATCAAACAGGGTCATGCATTCACTTTTTTAGGAAAATTTTAGTCATTTTGTGACTGCCTGCAGACACTCAGTGGCAGCTGTGGCCAGGAACGTGAGCTGGGCACAGCCCAGGCTGTCACAGCAGGGCAGGGGGGATTCTGCCCCACTCAGGTGAGACCCCACCTGCAGAGCTGCCCCAGCCCTGGGGCCAGCAGCAGAAGGACGTGGAGCTGCTGCAGAGAGTCCAGAGGAGGCCACGGAGCTGCTCCAGGGCTGGAGCCCCTCTGCTCTGGAGCCAGGCTGGGAGAGCTGGGGGTGCTCAAATGGCTTCCCAGTGCCAGAGGGCGTGGATAGATGGGATACTGGGAAAAAAAAATTGTGGCTGTGAGTCTGGTGAGGCCCTGGCACAGGTTTCCCAGAGAAGCTGTGGCTGCTCCATTCCTGGAAGTGTCCAAGGCCAGGCTGGATGGGGCTGGAGCAACCTGGGATAGTGGAAGGTGTCCCTGTCCACAGCAGGGGGTGGAATCAGATAATCTTCAAGGTCCATGGCAGGGGGTGGAATGGGATGATCCTCAAGGTCTTTTCCAACCCAAACCACTCTGACCCTATGTAAACAGCTGCTCCCAGCTGGGCAATGGCACCATCTCCCCTGTCCAGCTGCAGACCTCCCAGGATGCAATAATTTGCTGGGGCACAAAGCCCAAAAATCTCCCCCAAAATTTCCCCAAATCGAACCTGTCAGAGCTGCAGTGCATCATTCACCTGTGCCTTCCCCATGTCCCACCTGGACCACCCAGCTACCCGGGCATGTCCTGGGAGTGAGCAGGCTCCCAACAAGGGTGTATCACCCACACTGCAATGGGCGTCCAGGAGAAGGAATTGCATTCTGGAGGAATTTTTCTCCTTTCAGAGACTCTGAGGAGATACTAAATAATATTGGAGCAGAAATCTAGCTTTCTTCAGTCAAAATTTATGTAAGGTGACTGCCATCTTATGAATAGTCCAGCCAGGTAAGTGCCAGTAGTGACATTAATGTTTTCAATCAGTGTCAAACAGTGTATGAGCTACTGAGTTTTTCCTACCCAGCCTGGTGAACAGACATGAAGTGCCTTGGCAGATGCTGAAACAGAAATCCACACTGCCCTCAGGGGTGCCTATAATGGCATGGGATTTCTGTACGTTACAGCATTCCTTTAACACCATGTCATCTAATGACAGACTTTCTTCTCTTTTTCTTTTAGGGGGTAGGGAGGGAGAAATTAGGTTTGTTATATGGTTTTCTCCCTCTCAGCTATTTCTTGGTTTAGTTTTCAGACAGGCCATGGATTACGTGTTAACTGTGAATAAAAAAAAAATCGGTCTGCTCTGCACTGGGTGCCCTTTGGAGTCTGGGAGGGGAGAAACTCTGCACCTTCTGACTGCAAGCAGTTGATGTGCCCTGGAGTAATAACACAGAGAGGTAATAAGCTGTTAGCAAGCACAGTCATAGCTGGGTAAACTGAGGAATGGGGGTAGCCCTGGCAAAACAGGGTGTCCTGGAACAAGGTGGGCACAGTATATAGCAACGTGGAGGTGGCAGTGGGCAGGGCTGCTGAGGGCAAAGGGTGAGGGGAAAAGAATTAAGGGGAGAAGAAGGAGGAGGAGGAGGAAGAGGTGGCAGGGAATTGCTGGCCCCAGGGATTCCACCAAGGCTGAGACTGGGGTGGGCTGACCAGAGCAGCACCATAGGATGAGGAGTTATTGTGTGTTTTGTAATGTCCCCTGTGCTGGCCCTGCTGAGGCACCTCCAGCCCTGGGGGCAGCTCTGGGCCCCTCAGGACAGGAGAGACCCTGAGGGGCTGGAGCATGTCCAGGGAAGGGAACGGAGCTGGGGAAGGGGCTGGAGCCCCAGGAGGGGCTGAGGGAGCTGGGGGGGCTCAGCCTGGAGCAAAGGAGGCTCAGGGGGCCCTGCTGGCTCTGCACAACTCCTGACAGGAGGGGCAGCCAGGGGGGTCGGGCTCTGCTCCCAGGGAACAGGGACAGGAGGAGAGGAAAAGGCCTCAGGCTGTGCCAGGGGAGGTTTAGTTTGGATATTACAGAAAATTCCTTCACTCAAAGGGCTGTCCAGCCTGGCATAGGCTGTCCAGGGCAATGGTGGAGTTCCCATCCCTGGAGGGGTTTAACAGACACATGGATGTGGCACCTGGGGACATGGGTCAGTGATGGCCTTAGTGCTGGGCCTACAGCTGGACTCAGTAATCCTGGAGGGCTTTTCCAACCTAAACAATTTTGTGATTTTATATATAACTTTATTTTTTTACCATTGCCAAATATTTCCCATTTTTTCAACTGAAAGTTGCTCCGGAGTTGTGGCACAGCTCACATCTTTCATCCCAGGGCTGCATCCCAGCCAGTGCTGTGTGACAGCCTTGGTGGGGACAGAGGGTGTGTGTTGCAGCAGGACTCTGTAGGCAGGGGAGTAGTGCTTAGGATAGTTCAGGTGCGTAGAAGATGAATCCTTTCTTCTGAGACTCTGGGTAGTTTAGTGTTCCCGGTAAGCCAGAGTAATTAAGAGGGCTTTCTAGCTTTACTCAATCTAATTTACCACATTTTTCTGTAATGAATATATTGCAGAATATTGTAACTGGTCCAGGCCAAACTGACCTTCAGAGCAGTACCAATTTACCTTACCTTCTGTTCTGTAAGCTGACGTGAGACAGAGGGAGGTGATGTACTGACACTCAGCTTAGGACTCACCAGAGGAACAGGGACAACGTGTCGTGGGGCTCACAGCTGTGACCCAAGAAGCTGAGACCTTGCTGGCTGTCCTTTTTATCATAGGAAGTGTCCAAGGTCAGGTTGGACGCAACCTGATCTGGTGGAAATCGTCCCTGCCCATGGCAGGGGGTGGGACTGGATGGGCTTTAAAATCCCTTCCAACCCGAACCCTTCCAGGATTCTGTGCTCTTCCCAACCAACCAAGCGCTGGTGGAGAAGCCCTGAGACCTCTGAGCTCCCACTGACACCGTTTGGAGGTGAGGCTACTCTTTGCAGGAGTCAGTAAGATCTTGAGAAACCCGAGCTGCTGACTTCCTAGCACATCACCACAAACAATGAGAGTAATAGTAGTAATAATAATAATACTTAGCACGTAAGAACAATAGCTGTTGGGGCTGTGAATGGGACGGTTCTTGCAAAGCTCTGTTTATGGTGCCGGTGATATCACGAAGTCTGGCAGAAGGTCTGCTGGCTCGGATTTCTTAAGGGCTTTAGGAGGTGGTAATTGTCTCACTTTTGCTTTAAACACCATGTTAATTATGGTTTTAAACAATGGCTATAAAGTAATCTTTAATTCTTTGCAAAGTGCTTTTCCCTGTTTCTGTGATTTGGGGTGCAGGTGAGTGCTGGCAAGCTTTGGGGGGAGTCACAGTCAAACAGCCTCACTAGGACAATCAGACCAATAAAAACCTTTTTAATTTTGCTGATTGTAATTGATACACTTTAATATCTAAGGTTTTTCTCTGAACTTTAAGGCACAGTTGGCATAGGATCCATCACAGTGAAATTTCCCTGTACTTCAAATGAGTTTTCTCCTCTATTCCATATTTGATGTTGGGTGGTTTGACTTTGTGTCATTAAATTATGTCAGCAAGCCCCCAAAAATTCATAAAATGAAAAAAAAAATAGTGTCTCCAGTATACTTTGCATATTTCAGACCCAAGGTTACTTTTATGTCTTTGAATAAAAAACCCCCCGATATTAATACATATGGGAAATGGTGAGCCATGTTCTGCAATCTCTAGAAGATCCACAGGTATCTCAGCCAGTACAGCTGCTTTTACCTCCTCGCAGAATATGTAATTTTTCTTCTTAAATGGAGAGAACAAGTCTGGGCCTCCTTTGGATTAATCATTGCTATCAGATGGCATGCCTTCTTCCCTCCAGATAAAATGAATTTGCAGGTTTGGGTAACGTGCTTTTCAAAATTCAATCTTTAAATTACACTTTGCTTCTAATACTTCTTTTTTCTTCAGTTTATGCAATTTTGATTGTGAAATCGGGGAAGTCAGTTCATGTCCGATCCTATATTTCTTGTTTACTTGAAAGTCCCTTATTTGAGGTTGAAAGTAATTTTCTCATCCTGGAGGTAGTGACTATCAGACAGAGTTTCAGTTTTATTTTGGTGCTACTCCCCAGTCCTCAAACAATTTCCATCACTTGGGTATTTCAGAGAAAAAATCAATTCCCAGCAGGTTGCTTTTCCTGGAACTGAGCCATGTGCAAGACTGTCATGAAAGCATTTCTGTTGGGTTTAATATTTGTAAAAAGTTATTAAAGAATCCCAACCCTACGTTTAGACAAATGAGGACTTTTCAATTATCTGTTTTAATACACTGGCTCTACTAATTCATAAATTATCAGGTATGAAGAGCTATTCCTACTGTCTAGACTACCCACCTGAGTAACTCGGGGCAGAAAGACTCCCTGCACCCGTACAGGTTTAAACCAGCTGGAGCTCATCTGCTGAATAGCACCAAAACCTCATTTCACAATTACTATTGACGAAACATCCACCACAACCAGTGGTTAATTACTCCACCTGGATCATTACTGTTGAAAAATGATGCTTCACTGCTCAATTGTGTCCTCCTAGCAGAACCTTTTCTTTTTTCACCCATGCAGGCACTTTGTGACTAAGCCATTGCAGGTAAAAGACATTACTTGTCTCAACCGTCCTGATTTTGAAGCATTTTTAAATTATTTGTGTGCATCTTCTCCATTCTCTCCCATGCACATCATAAAGGCATATCATACCTAAGTCCAAATTGTTGTCATCTAGAGCAATAACACTGCCAGAAAGCTGGGACATAAAGAAGCATCTAACAATTTGTTATTTTAAGCGAGAATTGAGGACAAGAAATTCAAACTGTGTTCCTTGAAGCAGACTGTTGTGCAGTGTAGCTGTGATACTCCACATGTAAAAGGTCAGGGCTTTATAAAGTCCTTGACTGCAGATGTCTGATAGTTGGATTATTTTTTTATGTCAAGCTGTAGGTCAGGAAGAGGAACACTGATGCCAAACAACTCACCATAGACACGAGAATTTTCTTTTTACAACAGGCTAGTCCCTGTCTGTGGCTGGACAAAATTCTCGTTAGTGTCACTGGGAATTTTCCTTGGTAAAGTCTGTGAAAAGCATAGGCTGTTATACTGCCATCTGTGAGGACATGACTAATGTCTGAGGGAGAGAAATCAGCTCCACAGTGCATCTGGCCAGGCCACTGCAATAAATACAGAAAGACACATAAATGATGGTAAGGTTACGACCTATCCCATTAAAAAGGAAGGAACTCCAAAATTACACCCCTACCTGCCAGCAATAGGAAATACAGAAGCTGGAGTTTTTCCTTTTGCTTTGCTTGCTTCTCTCCCATCCTTTTTACAACTATTTCCTGCTGCCCAAAAGGGCTTGGGGTGGTTTTGTTTGGTTTTAGTGAGGGGATTTTGGGCTCCTCCCGCTGGTAAACTGACCTGCAGAGCAGGAGGGCACCTCAGTTTCCTCTTCTGGGTAAGAAGAAGGGCACATCCCTGCCTTGTGGCTGCATCTGAGCAGCCCATCTTTCAGGAACTGATAAATCCCTGTAAAGCCAGAATTCAGGGATTGCCTTGATAATGTTAGGACTAAAATGCTGCTTTTAACTGATGGACACCCCACCCTTCCCCAGTGCTCCTGGGCATTGGTGTTGCAATGTTGTGTGTGCCAGACTCCAGGAGGCAGTGGGTCCTCACTTGGGATGCACCCCAAGGTCCTGGAATCATGGAAGCACTGAGTGGTTTGGATTGGAAGTAATCTTAAAGATCATCTGGTTCCAATCTCCCTGCCATGGGTAGGTCTACAGGCAAGTGTGGTTGTAACCAGAAAGTGTCCATCTCCTCTGGCTCCAGAGGTGTCAGGAGGAATCACAGGGTAACAAATGCTCCTGTTTGTTATGTCAGCCCCAAATCTTTCCATACATTCCATTACCTGGTCCAGAGCTTGCCATAGGTAACTACAGGTAAATACAAACAAAATGTTTCTGTTCAGACAATTGCACTTACTTGAAATAAAGGGGATTTTGATTTACACTACTGAAACTGAAATGCTGAAAAAGGGATACCAGCCATACTGTGTGCATGTGCTTATCTTTCAAGTATTCCAGCAGAGCCACTTTGCTGTTTTCTTATAGAAAAAAAACCCCTTTTTGAGAGCTTACACACCAAAACAAGCCTGAAAACTTTTATTTACTGTTTTGGACATCTGAAACGCAGAAGTGCAGGTACACCACAAATGAAGAGTTACACCTAAAGTAGTGCATTGAAGTTGCAATGCATTAGTATTGAGTCTTAGACTCTGCTAGATCCTATGAAGCTAGGTGCAGGCAAACCCCAAAGGCACTGGGATCTCTGGGTTGCACTGCTGAAGGGAAAAGCCAGCCTTTTCCTCAGCATAGTATATCCCAGCTAAAGGGATTTTCAGGCTTTCCTTTATCTGTAAAGTCAAATATTGCAGTTGTCTCCAACCCTCCTCTTTACATCTTCCCTCCAGCAGCCCTGTGTCTCCTCTGCCTGGGCAGTGGCTCCCAAATGACATCGTGTTCTCCTGCCCAGCAGTGCCCAGCTCCACCATCATCCCCTCCCAGACTGTCTGACCTAAATCCCTCTCACCTCCTGGTCGTAAATCCCACTGGTGACATTTGTCAGGAGCTGAGCTGACCCTTGGCCCCACTGGTGACACAGCACCACTGCCATGAGTTATTTGAGGGACAGAGATGTGGCAGCTCAGTGCACACTGTGTGTCAGTGAGTGACCACCAGAGAGGCCATGGAGGGCAGGCACTGCTCCTGTGGCTCACCTTGGCTTGAGTCATGGCCATGGGACACCAGGACCTTTTTGGCAGCAGCACTTTCCCTCTGACAGCAGCCCATGTTCTTCCTTTCCCTGCAGCACACTGGGTTCAGCCTGATCCCTGCACCATCTACATTCCTCTTTTGGGCATTGTTATATCAGCATCCTACATTCCAAACAGCAAATTCTCCTGATAGAAGTAGGGAGACATATAGATTTAATATGCACTTACATGTACATAATTTCCTTTATGTTGGCATAAGGGAGACTGCCCTGTGTTTAACCCTTCTCAAGCTACCAAACCTAAACAATACAACATTTGTGTGGTCAACCCATAAAGCTAACAAAATTTCAGCTGGCAAAGCAGACATCAAAGCCAGGCATGTGTGAATGCTCTGTTAAATCAGTGTTCCCATGTCTGAGTGAGCCACCAGTGCCTGTCACAGCTACTGGTGGACATTTGATTTGGGTGGACCAATTCCCAGGGCTTGAGAAAGGAATGCTTTTCCCCAGGCCTGGTAAGCATAGGAAAGGGTACATCTCACCAGGCTTTTTTCTCACTTTTCTCACGTAATGGTGTGGACTGGAAGGGACCTTAAAGCTCATCTCATTCCAAGCCTCCCTGTCATGGGTAGGGACACCTTTCACTTGGAGTAGGTTTTTCCAAGCCTCATCCAACCTGGCCTGGAACGCTTCCAGGGAGGGGGCAGCCACAGCTTCTCTGGGAAACCTGTGCCAGGGCCTCACCACCTGCACAGCCAGGAATTCCTTCCCAATATCCCATCTATCCATGCCCTCTGGCACTGGGAAGCCATTCCCTGTGTCCTGTCCCTCCATCCCTTGTCCCCAGTCCCTCTCCAGCTCTCCTGGAGCCCCTTTAGGCCCTGGCAGGGGCTCTGAGCTCTCCCTGGAGCCTTCTCTGCTCCAGGTGAGCCCCCCCAGCTCTCCCAGCCTGGCTCCAGAGCAGAGGGGCTCCAGCCCTGGAGCAGCTCCGTGGCCTCCTCTGGACTCTCTCCAGCAGCTCCACGTCCTTCTGCTGCTGGAGCCCAGAGGTGGGTGCAGTGAATTTCCCCTTGTATCCACTTGCACTGAATGCTTTTCCAAAGGACCAGCCTTGGAATGGCTGCCAGCACCCAGGAGCACCAGCACTGAAATGACGATTTTAGCTTGCAGTGCCGCATGACAAGAAGTGAGCATGAGGTCCCTGTCTCCCTGTGATCTGCCACTCTGCACGCAGAAAGGTTGCCTAAAGAAGACTTTTCTTTGCAGACTTGAGGTCTCGTAGCTTGATTTTTCCCTCTTGACACGAGCTGCTAGAGTGGAAGGAGACTGGCTACAGCCAAAACGGCACCATAACCCAGACTTTGAACATTGCTTGAGAGCTCTGCTCTCAAAATATTGCATAAAAATAGAAGCAGGGCCACAAGCTTAGCTATTCCTAATGTGCACAAAAGGATGGGAGAGTGCCAGGAGTCAGCCTGCGCTGACTCTGCCCTGCCTTCAGCCTGGCTTGTTCTCTCCTACCTCCCCTGAATGGCTTTTCACTTCTGTGAAAAGGAGAGACATACCCCCAAAAGAGCAAAGTGTGTTTGTTATTGACCCTCGCCTGGAAAGTGTATGAAGAGGGATCAGCTCTGTTTGTTTGTACCCGGTAATGATGTCAGGAAAAGGTTTTTTTTTTCCCAAGTCTGGTTTTATCCCCTTTGTTGGAAGTGCCTTTGGTGAGTCTCACACCCTGGTGCTGTTAGCAAAACAATTAGGTTAACAGTGCCTTGGCTCCAACTGTCTGTCAAAGGCTGAATTGCAATGCAAATTAACTCGGCTTTAGCTCTTCAAAGCCAGCTGGGTTCAGGAAAGGTCCCCAGAAACCCCCGTGAGAATGGAGGGCTGGGGCTGGGGAGGGTGGGCTCGGCGGGGTTTTGCGTCCAGGACCTAATGTGTTTGGCAGGAGGGATGCAATACGTTGTGCAAACACATTATACAAATCCAATACATTATAGAAATCCTTTCAATACTTAAAAGGGGCTTAGAAGAGAGACGGGGACAGACTTTTTAATGGGGCCCGAAGCGAAAGTACAAGAGGTGGTGGTTTTAAATTAAACGAGGGGAGATTCAGACCGTGTAGAAGGGGAGAAATCTTTGTCTGTGAGGATGGGGAGGGCCTGGCACAGGCTGCACAGAGCAGCTGTGGCTGCCCCATCCCTGGAGGTGTCCAAGGCCAGGTTGGACGGGGCTGGAGCAACCCGGTCTGGTGGAAGGTGTGCCGGCCCTGACAGCCGGGGTGGAACGAATCGAGCTTTAAGGTCCCTTCCAGTCTAAACAATTATTGAATTCTATGACTCAAACATATTTTATTTCTCCTCAGGGATTAACAGTGCCCTTCGTGCATTTCAGGACAGGTTTCTGGCCCAGGCTGACATTTAAGCAACACATCCAGAGCAGGGCACGCTGTGGGTATCGGCCCCCTTTCCAAGCTTCCCCTCTGCCCGGGTCCTATGTCCATATTTATCAGCTTCTTTATGCTTATTTCTGTATTTTCCATATGGGCACATACATATGTCCTGTTTAAACAAGCTCGCAGGGTTAATTGGAAAGCAGTTCTTTATCGGTTATTTAATATTTAGCACTTCTGGAGTAATTTTCACCTGCAGAGATCACAAAAGCAGGCAAGTGCTCGTGGCCCAGCTGCACTGATGGGCAATCAGAGGTGCCAAAGCCCACGTCCCTACTCACAGACAAAGGCACCCGGAGAACTTACGGCAGGGCCAAAAAATTGCACTAATTCCTGGACCCCGTTCCTGTCCTCCACTTCTTCACAGCATACACCACGCTGTACTTATTGTCACTTCCTTCGTGACAATAAAGTAATCGTAGTTGTCGGCGGTGAGGGAAGAGGAACCACAAACAGGAAAAAAAAAAAAAAGGGAGATTTTAATCTCGTTTATAACAGCCTGGTAAGTTTAAAGAAATTTAGAAGTATAATGTATGGATTAATGGATATGTCCAGCGTGTCTTTCAGCAGCAAATATGGGAATGAGAAGGAACTATTTTTTAAATTCCCTCTCAATTTACCCTATGCATTACAGGGAAAAGGGGTTGAGGTTCTCCGAGGAAGTGAGGAAATCAGCCTTGTTGTATGTGAAGTCACTCTGGAGGCTGTCGAACAAAATGTTGAACTAAAAATATTACCTAAATTCCATTTTTCAGGGTGCAGAAGAGACCATTTTAAAAGCAATAGGATTTTTTTTTTTTTGCATGTGCAGAACCAGACACCGATGCTGTTTGGATTTGGCCCTCGTTGTCACCCCAAGACCGCACGGCTGTGCCCTGGGCTTCCCTTCTACCTTTAATTATTTGGAGGTGAAGTGAGGAGTCCACAGCCTTCCTCAGACTCCAGCTCCACAACATGCTTCCTAAATTATTCTTTCTGTTGCCAGCAAATAAAGTTCTCCCCCTCCCCGATTTTTTTTTCCAACTATTTATCCAGATTTTGAACAGATTTTGTACCTGGGTGGGTATAATCTAATTAACATTTAATCAGGCTGCCCTCAAATCTAGCCACTTTCTTACTGATTTAGACTCAGGTTCTGCAAATGCTGGGCCTGTTTGTAGCATCCCTGACCTGCTCACGTGAATATTTGCACGACTTGGCACTTAAATTATCCCTGCCCTCCTGCCTGCACCAAGGGCAGGCATCCAGGACGGGCAGCCCGGGGATGCCCTGCCCGCACGGGGTGTTAGTTTGACGTGCTTTTTATCTGGTGTTGTGTTTTGGTCGGGTGCATTCGTTCTGGGTTTGGATTTAAACCGGACTCGGTTGTAGCAGCCATGATTTAAGAGCCCTGGCTCCTGCTTCCGACGCGATCGCTGGCTTAGAGAGTGACCTTAAAGCAACTCATCCGCCCGCAGTCACTCTGTGAAAAAGGAGCTACTCCTCCGTGGGAGTGCGTGCAGGATGGGGACCCCTGGGGAGTTCTCCTGCCCTGCCAAGCCTGGCGCTAGGAAGTCTGGCCGGACTTCCCAGCTCGGCCGCAGAGCGCACCAAGGCTGGACGAGAGCGCAGCCTCTTGGTGGCTCAGTTTTCCTCAGCCTCTGCAGGTCCAGAATTGGAATGGGGGAATCTGTGGAGCACCCAGGGTGCCAGGGATTGTTACCACTAGTAGTACCCGTAATGAGGATATCGGAGTGCTGCACGCTCATCATTTCTGCTTCGTGTTTGGTGAGAATCAGAGTATACCGAGCCTCCACGGTGTATTCTGCCCTTTGGTGACAGGTGCTGTAAAAGCACAAATTATTACTATTATCATTATTATTATTGTTATTATCATTGTTGTCGGGTTTTGTGCTGTGCCCTTGCTCGATACGCACAACCATATCAATTTATTTTATTTTTTTTTTAATTTTTTACAGCTGATTTGGTTTAACATCGCAGCGTTTACAGCCAGCAGCGGTACCCCCCCGCCCCGGCAGCTCCCCACGCCGTGCCCCGCGGGGTGCGGCTGGGGGGGCACACCAGCCTTCCCCCCCACTCCCCTCACCCAGCAGC
>VZRZ01001522.1:33782-52398 GCA_013398175.1 Climacteris rufus | reverse complement strand
TAAATAAGCATCTGGTTTGGGCTTTGTTCAGTAACTGGCCACTACCAGACCCTTTATCGGTATTCAATTTAGGCTCTGTTTGGTAACTGGCCATTACCAAGCAGACTCTTTATACTGAGTTTGTTTTCCCTTCTGCAAGGGACCCGCAGAGGACTACAAGAGATACCTTTTATTTTTTGTTTTTAAAACAAAAAGGGCGAACTGTGGCTGACAGAGTCTTTGAGAAATTCTCCTTTCCCACACAAACTATGCAAAACAAGCAGATAACGCTTGAACATCTGGTGTTTGGCCTGAGATGTTTTGATACAGACTGAGTGTTTTGGAACTGGGTGTTGTGAGGCTCCAGCCTATCATCTCGGGGGCTGGTTGAACACCTGATGGGTTCTTATCATATATAAAGGGGATATAATAATAAATGTGGCTGCTGCCACTGCTGCTGCTGCTGCTTTAACTGGATTGGCTGTGTGTCTCCTTGCTTGCTCTCTAGCGACATCCCCCTGACAGAATTACTTTTTACCCAGTGAGAGCTGATTTGAACACAGTTGCTCTGTTGGCTTTCCTTGTGGCCCATAAATTCTGTATTCTCTATGTCCATTATCAGTGATCTTCTCTCCGCTTTGTCAACTTCCCCCTAGGTCTGAGATAACACCTGGATACAGGTGTTGTCTGTCCTATAACTTGGGGTGATCTTTGTTTGATCGGTGATATGCCTATGAGCAGTTTCTTCTTTATACAGTTTGTCACAGTGGGAGTTTTTGTCTGAATGAATTAATCACGATGAGCTAACCAAATCTCACCTCCACCAGGCCCAGAGTTAGGACCATCCTGTCACTCCCTTCTGTGCTTATTTCATGGCAAAGTCCTTCTGTGACCTTAACAGTGTTTAAGACAGCAACTGTGCTCTTTAAGACATTACATCGCTTCAGCCCATGGAGATCCACAGTATAATAGTGTTTCACCTGCATTATGTTTCGGGGGGGAGACAGGTAAATAATAGGGAGGGAGGGAGTAGGGTTGGGGGTGGGGTAATGTTCCAGGGCGGCTTGGCCAGGGTGGTTCTAGGACAGAGCGGGTTTGGAAATACAGGGAGGGGAGGGGGAAGGGTTTGATTTGGGAATTTGTGAAATATTGCAGCTTTTTTCTACCGACTTAATAATAGAATAGGAAAGGGGAATGAAGCGAGAACTGGTAAAATCACCCGACGCTTGAAAATAATAGATTTTTGTTCCAACAAGATCCCAAAAAGAGTGAGAAAGAATAGAGTCTGTGCTAAAATCAGGGAAATGCTTATAAATCCACTTTATAAAGAGCTTAAGTTTTTTCTTAGAAAGATTCCCTGTAGAAAACTTAAAATTAGTAGCAAGAAGGGTTTTTAGAACTTGGGAATAAAGGTCTCTCTCAGGTTGGGATAGGCTAGGTTTAGCTAGTCTGTGTCCCATGTTGGTGTGTCCCACTCCCGTCACGCAGCAGAAAAAGGAGAAAAAAAGGCAGCGTCTGAGAAAGCCCCGATTTGAGCTTATGAACCAGGCATGGGGCAGATGGGTGGAAAGCGTCTGCTGGTGAGGTGGGGTTGCTTGAAGATCGGTTCCTCAGGTTTCTTCGGAGATGAGGGTGTCGATCTGTCTCTTCTGATAGCGTCTGCTAAAATGCAGGGGGATATCTTCAGATAAGTGACGATCTGACGGCAACTTGAATTCTACACATGTTGTGCAGGAGACACTCTTCTTCGAGGGACTGCAGAGTCCAGGCAGTTCGGGGTGCCACTATGTCCAAACCGGGGGGTGCCCAAGGACTAACCGGGGTTGCGACCTTCCTAGAGAAAGATTCCCGCAAGGGAAGAGCCTTTCCAGGGGCCTTTGCAACTTCTCCAGAACGGCGGGTGGTCTCAAAGAGTGTAGCCACTTTGGCTAGAAGTCGTTTCAGCTCGTAGTGATTTAGCTCTTTGTGAGATCAGCTCAAAGAGACCATCTGGGCAAGCCTGGGGACGGAGAGAGACGAGGGAGCCTTGCGTGGTGAATTCCACAGGTAAGCTTTACTCAGCGATCCCTGTGAAGGGAACCAGAAGCTAGGCTTTTCCCTGAAATCAGGGGTGCTCACAGGGAGTTTATATGGGGAAGGCAGGGTGGGATGGACATCAGTTTAGCCAACAGGATACAGACTATTACCATAAAAAGAGCAAGGCATGTTGGGGGTAGCCTCTGGTAACCATGAGCTGTAGGATGGTTGTTGTCTCTGGAGATTTAGCCTTCAGGCATCTTTCCTCCAAGGGAGAGCAGAGAGCTCCAGTGCCAGTGGCTGGCAGCCCTCCACATAATAGAGATCCACTTGTGGAGAACCCCATGCTGGAACAGGTGGATGCCTGAAGGATGCCATGACCTTGTGGGAAGCCCACACCAGAGCAGGATCCTGACAGGACCCAGAGACCCATGGAGAGAGGAGCCCACACTGGGGCAAGTTTGCTGACAGGACATGTGACCCCATGGGGGACCCACACTGAAGCACTCTTGTTCCTGAAGGAGTGCACCCCATACAAGCGACCCATGCTGGAGCAGTTGGTGAAGAGCTACAGTCCATGGGCAGGACCCAAACTGGGAAGTTCAAGGAGGACTCTCCTGTGGGAAGGACCCTGTGCTGGAGCAGGGGAAGAGTATCAGGAGTCCTTCCCCAGAGGAGGAAAGAGTAGCGGAGACAACATGTGATGAACTGACTTCATCCCCCATTCTTCATCCCCCTTGTGCCACTAGAGAGGAAGGAGAGAGAGAAATCTGTAGNGGTTTTTAAGATTGAATTTTATTTTTTATTACCTTATTCCGATTTGATTGACAATAAATTAAACTGGTCTCCCCAGGTCTAGTCTGCTTTTCCCCATGACAGTAATTGCTGAGTGATCCTCCTGTCTTTGCCTTCATCCCTGAGCTTTTCATTATATTTTCTCCCCCCTGTCCAGGTGAGGAGGGGAGTGATATGACAGAGCAGTTTTGGTGTGNGGGGGGGGGAAGAGAGGGGGGAAGGTTTTTAAGATTGAATTTTATTTTTTATTACCTTATTCCGATTTGATTGACAATAAATTAAACTGGTCTCCCCAGGTCTAGTCTGCTTTTCCCCATGACAGTAATTGCTGAGTGATCCTCCTGTCTTTGCCTTCATCCCTGAGCTTTTCATTATATTTTCTCCCCCCTGTCCAGGTGAGGAGGGGAGTGATATGACAGAGCAGTTTTGGTGTGCACTTGGCACCCAGCCAGGGTCAACCCACCAGAATTGTATAACCAATTTGCAACTGTGTCTTCCTAATAAATTTTCTTTGATCAGTTTCTTAATTGAAGAAATTTTGTTTGGGTTATGAATGTTCGTGGCTCTCAATAAGAATAATGTTACATGGTATATACAAGATTTTTCAAATTTGTAAACGTTCTGGTAGGCATACAGAATAGTAATAGCTGTTTCTCTGAGAGGTAAGGAGATTTAATAATTCACTATTGCAACTCTCATCCATTTAAGGAAATATGAGAGATTCCAGTATGTAACTTCAATTAAATTCAAATTAAGTTGTTGCTAGAAGCTTTCAGATCACTGTAGTTATGGTGTGAGCCTTCACATGTGTAAGGACTATAAGCACCTGTGCACAGCAGAAGGCTGAGAACTTTGTTTCTTGAAGCACATGCTCAAACTAAGTACTTGGCAAGAGCTGAGTAATATAACAGAGTCTGATTACCAATCTCTAGGCAAAAGCCTGATTTTAAATAAAGGTGGAATCAAAATGCAGTGAAAGTTATTTTTCAGGACTAAGAAGGTGTTACTTCTTTGTTGCCTTCTTTTTTTTTTTTTTTTTAGTTTTTAGATAGTTTTAAATTGCCCGTTAGCTTTATTGCAATCAATACTTGAGGTTAGAATTAGGTTTTTACATAAATAATGTGCAAAAAATACCAGAATAATTTTATTATCTTCACTATTTGCCATGATTTTCCTGTCTTCTGGGCAAGAGGCATCAATGCCACTTTACCTTGTTGAGAAATATGTACAGGTGAGTTGCTTCCATTTCTGCTGTTTTCTAAATCCCTCCTTCTACAAGGTTTGCCAAGGAGAATTTAAAATGTTCATGCTATAGTTTAGATAGTGACACCATCCCTGGTTTGTATCTGTTGCTGCAGAAACTCAGTCCAAATGGTGGCCAATTCTTGAGTCTGAATGTCTGAATATTTCTTCAGTCAGATTCAGTTAGAAAATAATGGATTGAAAACCTGCATTGTGGCAGGAAAGGTGACTTAAAGAGATGGTCTGAGCTAAAACAAAAAGTGAAATCAGGAAGAAAGCCATCCCACAAATGTTTCAGAAGGAGGCACACTAAATGTTAGAAATTTCTTAATTGCTTTAACATACATTAACTATCAGGGGTACTACCAGTCTGTGTTTTCATGATCTACTTCACCTGAATGTATGCTGTGCTCTGGTATTTGAGGTATTCTTTCATTGCATGTTTGGAATGCAGGTAATGAAAAAAAATCCTAAATTTTCTGCAAGTTTAAACTAAACAGACACTATGAATATCAGAATTATTTCAACCTGCATCCTTCCTCTCCTTTTGATGTTAAATCTAACATCAAAAAAAGAGGAAGGATGCAGGTTGAATTTTAGAATTGTTGTGTTCTAATAATTCTCTTACATCTCAATTTCTGCTAAGAAGTTTTGTGAAGCAGAACAGGACCAAATGCATGAGTTCTGCATGAGTAAGAAGCACATTACAGAATTGCTGTTTCTGTTCAGTGTGGAATACTCAGGCACAGAACAAGTTGTGCAATGGGTCAGTTCCTTAGAGTGTCCTTCTCTGTTCCTCATCAGAGCCCCCATTCTTGTGCGTGTTTAAAGGATACAGCAGAGAACACCTGTCCTCACAGAGTTCATTTTGAGGGATGGTTTGAGTGTGCTGTTCAAGATTTATCTTTCTTTTAATACTGTGAAGGGATTCTTGATAATTACACTTAAGATGGCTTCCAGCATCTTACACTGTTTCCTGCTGATTTATGATTTCTTTGGAATATATGTATATGTTTTATAAATGATGATCAAATGTCAGAGGATCTTGACCAAGAGAAAAAAAATAAATGTTTTGTTTGGTTTTTTTGTTGATGTAGCATGAAATATTTATTTCTCTTCTGTAGTCTTTAGCACTCTTATTTCAGCTGATGGTTTTTATACTTTCTCCTTCATTGGAATAGAGGTTGAAGCAGTGCAATAATGTTAGTCCATCTACTTTTAAATAAATTTGTGCTGGAATACAAAAAAGCCTGAATCAATCCCATTTAAATCACTTATGTCAATTTATGTATTCTGAAGATGAAATTAGTTGAAGAAATTATTACTTTCTTCTGAAGATTTGAGCAAGTACACTGTGAGCAACTGTTGTGTTTCAAATTCTATAGTGGTATTTTTTTCCTGGGGCAATGAAAGTTAGTTCAGCCTCATAGAGAGGGCCTAGTGTAAATTTAGATTTATCCCTATGAATGTGCCAACCCTGTGAATGCAGAGATGTGATTTCATTTCTGCAGTTCACTTTATGTTCTGTCATCCAATGCTGCAGAATGGGTGGTGCACACAATGTTAGGAATGAATCAAATGGTGCTTTTTCTGGCTTGATGGAGGATAGTAATTTCTAGGAAAATTCTACTGTGGGCTTTTGGTCGTAATTCACCAAATGTTGTGAGGTTAAGGACATAAGGGCTAAAGAGCTGTGTGGATACCCTCTTTATTTACTGTGTTGATTGTGTACTTTAATAGATTTATGACTGCTCTTAAATGAAATAGCTTAATCTACTGAAGCCATTCAGAGTTCCTCCTGTAATGAACAGATCTTAAAGGACTCAAAATGGCTTAATTAAGGGCTATACCCATGTTTACAAACAATCAAGAAGCATCCTGCCTTCAGAAATTCCTGTTTCTCTAATATTGTTTTAATATTGACTGTAGTGATCCAAGCAGTAATTTTTAAAGATTCTGGTTTTTTGCAGAACAACTTAAGGTGCACATAAGAAGTGAAGAATTTTTAATATTTCTAGAAGATAAATATTTTGATGTCTCTATCAAAGAAACAGACTTGGGAACAGTAACAGAGATATGGGCTTCATGTTTCTTGGACTTTCACTATGCTCTGCATTTTGTTTGTTTGTCTTTTTTTTTAGAAAAAGAAGTGTGCATTGGATACATGCCATGTTCTACCAAAATAGTCAGATAGTTAGCAAACCACAGCATCTGCAATTTCATAGATGCCAATTTGTTTCCACCAGTTTTATTCTACCCACTGTTTTTATTTTGGCTCATACATTGTTGCTGACATCCAAACCTGTGGTGGTAACTCGAAACAGATACTAAAAAATATGTTTATTTAAATGTGTCTGAATTTACATTGTACCACATTTAGAGTTGGTGAGCAACCTCTCTGTCAATTCAAAACTTCATGCTTAAATTTTAGAAATGCACCCATTAGAGACAGAAGATTTTTTTATACCACATTCTACTCAAGATTGTGTCACTCTTGTCTTAGTTACAGCTTCATAAAAGTGTATGACATTAAGTAAACCAATAGGTTTTAATTTTGAATAAATATAGTTTCAATTATATTTAACATAAAAATCATTGGCCTAGGAAAGAAAGAAAGATTAAAATTAAAACTCTATCCTAACCATATATTATACTAATGAAATACTTCTGGTAGTATATCCTTGTTTCCAACTCATATAACAAGTTAGACATTACCCCCTAGAAGAAGAACTCAAGAAGCTAAGTGTGGATAACACAGCAAACCTTCAATCTCCCTTTAAACAGCGAATAGACACCAAAAAAACTTTGCGGACTACACGAAATATCCTCTGGTTATCACTGTATTATGAAAGACTGCACTGTAATGGTATGGAAATCCCTCCAACATTATTTATTAGTTCTACTTCTTTCTCACAGGGTCATAAATCACTTTTTTAGAAATCAAGCACTGCAGTGTACCAGGGAGACAGTGTTTTGTTTGCTTTGAAACTGTGAAATGCCTAGTATGTTATGCCCACATTTTTGGTCTGTCATCTAGTGTTTGTCCTTCTTTTATAGTTATTTCTGATTTGAAGCTCATACGTCATAATTTTTCCAAAGCACTGAATACTTGCAAACTCTATATGACCTTTGAAAGCCAAACTCTAAACCCATTTAGGTAGTGGCTGCTTATAAAAATTTGATTTTGCATGATTTTCCAGATCTATCCTTTTATTCATATCACTGATATAAATGCTTTACTTCTGCAGTTTGCGTCTCAGAAATTTTCAGAATTGCCATGCCTTTGTATCCCTCCTAAAACAGAAATTTTAATACCCACGTCTTGTGTAGCTGAGCTTGTAGCAGTTTGTTTCAGGCCCCTTCCCTGGTGCTGTTAGATTAATTCTAAATCTGTAAAAGAAAAGTCTATGAAATCTGTAAAAGAAAAGAAAAGACAGAGCCAGTTAATACTTTGAAATACTTATGATGCTCTGACATGTACTACACACAAGCTGATGTCTGATGTGCTATTAAATAAAGTTATTAAAAGGGAGATTTCAAAACTGAATCTTCAGCAAGCAAAGTTTGCTTCAGCCACTGTAGCAACAGTGAACATAATTTGAAATTGCTAAAGTAATATGGTATGATGAAGACGGGCACAGCTCTGCTATGTGGACCCGTCTTGAACATGATCTGCTCTGTCTCTTATGTTGTGTTCACATTTGTAGTCAAAGTTGGAACAGTGGTCAGCTGGATACATTAAGTACGGAGGAATACATTACGCCTGCTCTGAAAAGCTTGCAGTCCTTTTAAAGTCAAAATATAGTGCATCATCCCTAAGTTGCAGTGGCACAAAAAGGATATGGGGAAATTAAAAGAATTTGGAACTGACGGGGGATAAAAAGGTGATGGATGTAAAATTCATGGAAGTGAACTGCCATTGCTTTCCCCAAGTCCTGCCATATGATCCACTGTTCTAAATCTTTAGATTACAATTTAGAAACAAGTAAGTGTTTTTACTTTTTAAAAATAGTTTCAGCCAAGTATAGTACTTCAAGCTATTGCCATTCTATATGCTTTCTCATATGGAGAAAAAAAAAACAAAAAAAGAAGAAACATGTATTTTTTCATATTTTAGTACTTCATCTTTGTCCATGGACACCCATCTGCTCACATCAATAGGCTGAGACTACAAATCACAGATCTGTGACCAGGAAACACCAGGGGCACTACTCTTCAGTTTCTCTTCAAAAACCACCAACAAATGGAAATGTAACAGTTTTCTCAAATGTTCCTAGTTCCCAGTGGCTGCCTCTGCTTGTCATCAGCTGCTCCTCTCTGTCACTTTCACCTCCTTTTAGCTCCAGACCTTCCCTGCACTCACCCTCTGCATGGCTTTCCCCTGCATTGCACCCTTGACTTTCTCCTGCATTGGTTATCTGGTCTATGCCAGCTGAGGTTCAAACTTCAGACCCTCAAAAAACACCTTTTCAGCATAAAAATTATTCTTTACCACTTCAAAAAGAACTCAATTTCTACTGTGGTTGCTGTTTAGGATTTTGGCTTTGCAAATCTTAGAGCTTTGCTCTCCTGGTCACATAGGTTAAAGTAGTCTGTTCATTTGCTTTTCTACAGCTATGTATTTCTCTGGGTTGGATTAAATAAATGTAAACAAAAGAACTTCAATCTAATTTCAATGTGGGTTTTTTTCCATATAGAAAAAAAAATCTGTGTGAACTTGCTGTAGGAAAAATACAGCAATCTTTCAAAGGCACATAAAGAATATTTAGCAACACCATTTTCTAAACGATGGAGATGGTCTCCAAGATGTTAAATAAGAGCTAAAGACCAACACGTTGTTATTACTATTTTTAATGGTAATCAAAGTCAGCAAGAGTCTTCTGACAAGAAGATTAAATATGTAAATGTCAATTATTTGTCCTCAAGCATATCACATCTGCCTGGATGATAATTATAGTTGTTGGAGAGATAGCTGCTAAATGAATGTGTTAAAATTACATGAAATGAAATAAAATAAAAGAACGTAATAAAAAAGAGTTTAGCTCAGCAATACATTTTCTGTTTCATAGCTCTTGTGCAGAATATGGGTGTTCATGTTTATTATTTATTCAGAACATGACTTAACTCAGATTTTTAGGAGAATGTTTGGCCTCATTTTGTAGTTAGAAATTTTCAACAATTTCATTAAGTCATTTGCTTCCTGGTATTAAATTTTCCTGGTCTGGCAGCCAAGACTCTCAGCTTAAGTTTTGGCAAATTCTTCTGCAAAACTGTTCAAAATTTCCACGACAGTACCATGAATATTGACTTGCCCTTAGTCATGTCAAAACAGAGCAGAATAACGGTAAAAATTCAGGATTTTTGCATTCCTGAGTGTTGGGGTTTTTTTGACCTTACTGCCTTATCACACTGCACAACAAAGTCTCTTTTTTTCCCAGACTGCTTACATGTTGTAGTTACTTTTCTCAGACATAATTCTTGGCAATTTTACTGTTCACTGACACTGTCACTCTTCCACTGACATCTTTGGGACTTTGATTTTTGGCTCTGTTCTCATCATGTCTCTGTTTTGTCAGTGCAAGACGGTGAGTGATGAACGTTTGCTCATTATTAAAAAAAAAGTAAAGAAGAAAAAGATTGTATTCCATTTTAAAGAAAAATCCAATAACTTGTTAATCCTCCATTTCTCTTCCTGCCTTGGGGACACACCCTGAGAAACAACCAATCTAGGCATCTGGGAACTTTCCATTTTACTAGGCCCTCTAGTTCTGCCACTTTCTCAGGATGTTTTTTGCACTGTCAGACCTCTGTGACTTTCAACAGAATTTTGTTAATTTGTTATGATTGCAACAAATATTTTTATTTCTGCATATTGGTAAATTATTAAAAAAAAAGTAGTTGGAACTGATTTTTATCACACTGATTTTTCTTTATGGATTTGTAGAGACAGAAAGAGAGATTCTGCAGGTGTCATTTATTCTCCACTACATTATATATACCAGAGCCCAGGCTTTGATTGAACAGAGATAATAACACACTAATATCAAACTATCACAAATCAATATTGCATCATTTCTTAATTGTTTTGTAATTAGAGTTTTTTCTTCTCTCTCATAGAAAACACCTGAGTGATGAACCCTGAAGCAGAGCCTGATACTTCTGTCAGAGAAGTGAATGGTGGGAATGTACATAGATGGAATGCAAGAGAGAAATTTTGTTTTATTCTTTTATTTTTGTAAAATTCATACAAATTTTACATAGAAAATAACCCTAATGAGGAATTTTCTTATTCCCCTCGGGAATATATCCCTATATCCCTGCCTCGGGATAGCTCGATGGAACCTCAGGGCTGGGAGCGCCGCTTATTCAGAGGGTTTGAGCGATCCGATCTCAGCCGGTATCGAGCCCTCGCGCGGGAACCAGTGGCCCAGAATGTGGGCTCGCCAGAACCTCTCACGCTGCAAGCAGGTATCCCAATAGTGCTGCCCCAGGCTAGGCAGCCTGCCCTCAGTAGGTGCAGATAGTAGCTCGCTGAGCGCACGGCAATCCAGAGCACAAAGAAAAGGAGAGGGAGATTTCTGGCGGGGGTGTACATGGTTTATTACAGTCCAAGGGAGACCAGAAATCCTCCGAATCACGCACCAAACACGAACTTTTAAGGCACAGGAAACAGGGTGTGGAAAACACTAACATCCAATAACGCAGGGCTTACAGGGTGGGACACAGTAATAACAACCAATTATTAAAGATTACCTAATAACTGACCAATAAACTGTCGAACTGCGAAGAAGTCTCTGGAAAGGGAGGCTGGGTTTGTGCTCCTCTCCACCCCAGGGGATGTCTAAGGGGTGTCCTGAGCATCCTCGGATCCCGTGTCACTCAACCACAGTATAGCCAGTGCCTGAGCAACAGGCGGGGTCCCAGCCCCCCTGAGGAAAGGCACCACCACATTCCCCAGTATTGAAGACCCAGGCTGAGAGGCAGAGCAATCACTTTCCTCACAATAGTCAATATCCGTTATTTCAAAAGAACATGGAAAAATCATGTCCGGACATCTTTGGAGCAAAAAGATTCAAACTTTTCCACAGAAATACTTTTTTTATCTTCTACCCATAGTTTGACATAAGAAAACTGCCATGCACATGGAAACTTTGCTTTAAAGGACCTGTTCTCTCTGCACCTTACACAACTGCTGATTACTGTTTGTTGACTTTTGTGTGTCATGATACTCTACAACTGGCACAAAGTCATATGAAACACATATAAAGAAAAATATATGTATGAACTTTTAATTACAGCTTATTCAGTTTCTTGCCAGAGAAAGACACCTTTGCAAGTGTAGGTTACATGACTTATAAATAACTTCTACGATTATATTTTATTCAACTTCCTCTTAATGATGATAATTAAGAGTGGATCAAAGGTGTCCAATTTAAAGTAAGATTATCAGTTATTTATTGAGGCACTTCAAACTTCATGTACTGTCTATAAACAATAAAATGTCATTGTGCCTACATTTAATGTCTTATGTTTATGTGATTCCCATTGTGTGAATTAGACATTTGGCTTAGTTTGCATTTGGTTATATAGCAAATACAGGGAAAAAAAACGGGAACAAAAATACCTGTATAATTTATTTTGTACAGGGTGACAAGAGGTTTGAATGAATAACTGCATACATTTATGTTTAATTTTCAGATTTCATTGTGCTTGAGTGATATTTGTGGTTTTAAAAGTAGGTGTTCATTGTACTGTTAAAACATGGTATGCAGTGTTGACAAATCTTTATCTAGTTTGTCTTTATTAACTTGAAGGGAAAATATAATTATCAACGAGTAAAAGATTCTCAGGCTAAATTCCATAATACCATAATTTTTTATATGTGACCACTGCCAAAACAATGCTTTTAAGTTCTGAATGTGGAAATAAGTACAGAAGCTGTAAAGCAACTGATGTTTCTGAAAAGATGTGTAGGACAGAGAGAACAGCAAAACTGGCTCTTACTCTCTAGGCTAAAGAGAATGGTGTGCCCAGGCCAAGCATGAGTTGAATTAACACAGGTCTGTGTAGGAGAGCTTGCATTATGCCTCACTGCCTTATCTGCAGATAAAAAAACAATCATTTTGGTAGCTAAGGATAGCAATCCCATGCTTTCCATACAATCAAAAAGTAAACCATCACAACAAATAAAAGAAAATGGGTTAAAGGGCAGAAACAAATGTTTAATCCAGTCACCATTTATGAAAACTGTCAATTTGTAACGGGTGTTGGCAACAGAGAGGTGCAATTACTTCTCTCGTTCTGCTGGGTTTTGATGCTGCAGGGAGCCAGGGAGCAGCACAGTTGGAGTAGCTGGTGGATCCTGTCCTATCTGTGCTCTATGGGCTGTTGCAGACAGGTACAAAGCAGCTGACAGAATATGAGGTGCCACATAATGTATATCACAGAATAAATGGGATTCTCTTGTTTACATACACAACTCCACTGGCACTGTCTATGAGACTCACAGAGGAGGTGAGGCAGAGGGGGAAGAAGGCTCCTGCAAAGTGCCAGTCATACCTTCGATGACAGTACTGGAAGCATCTTTACCATTGGTACAGTACCAGAGGGCTGTAGTTTTAATTTCCAGTTTAAGTTACACAGTATTGTCATATCACAAAGACTGGAGTTTCATCTTCTTAAACAACATGGTTTTCTGGGCTTGCTTCAGAATTGCAGAAGGAGAAAGCTAGCAAATCTTTTAATAAGACAATTACATGTAGACAAAGATCTCATGGCACAATAGATTTTGGTATATTATTCAGTATCTTTTTGATATTCCACTGTCACTAGTCAAAAGCTCTAGATAGTAATGTGACAAATCTATTCAGGAGACAACAATACATATTCCTTATTTGTGCTCACTTGTATGCCACACAAAATCAGCAGTTCATTTTCCTGCCTGTTTTGAAAATGTGAAAAAAAACTACTTAGATTCAACAATGCTTTTAGTAGTTTATCTGTGAAATCTACATTTTGTATTTGTAAAATGAAAATGTTGAGATAGTCAATCACTTAATTTTTCCTCTAGAGTGAAAATCTTATAATCTTGTAGTTCTAAATGTCAATTTTAATATAGAAATTAAATTATTATTCAAAAAGACAAAAGAACAGGGCAAAATGCAAACTGCAAAAGGGAAGCTATGCTATTTTCAGTATAAAGAGTCTGTAACCTCATGTTTGTTTTCCCAATGTCTGCCTAACAAATAAATCAATATTTTCTTGCCATACCATATTTTGTTAGTGGCATTATATAAGTGATAACATTGTAAATTATTTCCCTCACTAAAATTATGTGCATAAAAGTGCTAATTATAATTATTTGCAGAGAGTAGAGGAAAGTTGAGGTAGAGGTATGATGGTTTGCAGGAGTCCATGCTACGTGTTTATAGAAAATCAAAGATCAAGACAAGAACTACCCGGATTCCAGTGCAGACATGGAAAAAGGTCAAAGGATATATCAACAGAGATGGAAAACTCTTGCCATGAATTAACTTCTTACTTCACAAAAAAAAAAAAATATAATCAATACTATGTATTAATCCCAAATCTACGAAGCAACTGTGGACACATTTCAGAAGACCTGAGGGACGTTCAGCAAACAAATAGTGGTGATTTTTTTAAAATCTCCGTTATAAAAACAAATGAAAAATACTGTAATAAATAAAATAATTGCATGTATGTGTATAAATTAGCATTAAATGATAATTAAATCTTCACATGTTTATTCTTGCCCAGTAGAGGAATGTAGGAGTCCATTGTATTTGAAAGATAACTTTATTTAATTTCTTGTTTAGTGCAGGAATGCCTTTTCTGTTGTATAGCTCTTGTGCAGAGTATGACTGTCCATATTTATTGTTTATTCAGAACACGACTTAATTCAGACTTTCAGGAGTGGTGTTTGGCCACATTAATAATTAGAAATTTACAACCATTTCAGACTATTCATTGGATATAGATCAAGTCCAAACCAAGTAGGACATAGGTTTCTTTGTGTCTAGTGAGCTGTGCTCCAACATATTACATTCAATTTCCCGTTAGGGTTTCAAACAGTAGATGCAAATTACAGAAACCCTTCATAAGAAATTCCAGGTTTATACAATGGGCCACATGATCTTTCTGCATACACTTGGCTTTCATACTCAAAAAAGTGCTGTCTGCCTTTTTCTGAGGTTTTTAATTGCTGCATTCCCAAGCCATGGAGTCATAGCAGCTAAAAAAAAATCTTTGGAAATCTTTTGGAAGTTTTGTGTGATGGTGATGAAAGACTTGAGAGGTGGAGGTGCAGAATCTCTGTCTGATCTCAGCCAGTTCAGAAGTGGTATCATGAAACTGAGAGCAAGGAAGCATGACTGAAAAACTATACAACTCCTTGAAATACTTGCACACTCAAAGTAAAATTGGAAGTTTTTTCAAAAAATATCTATTCCCACAAATAAATAAAATTAAATAACTTAATCTTGCAAGTATTGGAAATGAGTAAAAAGATGATCAAAACCTGCTATGCTGTCTCCATGGGTACTCTATTTGTCCTTCTCACATGCTTGGAGCCCATGAGTTCCTGCTGAATTTGCAATGACAACTTACAAGACAGTGCCATAGCCTTGCCATGAACTTTTTATTCCCTGATGCAGTGTGCAAAATAGTGCAGCAGGTGAAAATAAAGAATATAATCCTGACCATGCAAACATTCTGGGTTAGGTCTTGAAACTGGATCTCTGTAAGCAAGGTGTAGCAGCGTTTGCTGCTATGATCAATCCCATTGAGCTGACTTGGCTGGGATTACGAAGACAGCAAACTTTCACTTTGTGTTATTGTAGGACTGAACCTCATGTTTAAAGAGTGTAACACCAGTCCTTGTAAGTTACACAAAGTGTGAAATTAAGGCTTTGTGTATCAAGGAAGAAAGACAGGAATAGAATTGGAATAACAATAATGATTTTTTTGTTTTCTGTTTGTGTTGGGTTTTAGGTTTGGGGGTTTGGGGTGTATGTATAAACTGCTTTTTTGTCATTGAGTATTGCAGGTTAATTTAGGTTAATTACAGAAGTGTCTATTGGTTCCAAAGAATTGTTACAAATCTACACACAAGGTTATGGATGTGTATTTTTTCATATACCAAAATCAAAATAGCCCTATAGGAACACATCCTACTCCTGAATGTCAGTCAGCATTGTATTTTAAGAACACAGAAATGACACCTGGAAGCCCTGATACTTTTTCACATTGTGTAACTTTCAACCTGTAGCCAGTTCATTGGGTAAATCCAGGATGTATCCTCACCCTTCTTCTCCATGTCAGCTTCTTTGCCCTTGTGTCCTGATTAAACGCATTGCTTACTTTTCTTTGCAGAAAATGCATTTTTCAAGTTGTCATAAAGTGAGTGTTTCACATACTAAGGAAATGACTGAGTGAGCCAGGTGCATAGTCACATAGTTTCAGGCATCCTAACCCTGCCCACCAGCTGGATCTAAGGAGAGTATTTCTTGGCTGTGAGGTGTTTTCACTGACGCCAGTGATAATAATTCTTGACTACAGATCAAATGGCCCAGACAGATAACAGCAGTTTGCACTGCAGCTTCTATATTCTGCTTCTTTGAACTCCTCTTGAGATCTTCTTGAGCGTCCTGGCACTTTGTATAGGATGAATGGAGTATTCTTGGGATCCCTGTGAGGAACTGGAGTGCTCTAGCTACAGCAAGTTAATGACAGAGATAAGGCTAAGGTAAGAACAGAGCTGAGGTCTTCTAATGAACTATACCACCTGCCCATGCATCATCCTGATTAGTGATGGTCAAACCTCTTGCTAAGGCTGGGCCACATGGTCTTCTGGCCTGCAGGAGCTGTGCAGCTGCTGAGAAGCTGTACTACCAAGTGAAAGAACTGTGGGAGAAGATCAGCAAGCTGCAGAGCATCAGAGAGGATGAGGAAGAGATTGTGTGGATCTCCTCCAGGTCCCTGTAGTTTCAAGAGCTCACCTCTCCAGTTGTAGTGGAAGGGCAGGAAAGTCTCTGACTATGAAGTTGTAAAGAGAAAATTCCCCTACCCTAACCTGGTAGAAAAGTCTTTATACTGAGAATGATGGAAAAGGGAGAAGTTATTTAACAAAAAATAGTGAAGGATGAGGAAGGTGAGACCCAGTCATAGGACAAGAGTTGGCAGTCAATGGAAGTGAGCTGAAGCAGAGTTCCCTTGAGCATAGATGTATAAACAGGGAAATGCCCAAGCGGTGGAAAATGCTTATGCTCTTTCTGGAGAAGCAGCATGGTTGGGTCCCTGTCTGAAGTGCCTTTACTAATATATGTGGCATGTGGAAAAGGCAGGAGGAATTAGAAATCTGCATGCAGCTTCAGGCCCATGAACTCACAGGGCGCATGAAGATGTGGTGGGATAGCTTGCACAACTGCTGAACTGCCATGTATGGATACAGGTGTTTTAGGAAGCCCAGGCTGGGACTGTGAAGAGGGGGAGTTGCTCCTTATATGAGAGAGCAACAGGAATGCGTGGATCTCCAACTTAGGATGGATGATGAATCAACTCAGAGCCTGTGCATGAAGATTAGTGCAGATCAACATGAGTTATGTTGTCATGGATGCCTGCTTCACACCTTTTGATCAAGAAGAAAATGGATGAGACTTTCTTCAGACTCATCCTGGAAAAACCTCATGTTTGCAGTTTCTGGTTCTCCTGAAGGTCCTAAACCACTCTGGTGTTTTATGGGCTGACAACACAAGAGGGCACAGGACCTTTCTGGAGTATATTGGCAGCAAATCCATAACACAAGGGATCAGAATCAACAAGGGAAGATGTTCTGTTGTACTTCACACTTAAAAACTATGAAGACCTGTTTGGAGATGGAGCAGCTAGGACCACTGTGCAGCCAGCAGTCACGATGGGACCCAGTGTTCAGGGCCCTTGAGAGGATGGTACAGGGTAAAAAAGAATTACCACAACCCTGAGCTTCAAGGCACCAGACCTTAGACTGTTCACAGATGAGCTTGGGAGACTATTTTGGCCTGTGGTCTTGGAGAGACCCCCTTGCTTTCAAACCTCAAACTGATACTATGTTTTAATTCTGAGACTTCCAGCAGCAATTTTGAGGTGCCAAGCAGCAAGGCAGAGTTAGGGACTCAGCCAACTGCCACAGTGGTAAGTGGTGATATAAACATGTAAACCTGACATTGTACACTAGCAAAGGAAACAAAAAGGTGCAGAAAAAGGGGTGGGGATCATATAATAAAAGCTAGTGGTGATTTGCTTTCTCACAGAAAAAAATAAACCCCATCATAAACCCCAACCATCAAACCAACCAATCAAAACCCAGAGAGAGGGGAATGATGTTGCCCTTTTCAAAACCTCAAAATTTTCAGAAATGTTTTTCTTGAGAAACAGCAGCACAGGGTTCATTTATTCTTGACAGAGAGCTTATTTCAAGGCTTTGTAATAATTCTAATAGTTACAGCGTCAAAATACAGTTGTCTCTCTGTCCATACTGTCAATCCAAAATATAAGAAATAATATTTAAATGTCAAAACATTTATTGCTTTCTTATTTTTAAATTATAGGATCTGTAGCTACAACAACAGCAGGAAAGGCTGTAGTTTGCCAATAGGGGATCAAAAAATGATTGTACTTCTTTTACAGTGATTCATAATTCCTGGTCTAAGAAATAACAAAAAGTACAGGTCAGAATTCAGATCTAATCATAATGGGGGTTTTTTGGATGCGCTTTTCACATTTCAGAATGTTTCTGATAATAGTGAGGCTTTGATGTTGTTACATTAAGGTATTCTTAAAGCTCCTGTTATTTTTCTTATCTTAGAGCCTTCCCTCAGCCTTAATTACTAAATATGTGCAATAAAATTATATATTTTTCTTGTCATCCTGTAACCTAAGTTATAAAAACAGTCTTTTAGTTCATTGTTACATGCAAATTAAGTAAAGGCAGTCTGTACTCTGGAAGCTTATTTTATTTTCTGTTAAATCTGCTAAAATAGTATTTTTTTCTTCCTGAGCAATACACAGACTTGGCCAAAGCTTTAGCTAGAAGACACAAATCAGTTGTTGACCATTAGACATGGACTAGGAAGCCATAGTGTGGACTGACTGTGCTGGAGATGATGAGACATCTTGTAGATTGCAGAGGCTTTTCTGCCGCTTGACTCATCATTCTCTGTGGGTCTGCATTGTGCTGCTCTCTGTTCTGCTGCATGCTGTGCCATTTTTCTGGGAGCACTACTCCACATAAAATATGAGCTGATATCTGGCTAGAATGGTGTGAACTAAAGATAAGTATGATGATGAAAAGCTAATACGTATGTGAAAATGATTAAAGCATGAGAAAGGCTCATTCAGATAGACTATTCAAAGAGAAATCCCAAGTATGAGGGAAGACAAGAAATTCTATTGTGTCGCTGGTATTAGATTCCAGCTGGTGAGAGAACTAATTCAAGGAACTTTCACCATTTCTCACAGTAATAAAGGCTCCATTCTTGCTAAAATCAACACAACACCCTCTTGCCACCCCCCCACTCCTCCCCCCCCC
>VZRZ01001522.1:0-26316 GCA_013398175.1 Climacteris rufus | reverse complement strand
TGCAGGAACCTCCTCCTCCATTGCTTCTCTTCTTTGGCAGACTGGCAGAGTTTGCTGGTTCTCATATCTGATGGTTCAGTTGTTCTTCTCTGTTGTTTACTATACTCCCTCTCCTCTGCCTAACCTACAACCTATGTGACTGCATGGCTACACGGCACACGTGTGCGTACTACAGAGATTGCTTCTTAAATATACTGTCACAGAGGTGTTTCTGTCCTTCCTAATTGGCCCAACTGTGGAAAACAGCACATCAATCTCCCAGGAGCCATCAGAGATAGGCCCTGACCGGACAGCTGTGGGAGCTTCTGGAAGCTCCTTACAGGAGCCATCTTTTGGCCCCTACCACACCCAAAAAGCTAGACCCCCCAAACTTCTCAAACCACCACAACATCTTACTCAACTACAATAAATCTCCTTTATAAATCTGCAATTTAAAGTCTAAAGAAATCAGTTTTGCTGGAGAATACAAATTACTGGTTACAGTTTTACAATAAACATTGAATTTTATTTCAGGGATCTCAGAACTTAATAAACCTTGCTAGTGAAAACATAGCTCTAGAGTGTTATATTTTTTAAATGGCCCCAAAGACTAAGAACTTACTCATAGAATACCAGTTTGGAAGGAACTTCAAAGATCATCTGGTCCAACCTTTCCCAGCAAAAGCACAGTCTAGACAAGGTGGTCCAGCACCTTCTCCAGCTGGATCTTAAAAGTGTCCAGTGTTGTGGAATCCACTACTTCCCTAGAGAGGAGATTATTACAATGGTTAATTTCTCTTATTGTGAAAAAATTTCCCCTTGTGTCCAATTGGAACCTCCACAGGAGTACCTTGTACCTATTATCCTTTGTCTTTCCCATGTGACTTCTTGGAAAAAGGGAGTTTCCATCTTACTTGTAGTCAGCTTGTAAATACTGGAACATAGCATAGTGGGTTGACTTTGACTGGGGGCCGGGTTCACACTAAGCCTCTCAATCACTCCCCTTCCCAGCAGAAGAGAAAATAAGTTGGAAAGTAACTAGTAGGTTGAGATAAGGCAGTTTACTAAAGCAAGGGGGGAAAAAAGCTAAAGTTTGTACATAAAAGCAAAGGGTAAAAAAATTAATCTCTGCCTATCAACAGGCGATGTTCATCCACGGCATCAGCATGCAGAGTGGTTGCTCAGGAAGGCAAACCTCGTAAAATAACAAATGTTCCTCGTTTCCTCCTCCCTCCCTCATCTTTTCTATCTGAGCCCACATCATCCGGTATGGAATATCCCTTAGGTCAGTTTGGGTCAGCTGGCCTGGTTGCGTTCCCTTTCAGGATTTTGCCCATCCCCAGCCTACTGATGAAGGGTGGAATGTTGGAGAGACAGTGCTCATTCTGTGCCAGCACTGCCCAGCAGTCCCCAAAACACTGGCGTGTTTTCAACACCCTTCAACCTACCAACACAGCACACGGCAAGGTCAGGGCTGTCATGAGGCAATGAATTCCAGCTCCACCAGTCCTAATATACATCGTGATCAGATCTCCCCTAAGTCTTCTTTTCTCAAAACTGAACAAACCAGATCTCTTATCTTTTCCTTGCATGGCAGGCTTCTCAGTCCTTGGATCGTGCCTGTGGCCCTTGTCTGGACTCTCTCCAGCCTCTGCGTACAGGGACCATAGCTGAGTATTGCAGGAGTGGCCTGACAAGCACTCAGTAGAGTGGGATTGTGGCTCCTTTGTCTCTGCAGGTGATGTCCGTGTTCATGCAGCCCAGCATTCTGGTTGGTCTCTGCCACAGCACACACTGTGCACTCATACTGAGTTTGATGTGCAGCAGAGTCCCTCTCACAGAACTCTTCCCCTTCTGGTCAGGTCCCAGCCTGTGCTGCCCTCCTGGATTATGTTTTCCCTGGTTCAAGACCTTACATTTGTCTTTGCTGAACTGCATAAAGTTGTTGTCAGCCAGTCTATCCAGGCCTTTCTGCAGGGTGGCTTTCGCTTCCCAAGTACCCATTTCCCACTCAGTTTGGTATCACCACAGGCACCATTGCAATACATTTGGCCCCTTTGTGCAGATCACTCATGAAGATAATCAACAGCTTTGGGCCCAACAGTGAACCCTGGGGAACCTCACTTGTGAGAGGCTGCTAGCTTGGAAAGGAGCAGTTTACCAACCCTCTCCAGGTTCATCCCATGAGCCAGGGCCCCACTCACCACACAGACCTGGTCTGGACTATCACACGTGAGTTTCTCTAGGAGGAAGCTGTGGGAAACTGCATGGAAAGCCTTGGGAAAATCCAGGTAGACAGTGTCCACCATCCTCCCCACGTGAACTGATCATGTTACTTTGTCTTAGAAGACAATCATGATGCTTTGACAAGTGTGATTTGCCTTTGGTGAATCTGTCTTGGATTTTTCTAATCATGTCCTTCATCTAACTTGAGACGGCGCCCAGGATGATTTGTTCAATAACTTCCCAAGGGACTGAAGTAAGACTGATGAGCATATAATTACCTGGATCTTCCTTTGAGCCCTTCTTGTAGATAGGAGTGAGCCTTCTTCCAGTCTTCTGGGATGTCCCACAATCTTCATGGCTTGTTGAAGTTTATGGAGAGCATCCTCACAATGACATCAGCCAGCTCTCTTAACACCCTTGGGTGGATATTTTCAGCTCCTATAATAGTTCATATACCCACTCTTTCTTCACTGGCCATGCATTTGTGTTTGCATCAAACTGGATATTTGTTCCAAAGGCTTGGGGTCAGTGGTGGCAAAGACAGAGAGGAAGAAAGTGTTGGAACCTCTGCCTTTTCAGCATTGTTTGTGACTGCATAATTCACCTCTCCTGCAGAACAGCAGACTAGTGTTTCCTTCTATTTCAGTTTATTGTTTTTATATTGAAGAATCCTTTCTTTTAGTTTTTGACATATTTAGCCAATTTTAATTTGAATGTAACTTCTGCTTTTCTAACTGCACCTTTGGATGCCCTGGCAATACTTGTCTAGTTCTCAACAGATTCCCATCTCTGTTATGCCTCTTTTTTGGTTTTGAGCAGACTCAGAAGCTTGTTAAGAAGCAGTTAAGCCAAGTCGGTCTCTTGTTCCACCTACTTCCCTTAACTTTAGAGGGCGTGAACTGGTTTTATCCTTCCAACAGAACTTTCTTGAAAAACTCACTAACTCCTTTATCCTCCATGGTGTCTTTCCACAAAATTCCTCCCAAATGAGCATTGAGATAGCTCAAGTGCTCACGTTTGCACTTCTAAAATCTAAAACCTTCAGCATGTTCAGTGGGATCCCAAACTCCGAATTATTGTGATCATTGCAGTCAATGCTATCACTAAACAAGGTATTACACAGCAGGTTTTCTTGATTTGTGAGTAACAAGTCCGGCAGTGTCTCAACTCTGGTTTGCAAATCTCAAATTTTTATGAGGAACCAGGCCTCTCTATGTTCCAGGAACTTGAGTTGCTGCGAGCTGCTGCATTGTTCTACCAATAAATGTCTTGGAAATTGAAGTTCCCCATAAGAATTGGATTGTGTTGACCCGAAACTTGCTTATGTGAGTTAAATATTGTTTTGTTTCCCTTACTGTCCTGTTTTTGAGGTCAGTAGCAGATGCCTACTGTAAGATCTCTCTTGAAGACTACTGTTCTGATCTTGACCCAGGGGCATTTGGTAGGGCTTCCATAATCAACATAGTTGAATTGTATACATTCACAGTTCTACTTAATAACGTAGTGCAACTCCTCCTCCTCTTCACTGCCTGTCTTTATAAAACATCCTGTAGCCACCCACTGAGATCTTTCAGTCATGTGAGTTGTCCCGTCATGTTTCAGTTATTCCTAGGAATTACACCAGAGTGAGATAATGCCCTATTTCATTAATTCCCCACAGAAGATAAGGGAGTTTGTTGTCTTGATTTTTGCAGTTCTGGATGTTGTCATTCCTTTGTAGCTAGTTTCTTACACTTTTCTTTGTAAACATGGTCCTGTTATTGTAACTGTATCTTATCACTTGCATTCCTTTCTCCTGGACACAGAACTTTGATGGACATTTCCTTTGACCATTGTAATTGAGGGAGGAAGAACTAATTTCCTCCAATGAATAGTGATTTCTAAATGGATATTAAAAATAAAGAAGGCAGGTCTTGCCCCCCTTCCTTCCTTCTCTCTGATCCTGGTAACAAGTGCCTCTGTCTCTTCCTTTTGTGTCGTTACTGCGACAGGAGTTTGTCACTTCTGTTTCAATACCACCTCTCATGAAGGCCCACCAGATGTGACTGGACCTATAATCTTTGCAGGTGCTCAGCGAGAAGCACAGGATGGGAGAAAGTTAGCCTAGGAATATGGCAGAAAGTGGTGACAAACAGTGCTGATGTGCTGGAACACGTATGTGCATCAGAAGAATTTTAGGGATGTCAGTCAAAAATAATGTTTTATCTGACACATTTGTTATCTTAAAAACACAGCAATTCCCATATTACTGAAGATGTAATTAAAAAAAACCAAAAAATGTTTGTGAGCTCTGGTCACTTTTTAGCAGGCAAAGCCACTTAAGAGTCCAGTAGCAGGGTGGAAGTCCTTGTTGGTATTCCCAATCCCACCAGAGAAGTCAGTGATACATGGGCCTGATCTTCTCTTGGCAAAAAAAAAAATGCTCTGGAAGCAGTTCTCTATGTGGTAGAATCTATTCTGTAGTTCCTCTGTCTGTCCTTCCTATGCCTATTTCATAGTCAAAGGGGATAATTTTCCAGAGATGCTAACCCAGCATTACCACAAATTCACTGGTATTTTATTGAAGCGTTGGAGTGGTGGGCAGGGAAGGAAGAAAAGACATTAAGTTCAGCATGAGAAAGTCCTATATAGCTTACCATTCCTAACATTCAGAGGGGAAGGTTATAGAGGCTTACCTCAAATATATCAGCCTTTAAATGGACTGCAGTAAAAACATGAACTTAGTTGTCTTTATCTGAACAATCATTCCAGATCTGAAGTCCTTCAGTCTTTTTGTGGTAAATGTTAATACACTTATTATGTCTCTGACTCATAACCCCATATAGATAAGATTGAATTTAACAAATGTGTACAAAGAATGACAGCTGACAGCAATTTCATGTGCAGGAAGTTAAATCCAATCACAACCGCTAAAGTAATGTAACTGATAAAAGTATGCAGATCTCTGAAGAAGTAAAGAGATTAAATGAGGCTATATGGCTCCTTTATCTATAACTGCTGGAAAACTGCAACAGTACTTTAAATACATTGACTCTGGAGCCTAAAGGTATTTTTAAATAAACCAAGTAAGCACAGTACTCTCTCTGATCCAATTGTCCTGCAATCCCTCAAACTACTAGGCTCCCTCATGAAAAACATTCAATAAATACTCCAAAATACCCTTCTTCCCACCCTTGTGTACAATGCTGACCACAGAGACCCTCTGAACTTCCTGAATTTCAGCTAACTATAAAAAAGAAGTACAGTCAAACATGTTCTGAATAGGAATCTTTAGAAGCATGATGAAACCAAGTTGGAGGGCCCCTGCGGAATACAGGCTGAGGATGTGAGAAACTTTTGAGTTAACATCTGTAGATGAAAGTGGTGGACTAGCAGTTCCCCAGGGAAGCAACTATGGCCAGCAGCTGATGGTAGGTAACAGGACACTGCAGCTGGGACCTTTGCTTGCTGAGCCTGTAACAACCCTTCTCTGTACGGTGGCAGAATTAAGAATAAGGCTAAGATAATGGAATTTGTGCACGCCTGGTCTGCTTGCTCTGCCTGACCAGAGCACTGATATCACAGTGATAGCTGCCTTCTCAACACTCTCCTTGCAGCAAATGGTGAGCCAGTCTGTCAGTTGCATATGTATGCTTAAAAGTGACATATTGGCAATTAAAAAGAGAATGTTTTGCATTTGTACTGTATATGGTAAATAGTCCATGAAATACACAAGCATGAAATGTTGGGGTAGAGGAGTCCTGGTGCAGTTCAATGCTGTTTTAACAGATTTTGTTTTCCTTTTACAGGAGAAAAGGGAAACACTGGGAATTTGAAACAACCACATTTATTTAAATACTTGGAGTACGTTTGTAACGTTCACTACTTAGAATCTTGACTAAAGCAGGAATTCTGCCTGATTAGCAGTAATCTGTAAGTAAGCATTTATTAAAACATGTGTGAAAGACCCTAAATTTGACTATTAACTTTTGAAAACCTCAGCTGTCAATTCTACAGCTGTAATAAAATTCTGAAGCATTAGTGACATTCAACTGTTGATCACTGGTGGCTTGCTACCATTTGGCATGTAAGGGCTTGTGAAGACAATAACAAAACATTTTTCTGAAAAGGGGAATTAGTTAAATAACAGTTGTCATGCTAAGTCTGCAGAAACAGTGTCTCAGTCTCACACTCCTTAAGAAAACCTTTAATTTATTTTCTTT
Organism: Climacteris rufus; assembly: GCA_013398175.1. Taxonomy (NCBI): domain Eukaryota; kingdom Metazoa; phylum Chordata; class Aves; order Passeriformes; family Climacteridae; genus Climacteris; species Climacteris rufus. The sequence continues at coordinate 19,909 of VZRZ01001522.1, read as the reverse complement.
TTCTGAAATGTTTTGCTCTCCTATGGAGCTGGGGCTTGGCATGTGAAAACTGGTGTATGTCCTCTGACAGAGAAGAGAAAAAAAGTGCCACATCTGTGCATTGAATAAACAGATGCTGAGATTAAAAAAAAAAAATTAGGGATATTCTAAACCAAAAACAGATGAAGAAAAAGCTATAAAAGGTACTTTTGAGGAGGAGATAATTCCTACCCAGTGAGAACATCCATTGAATGCTTTGTAGGTCATTCTTCAGACACCACAATCCAGGTGAATTAATCAAACTTCAGAGCCTAGATTCAGATTTACTAGAGTTAGTTTGCACTGCTTTTGTATATTTGTTCAATTCCTGGGCTCTGTTCTTGATTTTAGTCACATTTCCCCTCTCTCTACTGTTTACTGGTCCCATTCTCTAACCATCTTCGAATTTGGAAAGACCAAATTCAGGACCACCTCCTACAAAAAAGTGAAAGAAATATTTTTCAAGAGGGATTACTGTTCTCCGATCATTCTCCCCAAATATTTCTGTGGCTTAGTTTGCTCAAGTGGTGTTGCCATCAGAGGAAAAGTGTGCCATGCCATGGTGTCAGTGGCAGCAGCAGGAGCTGGTGGTATTGCTTCTACGGTGCTGTTGTTCCACCTGCCAGCTGTTCTCTGCAGGAAGCATGGTGCTTATCCTCACATTTTCTCATGGGAATGGAGCAGGAAGAGTTTCTGTCTCTTAGCTGGCAAACTGAAAGGAGTTTTCTGGGTTTATACATAGATTGGTGTCTATGCCTCAAGATGCCAATAGGAAAGTTTAGGAAGCCCTGCCTAAGTCACTGCTTGTAGCTTCATTGGCTGCCTAGCCTTTAGTCCTTTTGTAGCCTGTGGCACGGGCTCTTTCCTATTTGCGGTACATCCTTCAACTCTGAAGTTCTGCTCAAATTTTTTTTCTTTTTTATTTCAAACAATAATTACGGAGCAGTTCCATTTCAGAAACTGATTTTTCAAGTGATAAGTCCTCTGTATTTATTTTCTTATGCTACTGTAATACACATTTTTTTCAGTCTTCCTTTTTGATTTAAAAAGAAAAGTTAAAATGCATCTTATAGAACATACCACTTTAGAAATAATTTATTCAGACCTATAGAGAAGCCTTCATATTTTTCATATTATGCTTTTGTAGGTAGTGAATATGTTGTCTGATATCTGGCTTTTGATATTCACTGACTTCTTTTCAAGAGAATTATTTATTAGCAATTATTGTTAGCTTTTCTCATGGTATATTCTGCCCCTTCATGACTTGTCTTGCTCTGATTTTTTTATTTTTAACACAGAATAAAAATAATATATTTAAAGGCTGTAAGCTATGTTTGATAGTGTAAAGTAGGACTTTGGCTACAGAGGGACATCTCTACTCATTTAGTAAATTCTTTTCCTTGACATTTCAATTTTGTGAGGCAAATTTGTTTGTGGTGCTTAACCTTTAAACACTTTAATATGAATTTTCAGAAGAATCACATCGGGACCAAAAGCAATGACACAAAACAGCATTTAAACTCTCTCCCAACTTAGTAGAGAAAAGATAAAAATTACTTTTATTCCTTTCTCTTTCTTTTAGTCTCTCTGCTATTGTCTATTTTCCCACTTCCCTCATGTCCTCTTTCCCCTGCTGTCTTCTGGAATATTCAGAAAAGAAAGCAAGCCATGCAGAATGTAGTCTGTCACTGTTACCCTGAGAAGACCACTCCTTTCCTCATGCCAGGCTCATGACAGACTCATACTGACCAGCTCCACATTGCTAGTGAGACTCTTGCAGCATGTGGGGCTTTGATTTTGTCCAGATAGTGGAGAAAGGTTTTTTGGTTTTCACTGTTTCATCTTCTTTAATACAACAAGGATGACCCCTGAAAGACCCCTGAAGTAAAGGGTTCACTTGATCAGAAAGATGACCAGGAATTAACTGTTGTTTGTATAGGACAGGTTGTCTGGAAGCTCCAGACAATTTTAGCATGCCATGCACACCTATTGCCTATACCCCAAAAAGTGTTATTTGATACTAAATGTGATAGCAGTAGATGAAGAGTACAACCTTTTTATAAAGAGGGATACAAGGCTAGGAACATTACAAAAATTGCCTTCTTTCTGTTATGCTGTTGAGCAAACTGTTTCAGAAGCTCCTAAACTCCACAAAACCTCTACATCTCAGTAACTTGACTCATATGAATTATGTAAATCAGCGTTGCTTTCCATATAATTATTTTTTTAAAATTGTATCACATTGTTTACAAAACATGGATGTGAGAGAGTGTGTTGGAAGGGTGGCAAGAGCTTGCTTTTCATATCTGTTTACAGAATTTCAGCTGGGTTTTTCTTCAGGTCCTTATGGTCCACAGACTTTTACTAGTTCTAATTTAGCTCAGTAAAAGTGACACTTGCCCTTCCCTCCTCTTGCTACTCACTGTGGTATTTTAAAATAGGAAAGTAGAGTGAAAAATGTTGCACTCTCTTTTGATGTTGCATTCTCTTTTGACACCCTTACCAATACAAGGCTCTGATTGATGAGGAGCTAAGTGCTGTCAAAAGCGCTACATATAACAACAGAGCTCAAGAGAAAAATACGTAGCAGTTCTGATAATGTTAAATTTTATTATTCTTAGATTATAATCCTGAAAATGGGAGGAAAAAGTATAGTTTTCTCAATTGCATGTCTTCAACATTCAGAAAAAAAAAATGGTGATGAGAAAGCAAAGACTAAGTGAGATGGCATCCTTCATACATAGGTTGTTTTGCATAATGCCTTGCATTGACCCATTGTTTTCACATCATTGTACTCCTCTCTATACCTCTCTTTTCTGTGGAAAGAAAGAAATGGGATGACTGCCCTCCAGATGGAGTGCTACTTTTCTTAGACTTCAAAGTTTACTTGTAGCAGTGCACTTGGCAGAAGCTACTGCTTTTGAGCTTCAGGTTTTGGTGGGAAGAAGGCCGAGGGCTTTGCCTCGGCCTTCTTCCTCCAATATCTGAACCCTCTACCTGAGCTGTGGTAAAATCCCATATTTCTCTTGTATTATCTACATCCATACTTCAGATCCCATATATCGCTATGCCCTGGAAAGTTCTCCTCCACTGGTCATTTTGAAGTATGCAGTTTACCATTGGGTGTTTCCTGATCCCACTTCTCTTTAAAAGAGCCCTGCAGAGCTTCCTCCTGGCTATTTCTTCTGGGTTACTCCAGCCACCTGGATATCTCGGGACCCTCAGAACGCAACACTGGACTCACAATAAATGGCTGTTGTCTCAGGGAAGAGCCCTCTGTCTAGCCTTTTATTCTCATTGGTGCTAGTGCACCATGCCTGGGGAAACTCTCATGCTAGAGGAGCCAGCAGAAACAGGTTATCTGCGGTAGCTAGAACTCTGTCCTTTGGGAGAGTTCTACAACTCATCCCGGCAGGGATTCTGCACACATAAAGGCACTGTTGCTACCTTGAGAGCATCCGGGATAAGCGCCCTTTATTTACTCATGAAAGTGATCAGTAAGACTGCAATAAATTGTTGATGGAGAGAAAAAACAGAGGATAATGATCAGATCGATTGCAGCTAAGTATTCATTATTGCTCATGCCACCAATACTCCTGAAAACTGCTCACATGTCTCTAAAAGGTGAGATCCCCACCTTTTAAAAGAGACATAGGTTAGTAGACATTGATACAGTTCTATAACAGCATGTTTTACTAAGAAGTGAAGATGCTGACAGCATTCCAGTCCAGCCTGTCTGTGAGAACATCCCAGAAACATTGCCTGAGGTATGGAGTGTGGTCTGTAAAAGAAGACAGCTACAGGTGTTGGCGTTTTAGCTCAAATATTGGCATCTTCTGTGATTTATTCTTTAAAACCCCGATTCAGTACCTACGTTGGCTAAGAGAGCATCTGCCCTTAAAAAAAAAAAAGCCACTCTGGAGCTGTTTCAGATACACATCTTTCGTAGACTCGGTGCAAACTGTCTTATATAAAATATCCAGTAGTGATACAGTCTAGGTCAGAAATAAGGAACCCAGATAATAATGTAAAACCTTTCAAATAATCACCCAGTAATTGTGTTGAGGGTGGAAGAGATGAAGAATTTCTCTTTTGCTTTTCATTTATGTGTGTGCAAGTCAGTAAAAGATTTAATTTTTTTTTTTATAAACTAACAAAAGTGGATTTGGGCATTTCAAAGAGGTTTTGTTGGTGTTAATGGGAGGGAGCTTTTCTAATGATATATGTTATATTGTATTTATGTCAATCCGGCACTGCCATTTTGCATACTCTGTCTCAGACCCTGCAGAAACCATGAACACATGCATGTAAAGGATATCTGCATATGTTTACACAAAAATAGGCATTAACTGCATAATGCAACTCACAAGGTGCTTTGTTTCCAGCAGGAGGTGAATTATCCCTATAGAAGTCTAGAGCTGAACTTCTCAACTTCTACCTGACTACAGAGAGGATAGGAAGATGAACAGCAGCAGTTGGAAACTAAACAAGTTAAATGAAATATGGGAAAGTAGTAATGAAACGTGGTTATTAAACAACTGCTGTCACCATATAACCCTTGAAAAAATTGCCCCTGATTTATCATTTCACAGAGATCCTGCAGACCAGTAATTACCGAAAGTTCTTTTTTAATGAAGGTGAGAGCACATGGGAAAAATCCTGCTTATACTATTCCCACTGCCCCTCTCCTAGTGGAAATGTATGGCTGTGAATTTGGATATGAATCTCAGAGAGTTAGGTAAAAAGAACAGTTGAAAACAGGTGGCAGCAGTTACAACTGGCATATTCCCAGTTGGTTGCCTTAGCATTTAGAAATGAGCATCTGTTCTTCTTCCCTATTGCAAAGTGGTTTTAACTCAGAGGTGTTAAAAATACGTAAGTTGCTATTTTATTCATTTTTGGTGTTTACTGACTTTAATGACACATCAAATAAAAAGTACAATGTTTACCTGTGTGGCAGGGGAGTCAAAACAGGAATACAGGTCTCTGATGTAGAACCTGACATTATAAAGTAAAGTATAAAGGAGAGGGAGATAGGAAACTGTGTGTGCTTATTTTAATACTGGAAAAAAGGAGTTATTGAAAGATGAAGCTGTAGGAAATTGAAGGTTCAACCTCTATAACGTATTTCTGATGCTCCTTTTAAGAATCATCTTACTTTTTAAATAACCATTAATAAACTCTCAAGACTAAACAGTAATTTACTTAACTGTCTCACTATCGTTTCACCTAAGAAAATTCCAGTTCTGCCCTCAGAGAGGATCAATATCCATTTGAGCTTGATTCTTACTTTATTAGACAGTTAATTTTTACATAGAATAGAGCTAGGTATAATTAAAATTAAAAAATAAATTCCCAGTTAAGCACAATTTATAGTATCTATAGTTCACACTATCAGATAAGATCTTTGGAAGAAGGGGTAGGCAACTCAAGAGGACTATGAGGATGTTTTGAGGTCATGCATAGAGAAAATTTAAAGGTCCAAAGTTCAACTAGAACTGCCATAAAAGAAAAAAAAAGTCTTTATAAATACACTGTCAGCAAAAGGAGAGCCAAGGAAAATCTCCATCCTTTACTGGAGGCAGAGGGAAACATAGTAACAAAGGATAAAGAAAATGCTGAGCTATTTAATGCCTTTATTGCTTGTCTTTGATAGCAAGACTGGTTATTTGGACAGTACTGAGACCTGTAAGTTGGAAGACAGGTACGGTGAGAAGTATGAAGCCCCATAATTCAATAGGAAATGGTCAGTGACCTGCTACACCACTTAGACACAGACAAGTTTATGGGGCCTGATAAGATCCACCCAAGGGTACTGAGGGAGCTGGCAGAAGTGATCATCATGCCTCTTTTGATCATTTACTACCAATCTTGGCTAACCAGGGAGGTCCCAGCTGGAGCTAGTCAAATGGGACACCCATCTGCAAGAAGGGAAAGGTCATGGTGCAGACCATGTTAGGTGACATCAGGTGCCACACCAAGGGATCAGGCCCAGAGAGCATGGATTTAGGAAAGGCAGGTCCTGCTCGACCAACCTGACCTCCTTCTGTGACAAGGGTTGCTGGATGAGGGAAAGGCTGTGGATGGTGTCTGCTGGGACTTCAGTTAAGCCTTTGACACCATTTAGCATGACATTGTCCTGGAGAAACTGGTTCCCCATGTCTTGGACAGGTGCAGTCTTTGCGGGGCTAAGAACTGGCTGGATGGCCAGGCCCAGAGAGTGGTGGGGCATAGAGTTAAATCCAGTTGGTAGCCAGTCACTAATGGTGTTCTTCAGGGGTCAGTATTGGGTCCAGTCCTGTTTAATATGTTTATTGATGATGTGGGCAAGGGGATCAAGAGCATCCTCAGTCAGTCCATAGATGACACCAGGTTGGGGGCTATTTTGGATCTGCTGTAGGACAGGAAGGCTCTGCAGAGGGATCTGGACAGGTTGGATTGATGGGCTGAGGCTAATTGTGTGAGGTTCAACAAGTCTGAGTGTCAGGTCCTGCCCTTGGGTCACAGAAACCCTCTGCAGAGATACAGGCTGAAGGAATATGGCTGGAAAGCTGCCTGGTGGAAAAGGACCTGGGGGTGCTGGTCGACAGCAGCTGAGCCAGCTGAACAACTGAACAGCAGATGAGCCAGAGTGTGCCCAGCTGGCCAAGATGGCCAAAGGCATCCTGGCCTTGATCAGCAATAGTGTGGCCAGCAGGACCAGGGCAGGGATTGTACCCCTGTACTTGGCACCTGTAAGGCCCCATGTCAAATCTTGTGTCTGGTTCTGGGCCCTTCAGTTCAAGAAAGACATTGAGGAGCTGGAGCAAATCCAGAGAAAGACCACGGACATGGTGAAGGGTGTGGAGCACAAGTCTGATGAGGAGCAGCTGGGGGTGTTTAGCCTGGAGAAAAGGAGGCGCAGGTGAGACCTTGTCACTCTCTACAATTGCCTGAAAAGAGAATGTAGTTGGGTGGTGGTCAGTTTCTTCTTCCACTTAGGAAACCATAAAATGAGAGGAAATGACCTTGAGTTGTGCTAGGGGAGTTTTAGACTGGTTATTAGAAGAAATTTCTACACCAAAAGGATTCTCAAATATTGAAACAGACTGCCTAGGAAAGTGGTTCACCATCCCCTGAAGGCATTTGAAATATATGTAGATGTGGAGTTCAGAGACCTCATTTAATGCTGGTCTTGGCAGTGGGAGGTTAATCGTTGGACTTGATGATCTAAAAGGTCTTTTCAAACCTAAACAGTATTATGATCTTTGAGAAATGCAAAAAGCATTTACAAGCTAGATTTGTAAGACAACTCTATGAATATATTTATCCATTTTGAGCTAGAAATGGCTATGACACATGACAGTCTTAATTTGATGTGACTGTGAATAAAATCAGGGCAATCACTCTTTTAAGCCTGAACCTGTGCTAATGAGTCTGAATGAGAGCAAGAGTCCATCTGGTGGATATGGCCATGGGATTAATTCTTCAGGGTACAATTCTTTTCATATCTTTTGGAACCTCAAAGGCTGTACAGAGGTAGATGGAATTATTTTTGTGATGCCAGACATTTTAAAATTAAAGACCACAACATACAGTGATAGCTGCGTGAAGGACTCTCTCATCTAAGTGATGTCAAGGTTCTGTTGCAGTGTGTGTTTACTTAACACATGGATTGAGGAGAGGGAGGAATTGGGTTGTTTTAAACTGTGACACTTTCAAAATGATATTCTCTTCTCTATTATTTTGAACCTTTGTAAGATTTTGTTTGAGTTTTCCAGTGTCTGGAACACTCTAACCTGGTTTGAGTTGAAGTCAGATAATTAAACCAGGATCCTGATAAAATAGAAATTATGCTAGTTGGTGGAATGGAATTGGAAGGCCTGGTACCTACTGTTTGGGTGTAAGAGTTTTTGCCCCTTCTGTTTATTTACTTCCAGGTGCAGGGAAGTCTTGAGCTACTTGCAGAGCAAAGCAACATAAAAAGTACTGTTTTCTCTAGTCTGAGTAAACAAGTATACAAATCTTTCATCATATGGCATCCTTGGGAGAGTGAAAAATGTCTCTTGTTCCTAGACATGGGACTATGGGAACATGACATTTAGGTAACCATGTCAGACGTCACACTACAGACTTTTCTAGACTTTGTGATTGATGGTTATATGAGAAAAGTTGAACAACAAGTTTTGACACAGGAAGTGTGTCTTATGGATTTTTTTTGGTAAACCAGTGTGTTTACTATTCCACCAGCAGCATATCTGTTGCCCAGGTTCCCAGGAATTAGTGAGTGGGCATACACTAGAATTGGAAATGTGACAAGATAAAGACAAACATGACACCACTTTTTATTAGAAATTGGTCTTGAAGATTCGTGTTTCCTATCTATCCCTGGTTTCATTACTTGAAAATTGATAATCCTCTCTAAGAAAAATGCAGGTCATTGCACAGTCCTGCAATTTTAGTGTTTCCTGTACAAATGAAGTGAGCTCTTGGGTTGCCTGTTAATAACTGTTTCCAAAAAACCCCTATTTTTATTCTTAGAGGCTTATTGTATTTTTTGAATGGCATTTTTTTTTCCTGTATCTGTTTCCTTCTATGAAAAAGGTCCTTAAAATGTGTAAATGTTGTGAAAGTGTTTAGTGAAGAATATATACTGAGAAGTACTCTGCTCATGTAAAAGCAACTTTAGTGGTTCAGGTCACTAGCATTCAACACAATAATAGGTACTGACAAAAGACATCTATCAGCTTTGTAGTGTGATATTTTGGTTCAACAAATGTGATTCTCTGCCTCAGTATTCATGCAAAAGTAGCATGCACTGCACTTCTATGATCAAGCACTTAAGGGACCAAATCTACCTCCAACCACTTTTATATGGTTATGTTGACCTTCATGCACATGTGTTGCTAGTTGTATGCACTTGTAAAGACCTGAGGTTGTAATTCCTACCTTGTGGTATTTAGCATTTAAAGGTACGGGCAAAGAAGACAATACAGGATCTAATTTAGTCTTTTAGCCACAAAATTCTATTACTTTGGGATGCATTTATTGGACTGAACATAAAATTGCAATGGAGAAAGGGATGATCTGTAATAATAATTTACAGGTATATCTTTGTAGTGATTTATGTTCTAATATTCCGTGGAAGCCTGCCTTTCATTTTTGCTCCAAAACTCTAATTTTGATAACCATTATGCTTTTTTGTCAAACACTTCTGTTGATTCTGAAGATTGTAAGCTGCTTCTTTGGTATGCATTGTAGCGATTTCTTCTTGGACTGGGTTTTTACTATTTTTAGAAAATCTCTGAACCTCTAATGTATCATGGTTTATATAGTTACATGCTGTTCTTAATTAATTAATGGATCTCAATTAGCTGGCTGAATTAAAGTTTATTTTTTCTGTTAAGAGAAATATTTAGTGATTAAGTTAAGCTAAATGGATGCAGTCCTTTTTAATTTTTTTTAATGGACATTTACCAAAAAGCTAGTATTCATTCATTAAATTTTGCCAGCAAGCTAGTAACCATTTATTTACTTCTGTTAGAAAAACAACTAGCATTAAACTGGTTCAATCTTATGAGTGTTAGCAGAACTCCAGGTGGATCATTGACCAGAATTGTCCAACTACCTCAACTGAAATTAAAAAAAAAAAAAAAGAAGCGATCTCTAAGGGAAATTCTCCACCCTGTGATACCTGTGTCCTTCACAAATTTTATACTTTATATCTCAGGCAGTATAAAATTAATAATACAAGAGAAGGCGTATTGTATACCTACCTATGAAGACTATAAGCAAACACTATTGTCAGCAGAAATTTAGTCCTGCACCTTTAGTCTGTCTCCTGGTTTCCACCTGATGGTGACATAGATTGTTTTTGGTGTGCATTAACACACCAATGACAATGGACCAAGGCCATGCTGGTTGCATATTCATTTTGTAACTGCAGAGATGTTATATTTAACTAAATTCAGGTTATGAAGATCTTGACTCTCATGCATAGCCCAAAATATCAGCACAATAGGGTGAACTAGCTGCTTATGTTCAGATCCAACATTTTGTCTATCATAGTGATATAATCTTCATTATCAGTTTCCAGAACTATCTTTTCTTTCATACAACATGTAAACACTATGACAGCCCCATTTCTCCAGGAATTACAACAGACACTGAAGAGTAAGCAAAACATAAAATGAAGACATAAAAATTACTGTAATTAAAATATCATTACTGTCTAATAATAGTAAAGGGCCCATTTCAAACCCAGAACTAGGTAGCTAAGCTATATATTTCTATGACTTTCTAGAATACTGATATAAATTGTGGGGCAAGTTTCTGTTTGCTTCTGTAGGAGTAAGTATATGAGACAGTGTATGTGTTTCTGTGTGTATATGAGCATTTTTATAGACCTAAGCAAACAATTTGAAATAAGTTGTTGTATGGAGCTAAGTGGATTGGGTTTTTTTTGTGTTCATATTTATGAATAAATTGCACACATTTCTAACAGTCTGTTGATACAGAAAATTCAAGACACTACTTGCAGAAATGGCTTCATGATACTCTTTCAACCATTGACTGTAAATGTTAAAATCTTAAAAGGAGATTGTTGATATGAATGCTTATACAAAAATTTCTGTGGATGTCCCAAAAAAGTCCTTCTAATATTTGCATATGTTGAGCATTTATTCTGGCAAAATCCATTTGGATTAGTATGCACCAATAGAGTAAACAGTCACTGTCAGTACAGAATGTTATTGAAACAATCTTGTACTTGAGACTTTCAGATGAGTAAACCTAATTCCTTCTGCTTTCTTTCCCCACAAGTGCAAGTTTGGTCACTGAAATCCCTGGCCAGTGCAACCTAACTAGAGTTCTGAATAGAATTAGGAAGCACTTGCTTTCCATTCGTCACTGAATAACGAATGGCATAAACGTTCCAAGAGTTACACGCTTGTCTGTAGCTGCAAATGGTACTGAATCAGTTCTGCCACTGACATAGTGACGGAGGTGTCCAAAGCTTCTGTAAGATCTTTGTTCTTGATAAGGTCTTTTTGTATCTCATGCTCATATACTGAGAGTACCACGGTTAAGCAAGACTTAAGCTAGGCCAACATGGAATTGGTGGCTGATTTCTTAATATCCACTGTTAAGATGAAAATATTTGCTGATAGTCTTTGAAAAAAGTTGTAGAAGGAATGTCAGGAGAAAACATGAAATAGAAAGCAAGATTTGATGTACCAACTTCTCTCTGAGTCCCTGCTGCAGAAGCTTTGAACTGTTGCTCTGTTTTAGGATTGCCCTTCAAATTCGCAAATATGGGTATATTAGGCTGACAGATTTTACTTTGTCCTAGTATGCCTAATTGGTTTTCTGCATTATAATTGGGTGGACCCATGATGCAATTCCTGTGTAGGCAGAACATGTGAACACAACTCCAGTAGTGATTTAACTCCAACCACTCAGTATCACACAGTCACTTGCTCATTCCACCTACTCCTGATGGGGAGGACAATCAGAAAAATCTCGTGGTTTGAGATAACAACAGTTTAATAATTGAAACAAAATAAAATATGATAACACTAACAATGCCAATAATAATAATAGTAAAAGAGAGAGAAATAAGCCTCACAGAAAAAAGTGATGCACAGTATGATTGTTCACCATCTGCTGACCAATGCTCAACCAATCCCCAAAACGCAATTGGCCTCTTCCAATACATTCTGTGGTGTGGAATATTCCTTTGAGCAGTTTGGGCCCCCTCTCCTGACCATACTGCCACCCAGATCCTTGTGCGCCTGTTCACTGGCAGAGGCAATGAACAGTCCTTGACTCATGGTAAACAGTGCACAGCAACAGCCAAAACATCAGTGTGTTATCAACATTATTCTGACACTGAATCTGAAACACAGCACTGTACCTGCTACTGACAAGAAAATTAGCTCTATCCCACTTGAAAACAGGAGGATGTCTCATTGAAGGACCTCATATGGTTTCTGCAATTTATTTGAGACTAGTTTATGAAATATACTGATATTTCCTTTTTTTTTCCTTTTTTTCTGCTCACATTGGTTCAATAGCAATTACTCTAATGAGACTACTCAAAGAGATCTAATTGTTGGGTATTTGGGTTTTTGAAGCAATTTTTGTGGAATCAGTCTTTTGCTTTCAGTCCTAAAAAGAGCAGTTCTTTGGTACTTTCTCAGTATAGCTCTTTATTTTTCCACTCTAAATATCCGGTTATTCTATTAATTCTTTTTTTCCTGGATTTTTGTGTAACATTTATCATGAGAGGACTAGTGTACCTTGTTAATATTTAGCCCTATGTAATGTAATTGTATAATTGTATTAGTACCTTTGATTTTTTTTAGTATCCTTATAGTAATAATGAAAGATCTATCTCTGGAGAAGTTGTGGTAGACCTTCTAAGATATAAAGTGAAAGGCATGTTTTTGCTTGTCTGAACATCAAGTCTGTTCTTCTGTATTAGGGTAATCACTCAGACATTCTAATTCCATCATGCTTCAAAGCAAACAGTCTTTGGTGGTTTTTTTATGGTTACCAATCCATGCTGGTGTTAAAGTGAGGCAAATAATCTGAAACCTGAAGAGTTTTGACTAGGAGCCAAAGGAAAAAGGCGTTACTTCACCAGTGAAATCAAAATTCTGATAAATGTGAAACGTATAGTGCTTGGACTTTTTTACATTTGTTATTTATTTGACTGATATATTTCTAAGGGTAATTTGATAGGATCAGAGACGGAATTTTCCATTTTTCATTGTCTGGGCTTAATACAAACTCTTAATAGAGCTTATGGATTAAATATGGATGAAAGGAACTTCATGCAGTAAAGTTGATTTAGAGATTACATTATTTCATAACTTCAGAAAAGTATCCATTAATAAGATATCAGTATTAACCTGAGTGTTATTTGCTATGTGGTCAGACTTAGGTATCATATGAAATTAGTTGGAGTAATTTCAGACAGATGGTTTTACTCTTTTGAAAGCCCTTTATGGTATGTGGTAACATTATGCTGTGCAATGAATTTTCCTGCTGTACAGGATGAATTTTTTTTCACTCAGTACTCTCCATAAAGGGCAGTGCTCATGGCTGTGCTGCTGAGTGGTGTCCTTTCCTGCTCCCCTTTGCTCTCAGACAGAAATAATTTGTGCCATCCTTTCCATAGTTACAAATTATCTCCTCTTGTTTTGTAGTGCGCAGGCTCTCTGCAGAGAGGTCACCACAGTCAGTCTCTTCTCTCCTACTCGTGGAAGGGAATAAACCATCTTGTGGGTTCTTGATCCTCTTGTCTGGCATCTATCCCACGATGACAGAAGTCAGATCTTGTGGCAGACTTATCCTCTGCAATGAAGGATGGACCCAGGGATGTACTGGGCCCATAGATGGTGTGTAAGGGGCCAGTTTTGTGATCTAACCCCAAAGCCATTCTGCCCCTGGAGGTTTGAGACATCACATTTGTCCCACCAACCCACCCTGAAACTATACAGAAGACTTCACCTCAGAGGGGGCCACTTGTGAGTAGACCTTGTTCTCTTAGAGCTGCTGATTAAATGCCACACAAAAAGATCCTAGTTGAATCAGGTTTTTTTTCTTGAGGATTCTGGCACTCTCTAGGCAACAACAAAGAAGCTCTGAATTGCATAGCAGAGATGCAATGAACTTTGAAAGGGAATCACAGAATCACAGGTTAATCTGAGTTGGAAGAGACCCAGAAGGATCATGGAATCCAACTCTTAAGCGAATGGCTCATATGGGAAGGAAGTGTGCATGAAAGCAGAAAATCTTTGAGAAAGTGGACTTTGAGGTTATCGTGGTAGTAGTCACATGGGAGTAACAGTTCTGATTCACTGGGAACAAGCTAGCAACAAAAAAGCGATGGTGTCTCTGGTTTACTCAGTCAGACCTATCCCTCCTACCTAGAAATCTTCACATAGTGCAAGGCCACCCTTGTTTAAATCATTACATTCATATGACCAACTTGTCAAGGACGGGGCGGAGGGGTGCAGAAACACAACTCACTCCCGACCTGAAAAGCAAAACCTTTTGATTGAAAATAACAAGCAAGGGACGGAAGCGGTGAGCTAGTCTCGTTGCTCCTCGTGGCAAGGTAGACCCGGTGCGGCGGCAATCGCGATGCTGGGTGCTCTCTCTCCGGCGCTCCAACGAGACGAGGACCGGGACCCAGGGGCCAGCCCACTTTTATACCCGGGTTCCTGCTCTCCTATTGGTGCGTCTGTTTGAATCTGCTGGCTGATTGGTCCAATTGTTCCAACCCCCATTGGCTCGTTTTTCAGGGGTCTCCTCTGGTTGGCTCTTGCTGGATCATGGTGACATCAGTCCTTTAGTGGAACAGACTGGAAACAGTCTAGAAGGTTCCACTCTTAGCATGAGTGGCCTCCCTTGCACCATATAGAGTGTCTGGGTCAATATTGCACTCATTGTCACACCTCCCACAGCATGAACATACACAAACCCCCAACTGTTGTTAACTCTCAACAAATAACTCAGCAGAACTGCAAATGGCTTCAACCCATTTATAACAAACTCACTTTGTTGCTGTCTTCTTCTAAGTTATGTCCAATTAATTCCTGTCGTTAGGTGCCAAAATCAGAATTTAGCATTTAAATGGATGGTGACTTGACAGCTGGAGCATAGGTATTGGCTTATTGCAGCTGCCTACCTGCACCTGCAGTGGTTTGAGGTCTCTAGGCCACTACTGAACTTGTATAAACGAAGCCTCTGAAAGAATAGAGACAGAAAGATTTTATGTCCTCTCTGCCATTATTTTTAGAAATGTGTCCAGAAAGGTGTAGAGAAAAAACCAACCTAACAAACTGAGTGACCTGTGTTGTACAATCCACTACTCTCCTTGACTGTTTGGTTTTCATTATTTTCTTTCAGCAGTGTGACTAACCTCACCTCTTGGTGTTTAGCAGCTGAGCAAAATACACACTGCTGTATTCAGAAGCACTCACTAATTCCTTACAGTTTTTATGACAAAGCTGTCCCTCCACATGTCCATGGTGGCCTCTGACCTTACATGTTTACTCAAGTAAACATGCCAGATGGCAGAAAAAAGTGGTAGGGTAAAGAACAATTCTCTGGGGGCAAGGAGTCATGAAATCCTTCTTCACAAACCAGGCTTTAAAGCAACAATTTTAAGAAAATGCCTTAGAGCAAGTTCACAGCTAGAGTAAAAGGGAAAAGGACAAAAAAATAAGCACAAAATCCCCAAACCAATTTTCTCATTACATTTTTTGTTTTCTGTACCACCAGTTACATTAGTAGTAAAAACAAATAAAAATATGAGTAATCATTAGGAAAGACAGACAAATGGAATGAGATTTTACGCAGAGAGGTGGAGGCGGGCTTGTATTTGGAAATGAACATTAAAATCTGGTGCTTCAATATTGCAATGACCCCTGTAATATTTCCACATCACTTTCCCTCCACAGGGGCACTGTCAAAATACAAGGATTGAAGTCACTGCTGTTACTGCTGAGTCTGTTGCACTACCTTGCACAAAGGGAAAATATTCAAATCAGAGGACACCTACAGGGGCCATTGTCTGCTACTAGTGATCATGTCAGAGTAGTGGACATTGCAGGAAAGAACAATGTAGAGAACAAGAGGAACAAAGTTCAGAGAGTGAGAGGCCCCTCCAGTTAGATTATCTGACATGGTAGAAGGAGGAAAACATATTTTATGGTTTACCTTCCAGCCCCAGCCAGGAGCCCTAGCATGAGATATTATTTCTATGAACAGACAAGGCTTCCCTGACATCCATTAGTTGTTATCCCAGCAGCTTTTCTGCAGTGGTTCTCCAGTGATGCATAAGATGGAAATGTGTTCAATTTGTCAAACTTTTCAATTTTATCCCCAAGGGCAGGTTGAGTTATCTCCCAAGCCTGCTTCCTGCTTGCAGTTTTATCTTCAAATCCTGTGCATTTATCACCATTTGGATGACCAATGCTGCCTTCAGGCTGGGACACAGTGGCATTCACTCTAGGTCCGAGTGATGATTTGGTTACCTGGCTCCAGAAACAGGTGCCTTAGAATAGGTCTTGCTGTGGCATCCTTCCTTTTTTAAATATTATGGACAGCCTGACCCATGAATGAAGGTCAACACATGGCTTGAATTCAGCCTTTAGAACTAGTTCTCTGAAAATGCTCTTTCTTGTCAGACCCAAAGAACTTGTCAGTACGTGGGGAAGAAGCCACTGATTTTTCTTGTGCTATGCAGGCAGGGAGGCAGGAGTGTGCAGAGAGGAAAAGCCTTCCCAAGGCCAAACCACAAGCCTTTCAGTACCCAAGGTGCTCTACTCCTAAATGCCTGTCCTGAAAAGCTCGAGGGAAAAAGGAGAAACTGAACAGAGGTGCAGACTCCTCTTCACATAACTTGTAGGCTACTACCCCTCGTTCATGCACAGTTCATCTTAGGCCCTTCTGCTGCCTTATTTTTTCCTGATGCTTTGTTCTGTAATTTTAAACTGTCTCATGTCGACCAGCAATTTTTGTTCCAGAGATAGTTCTGAATATGACAAGATCAGAGGGCCTTGTCCTACAGCTAATATATCTAACTACCTGTAAGAGACGGCCTGAAAATTCCTTACCTGCCTCACGATCATTGACAGAGGACTTTTGCACTAAAAAATCCTGGCCTGGCTAAGGTGGGATGTTTGTCAAGTGTTGCCTACAAGGTCCGCCTGCTGGAACAGGTTCTGCCTAGGCGGAGAGGACTGCACTGAAGCGAAGAAGAATGATCAGTCCTGAACACTCCCTCCTGAACACAGTCAAGGGGCCTGACCAACAATAGTGGCAGATTTCCTCCCTTCTTGGCCAGTTGCCCCCCGCTTTCGAAAAGACTATAAAGAGACCTTTCTGAATTAACCCTACGGAGATCTCCCCAGGGATGATGGCGAGCATATCGGCAGGACCACAAGGGCTTCGTCTCACCCATTGGTAGCTATTCCCCTCTCCCCCTCTCTCTCTCTTCCTCTACTTTGTTTCTTTATTTCTCTTTCTCTCCCCCCTCTATCGCATAATTGTGTTGTTGGCACTCAATAAAGGTGCACTATTTGATTAAAGGTGATATCCCCTTTGTGCCTTTTGCTTTTTGCGCTTGTTAAACGAACCATCATGACTCCCGCTTGTGTTAGCAGATCGTGACACTACCTACTTGTAGTTAGTCTGTTTTCTGAAACAATGTCATTAAGCCCTCTTGAGGATTTGGGCCACAGGCATACTGTTTCAAAAAATACCTTCACTGGCAAGATTGATAAAGTAAGCTAAAGAGCACCTGCACTAATGTCTTTAAACTTTCCATATGCACTAAACACACTCCGTATGTTGGCACTTCCTTGGTTTAGCTCTGTTAAAAGAACATGGAGGTGCATATGAAAGAGTGGCTTTATTTCTTCTCCATTTTCTGTACATAAGCCCCCAAACTGCAGTCAGCCTTTTTTCTTAATTGATTGCATAATGCAGCCTTCCTGCTTCTGGGCTTTTAAGATGCACTTGAGATATGCTTTCAAGTTTTCATCACAATTAGAAAGGTTAGAAGCTTGCTTTTTTGAAAAAAACCCAACAGCATCAGGTGTCATGGGACTTGAAACAGAAATGTAATACTGCCCGTACTCTAGCACCCCGAATCTCATCTGAAAACTAGAACAGCATACCCTGCTGGCATTAAGTGGAGCTCTGACAGAGAAGCACTGGGGCTGTGTCACAGCCCTGACTCAAGGGTGAGGGTTGGGATTCATTAAGCCTTCATAATAAGTCAGCCATGCCTTTTCTGGAAGCAGAAAACCAGGCAACAATGATCAACCAACACTGTGGCATCTGACTTGAGAGAAATTAAAGGTAATGTGAGGAAATGACCTTTTGACAGCACATGGGATAATGATGTTAAGGCAAAGGTCTTCCAGGACAAATAATTCATTTTGAAGGAGAAAAGTTTATGTCCTGTTGCTAATTTGTACATACTCCTTCTCAGATAGTCTTTTTAGTGCTGGAATGTGGCAGTGGGATGCAGCGATCCGATTAAGGAGACAGCACACCTTGGTTTTCAAGGGTCGAGAGCCAGCCAGCAGCAGCCCGTTTATTTTATAAATAAAGGTATACGTAAATAAAGTACCCATAGCAGAGGAAGGACAACAACAGGTGCTTATCTTATTGTTTTCATACTTTCCATGTGGGAGAAGGAATTTTCTCACAAGCAGCCCCAGGCAGAAAGCCTTGGGCCACAACAATTCCCCCTTTTCATTTAAGAAACAAAAGGGAAGGTATCGCCTGCAGTCCTCTGCAGGTCCCTTGCGGAAGGGAAAACAAACTCAGCATAAAGAGTCTGCTTGGTAATGGCCACTTACCAAACAGAGCCTAATTGAGTAACGATAAGGGGTCTGCTTGGTAGTGGCCAGTTACCAAACAGAGCCCAAACCAGATGCTGGTTTAAGGTGGACAGAGAGACTCTTAAGCAATACCATGGGTTATATATCTATCAAACCCAATTTTATATCACAGTTCTATCAAAATTAGCTCTAAACATAGCTTTTAAAGTCCTTCATTTCTGACTCCATAATAAAGAACTTAAAGTTCAGTCTCTGCTTGAGGAAGGACCGTCTGTCTGACAGTCAACATCCCGGCTCTCATCAGAAGGATCATTCCGTTGATGTTCTGCCTCTGGAGCCGCAGGGCAGGGTCAAGGCATCTTGCAGTCAGCCACCGTACCACAGTATCTGTGGAAACGCAAGCATACCGATGTCCCCAAGCCATAGGCTCATGTGGGCCTTCCCAGGTGTCAGTGAGTAGGTTCTGTACCCAGACCGTCACCTGGGGCAAGTGTGTCTTGCCTTATAACTGCAATGAGAGAAAATGGTTTGAGATAGCAGGATTATTTGAATTTGGAGGCACTGTAAGGTAATTAATAGTATACAAGACCTTTTTCCGTCGGTTCTGTGGGGTTTCTCCATGCATTCCCCCTTTTTGTTTAAAAACCAAAACATGCTTCGAAGCACCAGAAGCGCATCATCTGCTATGTAAGCAGAGTCAGTGACCAAATTCAAAGGTACTTGAGAGAACCGCTGAAAAACCATGGCAACTGCCTGCAATTCAACCAGCTGGGCAGAGCCTGACTCGTGGCTCTTCAGCACCTGCCACTCAGATCCCCTTTTCCAGGTAAATCTGTCCCAATCCGCACACCCCAGGCTGACAACATGTCCTCCCCCCAAAGGTTAACTGCAGCTGACGTAACATAGGGCTGGATCATAGCCGTGTGTCCCTCTGGGTCTCTCACCAACACAGATGGTTTTCCTCATTGACTCTGTGCGGTTCCTCCTAGCCCCGTGATAGCTGAACCCATCGGGGCCAGAGGCCATGTAGAAGGCCATGAGGAGGAGGAGAGAACTGTTACATCAGCACCTGTATCAATCAAACCTTGTAGCTGGATGCGGTGTGGGCAAGCTTTCAGCTGTATCAGGGTGCATTTCATCTGCAGCCTTTGACTAGAAATGTCTGCAGCCCAGCAGACCTGTGGAAGCTCCAGGGATCTGGTGCTGCAGTCTCGTTCAGCCCATTGTGCTGTGCAAGTATCAAAAGTCAGTAATTGAGCAATGTGAGTTTTTTTCAGGGATAGTAATAGGAGGTGTTGGCGTCGAAACCGAAGCGTGAATCTGACCTGTAAAATCTACGTCTATAACCTCTGGGTGCACAAAAATCCCTTGATCTGCGACCTCAGGTCTCCCTACCAGCAATCCACTGAGTCCCTGACCTAGGGCCCATATATATCCAAAGGGACTCTGTGAACATTACCAGAATCTAGGATGACTGACCTTGCCGTGTAGACGTCGACACGGATTGGTCCTTGCGTGCTTTCTCTACATTGGCTGGATAGGCC